>CM076658.1:19852740-19952573 GCA_038496675.1 Rachycentron canadum
TGTGTGTGTGTGTGTGTGTGTGTGTGTGTGTGTGTGTGTGTGTGTGTGTGTCTGTGTGTGTGTGTGTGTTTCCAGCTGGGTGTGGCTGACCTACTTCTTCTCTCAGCACACCTGGTGAAGATTGCTCTGATTACCACAAGCCTCTCTCTCTCTTCTCTCTCTCTGCAGTTTGAGAGCCTGCTCCTCCTCTGCAGCCTCATCTAGTGTGGCATTTCACGCTCTGTGGTAAAACACTACGTTGGGCCCTGACCTGCTGCTTCCTGCGGTCCAGGTCAACCTGTACTCACATGCTGTGTTTCCAGCCACGTCCAGTCTATGTTGGTTCCTGCCTCTGGTCTGCTCATCTCCAGCCACATTACTCCTCTGGGCTACGATCCTGGATTACCCGGTACCACCACCAGTTAAGCCAACTTGCCAGTCTTTGGACTGAGAGAGGAAGTCATAGTACAGGAGGGAAACCACAGAGGCACAGGGAGAACATGCAAACTCCACATAGATCAGCCCCGGGCCCAGGCTTGTGTGAGGTGACAGTGCTAACCACTGCACCTCCACCTGAGCTAAATGTATTATATCTAACATCATTAAAAAGCTGCAGATGTTAGGAGGCCCTATGTGTTTTTTGATTGTGTTAACATCTAATGCAAAGTGAAGTATATAATTAAACTGTACCATCAGTCAAATGGCCTTGGGTTTATTTGAGGTGTACAAACACATTAAAAGACATAAACCCAAAAGCTCATTCTGATTCTGACACACAAGTGCACACACAAATAATTCCCCATACGCACAATTGCTATGCAACAACTACTGAGAAAAGCAGACAGGCACTAAACATTGGAATCTGACACTTATATTAGAAATGTATAAACTCCTTATCTGGCTGCTCACTATTTCAGACAGCATGTTTGAACATGCCAGTTTGTAGATAATGCACACACCACTAAATATTATAAATTTCCTCCCAAGAGAACCTGAGCTGGTGTAAAGAGAGGTAGTCTACAAGTGGGGAATGAAATATCATTTTGCTGGGAGGAGCACAGCTGTCTTTTAGGGATCCACACTTTGGGAAGCATCAGGCTGAATGGTGAGGAGAGCCCTCACATTGATTTTACAATCAACTAACTGCACCTCAACTCCTCTGGTAGTGAAGGATCGGCCTATTGATTCGAAAATTGATGGTTGGACACATGAAAACTCAGACACTTGCAGGAACAAACAAGCTGACCCACACATACATCAGGCATTTCCTCACATACTGAGGGTATGTGTGTAAAGTTAACACCTGGAAAATTGGTCCACTAACTTCAGATTTGATGGCATCACAGAAATCACACACCACAGAAAACACACGCACTTTTGTACCAACATACAAGGCCAGGTTTAAGTGAGCGTGTGTCTAACACACGCTGGCCTGTGAAAAAGGGTCATTTAAAGATCCACCGCCATCTGTTTTGGCCCCAGCATGCCATTTTCCCCTCTGTGGGGGCCTTTGATTCCATTGCTTCCTTCTTTCCCGCTGTGCAACCAGACATCCAGTCTGAGCAACAAAATACAAATCCAACACTGCCGGGCATTCATCGTTTCATCATAGGTATGACCACCTGTGTGAAACTGTTGGTGGTAATCACCAGCATCAGGGGTCCCATTTAAACATTGATCAGGGATCCTGTTTGTTGTGGGTCTTGCAGCTATCAATTAACCTGGCAAAAGTGAAATATGCAGGTGGATGATTAGCTCCAAAGTACTACCTTTAAACAAAGTCATAACACTATGCACCATCAGATTTTTTGGATATATGATCAAGTTTAGAAAACTCTGTCTTCCAAGATACAAATTAGTTTGTATCATTATGTATAGTTTGTAGTTGGATAGTTGTCCTCAACCTTTCAATTTTTTTTGCAATGCACAGAGCTAGAAATGAAATAAATTACTTTTAATCTCACTTATTCAGGATATTAAAGCTGCACTTATCAATATTTTATATTAACGATGGATGAAACAGCAACGTGTATTTCTGTCTGTCTGCTCATAACGATGATCCCAGAGAATTAAAACCTGAATCTGCAGTTCCCTTGAAGCATTTCAACCTCTTTTAGCTAATTGTTTTGGTTTTTGGACCTACTCCACTCCACCTTGTTTCCAGCTGCAGGCAGCTGTTTTCACCAAAGCACTCACGATTCAGCAACAAACAACAGATTTAAGAATTTAGCTATTAGCTGCTGAACATTAGCATTTAGCAGATCCAGATATTTCCATCAGGAGTTGGGAGACAAACATAGAACATATAGAATCTATAAATGCATATGGTAAATAATATTTTTCTTTTGTTTGTTTGCTCCACTGTGCCCAAAATAAAATTAATTCAGTTTTAAATTTGACAACATATACTGGGCATTTAACATGTTTTAGTGACATAAAGGGAACAGTTGTAGGTAAAACAGCAGACCCTACTCCACCATGTTAGTGTTTCTTCTTCAACATGAGAGTATAATGTCTCATGCCTGTGAGAAACTGTCATTAAGGTACTCATAAGGCTGCCTGGAGCTGTTTCAGTTGCATTCTTCCATCCACAACAAGCAGGCACTTAGACAAACATGTGGCCTGGAACAACACAGAGGAGACTGTGGCGCCACCTTCCCAAGCTGTCACACAGATGCAGTCAGCAAAGACCAGGACTGCAATGCACGGAAAAAAGAGAGGGAAAGAAAACTGAGAGGCTACTATCACAATAAAATGTCAACCATCTTCTCTGCCTTTTTGGATATAAAAACACACAACACTCTGCGTTGGTGCTTCAGGTTAAACAAACCTGTTAGGTTGCCTTTAGAAAAAAGAAAAGAAGGTTCAAGTGTTTACTTTGATACATAAGGATCTAAACAATCCTCAACTACATGCGGCTGACTTTCATTTTCAAAGAAACTTGTTCTTCAACCATTCTTGGATAAGTCATCTACACAGGAGCTTTGCCAATAGCCTAACGGTTACCGCAGCACCACACCCGAGCTGAGGGTTTCCAAGCAGCTCCAGGTAGGTTACAAAGCTCATTCAGTCAATGCAACATGCACCAGCATGTTTTTAGCGATAATGGAGCACACCACTCGACATTAAACAACATTATGCTGACTGTTGTTTCTACGGCAGCAGATGTTCTGTTTTTCAAAGCAGAAATTTGGATTTCTGGAAATTTCCTTGAGCAAAATGTGAAAATCGACTTTCAATGGCAAGAGAAAATTAGATTATTGAAGGGAGTCATTTATAATCACCTGTAACAGAATATTGAACCTTGTGTTATGATGGAAATGAGATAAATACAATGAATTACAAAGCTCCAAATCGGGCACAGCCCTGACTCAGCTGGAATAATCAGGTCATGCACTTGCATTTCTTAGCCTCCAGAGGGCGAATACATCCATTTCTTCAGGCTGACTTGTAGAGATGTCCATCCACCAGCTCTTTATTCACTCATTCTCTAATTGTTTGACAGCATGACATATTTGTTGGTGTTGTACATTCTGCTCGTGTGTAACTGTAGAAAGATTAATGGCAAATTAGTCCTTCAACAAATTGGGAGTGTTGTTATAAAATAGTCAGGAAAGAACGTTCTTGACACAAGACTGGGAATGAGTGAAACATGTAGCAGACCATCAGGAACACTGGACAGATTCAGGAAAGCAGAGGAAAAGTAACTGACAGAGGAAGATAAAGGGAGAAAAGGGAGGGATGGAGAAAAGGGGGGAGCAGCGGAAAGGAAAAGAGGGGGACAGCTGGAAGAATGACAGGATGGGAGCGTCATTGCCTTCCACTCTATCCCAGAGGTGAAAGAGGGAAAAGCCAGAGTTCAAATGCTAGGAACGGGAGGTCACACTTTAATGTTGACAAAAGTGTGTGTCTCTAAGGAGGAGCAGTGAGAGCGAGCGGGACAGAAAAACACTAGCGTTTTGAGTCAGAGGGAGGAAATTTGTTTGGGTGAGTGTCTAGCACTTCCACTCTACTGTGACAGCTTTGAAGCTTACTGAGCCAGTAACCTCAAGAAAAGGTGTGAGTCTTGAATGTTGACGTGAAAGAATCTGTGAGGATCACATATGTATGAGCTGCATATATAACTGGTGGAGAGATGGAGCTGTGAAGAAAAATAGCAAACTGTGGTTATCCTGTCAATGAGGGCGTCAGTCTCTTTTTAGGGGACTAGTCCACAACATTTATTTGCTTTCTTTCCAAAATTAGTCTTATATTTGTTCATCAGATGCTACTGCCTGCAGCTGCTTATCTTATCTTAGTTTAGCTTAGCATAAAGGCTGGAAACAGAGAAAAAAAATGTCTAGAACAAACAAAACCCACCTACCAGGACCTATGGCTATGTCTGCACTGATGTATCATTTTGAAAGGCTGTTTTTAAAGAAAAAAGATCTCTGTCCACACTAACACAAAGTGTGTATGACATAACCTTTCACATAGCAAATTGTCTGCTCTGCAGTTGGATAGTTGCAGAAAATACTACAAATTAGGTATTTGTAGAGTTAAAATGAAGAATTTAACTGTACAACAGGGCACCCATTGGTTTATGAACTGGCTGTCGCCATCTTTGTTTTTGAAACCAGAAGAAAACACATTTGGAGGAGAAGGTGGAGCTGAGGAGGAGTGAGGGGTGGAGCTGACCTGCTCTGTGCTCTATCCTGATTGTGTGGTATAGTCTGTCAATCACACAGTAGCCACGCCCTAATTCAGACCCTGCTTTATGGTCTGTTTTCCTCTAAATGGACCATGATTTAAAAAATGAACATCATGTTGTATTGAAGACTTGAAACTAGAGACTGAGACCATAAACTCATTATGAAAACATTTACTGAGCTAATGAATAAAGTGAGAAGTAGGGACATTTTCACATAGACTTCAATCCAATCTGAAGAGTCGCCTCTTGATGGTCATTAGATAGAATGAAGGTTTTAGGTTCTCCAACATTGGCTTAACTTTACAGACTCAGAGTCTACGTCCATTTTTATAACCAGTCTGTGGGGCCAATCAGGGAGGTCAGTCTAGACTACAACTTAACTCTGAGTTTTCAAACTAAAACGGGGCCAAAAGTCTCCATATTAGTGAATCAAAATTCTAAAGTAGTATGGACGTAAGGGATACAAGTAACAAAAGTGATGTGTTTTAAAACCAATATATATTAGTGTGAGTGTATCCTAAAAGCTTCAGAATTAACAGATCTTGTTTGCCTACAAAATTGTGTAATTTTTACACTTCAGCTTCTATATTGATTGATATTGATTAAACAAACAGGACATACCGTGCTGATGATGTGCTTGGTGTGACCTTTGGACAGAAGCAGGCTAGCTGTTTCCAACTGTTTCCAGCCTTTGTGCTAAGCTAAACTAAGTTAAGCTGAGCTCACCAGCTCCTGGCTGTTACAGACATGAAAGTTGTGTCAGTAAAGCCAATAAGTGTCTTTCTTCAACATGTGAAATCATTCTTTTAAGTCAACAGACACGTTGCAACAAACCTGAGGGTTGCAAAATTTGTCAAAATCACTTCAGCCAACACAATTTAAAAATAGGTGCTTTTATGAATGCAGTTTGGATCTGAGGTGGACTGCAGACTCTGCCAGCATACTGCACAATTACACTGTTCTAAAGTGTGTCTTTTCTGTGTGTACACAAGGTACAAGTAGTTGCAGATAACCTAATCTCAGTTTAGGGGTGTGAATACCAAGTATTGATTTTAGATGAGATGGTGGATGACCAAACCTTTTCTATGTCAGGCTGAATCCAATAAAACTAAGGTGTGGGTTCAAATGCTTTCCATAGTCTGCAGTGATAAAAACACACATTCTTCCTCTCTCAGACAAATCCAGGCCGTCCTTCTGCAACACACAAACACGTTCCTGTTAAACACAGCTTTATTTATTTGATTTTAAAGCCTGGTTGAAAGAGTTGATTGCGAATCAAAGATATACAATGATGGCGACAAAGAAAGCATTAGAGAGCGAGAGGGAGAGAGAGGCCAGGGTGCAGTGCCAGGGCACAGATGAGCTCATTGTTGAAACAGGGATTTCCACGTTTCCATGTCAGTGTGCCCCCATGCCATGACACAGGGCTCAAAAACAAGAGGGGAGAGGAAAGGGGCGCACATAGGACAGAAACACACACACACACACACACACACACACACAGTTGTATGCTAACACAGGCACATGGACATGCATGGACATACACCCAAACTTTGGTGTAAAGAAAATATAGTCCATGATTTATCTCAATTCCTGAAACACAATATGACAGTTTCATTGTGTTATTGTTTTGCCAGACACACACACACACACACACACACACACACACACACACACACACACAAACATAGTGAGACAAAAGCAGTCAGGTGTGCACAGAGAGGACTGGCTGGCAGGTCCATGAAAACACACTGCAAGCAGACATACAAGGAAGGACACACACTCTCCACCTACCCTGCTCCTGATCCGTCACTAGGCCTGCACGGTTCCCATAGCAACCACGCCCCTCCCTTTGGCAGTGGAGGTTTTAGAAAGTTCACGGCGTGTTTGTGCATAAGAGAGAGAGACATTAAGAGAGAGAGAGAGAGAGAGAGAGAGAGAGAGAGAGAGAGAGAGAGAGAGAGAGAGAGGCGTGGATGTGGGATCAACTCCAAGAAGTAAAACAGTGTAACTTTACTTCCCGGCAGGACCTGGACCTGTTGGCAGCAGCACCTGCAGAGCTAGTGGCCCTGAGACTCAGACACTTGAGTTTGGGGACTTCGGACCACCTGTGAACCATGGAGGATGACGCGCCCCAGGCCGAGCCCGGCAGCATCTCCGGCAGCACCCACACCATCCCGCAGCAGCAGCAGCAGCCCGAGCCCGCGGAGCTCCTGATCCCGAGCTTCAGCCCGTCCTCCGCCCCGTCCTCCCCGAAGCCGAACCCGAACCCGACCAGCACCCTGTCCCGGCTCGGCTTTAAGAGTCCCACCAGCCCCACCGCGGCCGCGCCGGGCAGCCCGATCGAGCGCGGCCAGGTGAACGCCATCACCGTGGTGGCGCTGCTGGACAAGCTGGTCAACATGCTGGAGGCGGTGCAGGACAACCAGCAGCGGATGGAGCAGCGGCAGGCCGATCTGGAGGGCGCCGTGCGGGTGGTTCAGGGGGACGTGACCCGCCTGTCCAAGACCCACATCAGCACCTCCAACAGCGTCAGCAAGCTGCTCGAGCGCTCCCGAAAGGTCAGCGGCCACCTGAAGGACGTGAAGGAGCGCATGGACAAGCAGGCGGTGCAGGTGAAGAAGCTGGAGGCCAACCACAACCACCTGCTGAAGAGGAACCACTTCAAAGTGCTCATCTTCCAGGTGAAGGAAAAACTCGGTTTGATTTCAATATTCCAGTCTGTTATAGGTCTTAAAGGGGCAGTCCGGCATTTTTACTCATGTGGCCCTGGTCTGAACCTTGGTGGTGTCGTGTGGGGCGTCTTGTTCTGGGCTAAAGCCTGAAATACAAACTGGAAGTGTGGGGTTTAGAGAACGTGGACATTTCTAGCCAACTTGATCCCATCAAATAAAAAAAAAAAAGCTTACATAATGGGAGATGCAGGAAATAGTCTTGACCCATGCTTGAGCTTCTGCTGCTTAAACATTTTTGATCAGACTATCTAAACATTTCCCACCCAAGACAGCTCTGTAAAGAAATATTAGAAATATTAAACACCTGAACTACCCCTTTAAAGTATGTTACATTATTTTCACAGGACACATTTGCATCATGAACGTCTCATGTGGACTCACTCTAGTGTGTGTGTGACTCATATTTGCATTCATATTTGACTGCAGTTAATGGGAGTGTTTGGATGCGTGCACACGTCTCATTGTGCCTGTTTGCCAATGACACATGATGTTCTGAAGGTGAAGAGCACTTTATTACATTTTCAACATTTCAGATTTGATGGGCAGGACTTCAGCAGCCTGTAGTTTTGCTGTTTTTGTGACTCTGGAAATATATATAGAAAAAACACCTCCAAGAACAGATGATTTGATCTTGTTACTCAGCCTGAATATGAGCGTTCATCCACATCATATGGGTGTGTTTGCTTCTCAGGTCATCTGTGTGTGAGTGTATGTGAGAGTATGTGCGAGGGAGAGAAGAAGGGTGTGTCTGGGAATGGAGCTACAGAGGATAATGGAGGAGAGCTCAGACACTGACTTTGACTAGATCTGTTTACACCCCACAGTCATAATTCAGACAGACAGATGGCATTTGGATGGATTTGCCACTTTAACTGCCATATCACACCTTTGAGGGTAAAACTCTATACTGGCACTGAAAAAAGTGATAAACGTTCCAGTTTCCCCAGGAAATTCTAAGTGAAAGTGGGAGGAATGTCCTTACATAACCCATCCCTCATGCATCTCAATACATAGAAGAGCTGAAACCTCTTCTGCTCACACAAGATAAACCTGAACGTTAACCTCTGTCGTTAATACGCAGATAAAAGTGGAGGTTATTAATCAAGCAGATGGAAGCTGATGAATGCATTTACACTCAACCAAAAAAAATATCAATGATCGAGGCATGATCATTTGTCATCAGTGTACGTGTGTGTTTGTGTATGTGTGTGTGTGGGTGCGTCTGAGCATGTGCATGCCCGGGCAGTGAAAACGGGGGCCATTGTTGACACAAGTGGAGCTGCTGAGAGCTCTTAACTGCCGTTGTTATCTGGTTTCCCAGGTACTGAGGCTCTGTTGTTCAAATGCAACAGGTGCCAAGACCTTACCCTGTACACGGTGGCTCAGTATGTCCGTGGGCGAGGCACTGCTGATCGATCTTAAAACACATCCTGGGTCAGTTTTTATGTGCTAGAAAGGAGGGATGGTGTATCCTATTGACATTGGTAGAGTGTGTAGGAGTACAATTTAAACTCCATGTGTGTTGTGTTGCTCTCCTGCTGAGATTTCTTTTTCCAGTCTTCAGCCAAACCAAGAGCAGTGTCTTTGCAGATCGGTGTAGCAGGGCCTTGTATGACCCCAAGGGTATGTGTGCGCCTCGTGTGTGTGTCTTTGTGTGCGTGCACCCTGCTCATTGGATGTCATGCTGATGTGTTGGGTCAGGTGTACGTGGTTACTGAGCTGGTAAATGAGACTCGTCGTGCCTGAGGGGAGCAGGAAATAAAAGAACTAAGTGCAGGCCTTGTTCCTTCTCCTGTGTTGACTCTTTTCTGTGTCCATCACCTTCTGCCTCACCTCATCTTTCTCTTTTTTTTGCGTCCAGTATTGTCTTTTTTTCCTTGATTTTCTCCACCTGGTGCTGCGCTCTAATTTTCTTGTCTGGTATGTTTTGGTTTATGTTCAGATGTCCAGCCATTTTTCCCCCCTCACTTTGCTCCCTCTCCCTCTTTTTTTTTGTCTTTTACACAAACTCCAACTTTGCATCTGATCACTTTTTCTGTCTTAGTTCAGGCCACCTGTCCTGGTTCCCTGAAACTACACCAAAGCACATGTGACACTCCTCACAGTGCTCTTTGATAACACACCCACCAAGAGCCAAACTCTACTATGGCAGCCCTGTCGCTATTGGCCGAGGGGTACTCCTCCTCCTCCTAAACACTTTAGAAAATTGATCCAAACTACTCATCACCCTGTACGTGCCAGCTGAGGTGGAAACACAGAGGGCTTCTGGGTAAACGCTCTCTGATGCACAGAGCAGGGGTCTATACCAGCTCCAAGCTTTGGACACAGTTGGTCAGAAATGACAGCGCTGTCTGCCGCTCCGTTGCGTTCCTGTGCGTAACGAGGACTAATGAGGACTTAATTACCACTGCTTGGCCCTTTGTTTGTTTGTTTTTGTGCACCAGTGCTTTTCCTGTCTCCATATGGCCCTTCCCCTCTCCAGGCCTGCGCACACCCACTGATGCACACATGCAAAACACACAATTCCCAGCCACAGATTCCACTGTGTACAGTTTAGAGACCGTTTTTGGTAATTATTGTTTAGAAAGGTGAAATATTTCATGTTGTGTTTTCGCTTGTATGTCGCACAGATTCATTTCAAAGACTCTTTACCTGAGTGTTTATATATTTACAATCTCCCTGGAGATCTTACAGCTTATCTCATTTACATTGCTGTGTCCTGCTACATGAAATACGGCACATTTCAAATTAAATTCCCTGCAACAGAAGTCATTTATTTCTGAGTGGATCTTAATCTCCCATCTGTGTTTATGTCACAGTGGAATTTCATCACAACAAACAAGTCAACCGCGATAGCAAACTGAATTTGAACGCTGTGAGAATTTAATTTGTTCCTTCGCTTTGCACATGTGGGGCCCGGTTCACAGTTTTTGCTGGATGTTCATGTTTGCGAGGAGGGAGTTGTGTGACTCTCTTGGTGGTGAGATGGGAAGAGGATGTTTGGTGACTGTCTTGGTGTTTTTGGAATCCCTCATCGCAGGGAGGCACAGAGTGACAACAGTCAGAGCTCTCACACACTATCACTGTACTCTCGTATCACATTGCAAGAAAAGAGAAACATCCTCCTGAGCCAAGCTAAACAGGGCTTTGTTGCTGGAAGTTGTGTTGTTGGAGCTGTAGTAGAATAGCAGTTGCTCACGATCATTGGTTCCTTTGTTTCTCATTAGTCTGTTGTATGTTTTGTTTAGGGTTGCTCATTAAATGAGATACAATTGTCAAAATTGTCAGCTTTCCAGAATGTGAAAGGTTTCCATCCATCACCACATCCTGACGTGTCGTTCACTACAGGAGATGTTCACAAAGGTTTTGAGGGACTGGCTTAACTTTAGTCATTGCCACTTTTATTTGCTTTGCCACTGGTCGTCATAGAGCTTTTGTACACTGACACTTGACCAAAGGTTGAGGCTTAATCTTTGCTCCCAGCAGCAGGAAGTTGAGTGTGTTTTTCTGCATTCGCACTGTTCGTACTCTTAAGATGGAGGACAAACTGGTAATTCTGTTCCCAGCCACACCCCCAATGTTTTACCTCCATTGTGGCCTAATGACACAGAGGTAGGTAACCAGGAGTTAAATAATATTAATTAATGATCTAATGACTAAACAGTGGTCAGGGGCCTTTCTGCACACACATCACAAGTGACACAAACTGAAGCTTTACGACTAAAAACCCCTTTAAGGCCAATGCTTAAGACCAGAAAGAATAACTGATTTCTAAGGGTTAAAGTTGAATATTAAATACTTATTCAGATCGCCTCTTCCCTCACATGGTATGTTCAGGGTTAATTAGATATTTGAGTGTTGTCAGAGTGCACATATTGCATGGATTCAGAGTAGAATCATTATAAAACTGTATCTATGTCCACAGGTTGGAGCAGGCCACTGGCTGTAGGCTATAGCTGAGATGTGTTGAGTGTCCCACTCGAACAAATAATATATTGCACCAGGTTCATAGCCTAGAGCAGTGCTAGGTGTTCCAGTGCATTCAGTCATGTAGGGCCTACATGTTACCAAGCTTGAACATGCACAGATGTTTGAAGTAATTAGCAAGCTAACTTACATTAGCATGGTATTCCACTGTTTCCTCTGTCGAAGTGACAGAAACAGAAAATCAACAGAAACTGCCTTGTGGTCCTGGACCACTGATACGTTAAGTAAATATGTGAGACAGTATTTGCAGTATTTACGCTGAATATATATACAGTAACTGATCATGTAGGGCTGTGATCCAGCAATGTTTGTCTCCAAGGATTACAGTTTGAGATGTGTGTATTACTGTGTTGCTAATCCCTGTAATCTTTCATTACTTTACATGTTGACATAGAGGAGTTTCTGTGAACTGAAGTGCAGAGACAGACCTGGGACGTGGCTAGCTCCCACAAAAAGAGGAGAAATATGCAAAGAAGTAACTCCAACGTGTCCTCCTAGCTGGTTTGCTAATGTTAGCCACTGATAAACCTGCACTCCAGGTTATATTTAGAGATGGAGAGTGACTCTGGACTAAACTAGCTACTGGAGCTATTGATAGTCCAATGCCTGTGTGAAAATCACAATGTCTCATTTTCTGATTGGTTCAGTAAAAAAGGGACATGTGGGTGTGGAGGCTGTGTGAAGGAAGCTTGAGCCAAAGAATCCAGCTCATTGCATCATGTCATTTTGTAACAGGTAGCCAGCAGTTACACCTGTGGTTTTCTACTAATGACAAGTCAATATATCTGTTGTGGAAAATGGATAAGAAAAAGAGATTATACTATATAGAGATTAATTAATTATTATTTAATTACTGTATTATTTAATTAAGAGATAAATTGAATTTGTATGTGCGTGCGTGCGTGTGTGTGTGTGTGTGTGTGTGTTTTGATGGGGAAGTTTCACCTTAAGTCTGTTCAGTCTGGTGTCACATTCAGGTTTGACAGGTCTGCTGATCTGTTTCAGTCTCTGAGGCAAAGGCAAGTTTGAAGTTGCAGATTGCAGCTATAAAACACTAGTTTTAACAGCTTTAATAACACAGAGAATGATGATGATATTCAGCTGTCAGACTGTTAATGTCTGTTTTTTTGCTTTTTACCATCAACTAAAACTTGATGGTAAAAAACATATTCCCTAAATTGAACTTTTTTTCTTACAAATATGGACAATACAACCAAACTGTTTATGCAAAGACAAATGAAGGCGTTAGCTTGGGTTTAGCTCTGTCTCCAGCCTTTCTCTTCAGAATTGCCAAGAGCACATATTTAGCATGTCTTTCATTGTGCTGGAGGTATTAATAAGGTCACTTAACCCTCGCACTCACTCTGACTTGTACATTTTTTGGTTTATCTATTTTTTAACACAAAGCATGACAGGCTATCAAAGGGATGGAGTGTTTAAAATGGTCAAGGAAACAGTGCTGGAACCTGTGGTGCTGGTGTCCTGCCAATGGAGCTCGTTGTCCTGTTGTGTTATTAAAAAAATGTAACCAACTAACCTCTGTTGACTCCTCCTATCACAGACGATTCTGAAATTAGACTTCAGGACGCCGTCTACATGTTTGTGCTTGACTTTTCAAAACCCAGTGTTCATCCAGTCCCTTCACCAAGGCCGCTGCATCCATGGCAGGAAAGAGGAAAACAATAGCCATTTTGGTTTCCAGTGTTCTTATTTCTCTGCTCTTAAATAAAACATGAAAATACAACATGTCTTGAGATAAGACAATGACTTCCTGGCCCCTCTGCAGACACTCATGCCCGCTGACCTCCATGGGGAGTAAACATTATGACAATTGGTTGCAGCTTATCAAAAATGCTCATGGTATCTCTGGACAGCTCTTATCAAACAATGGTTCTGATATGCAACGTTTGGGATTGTGCTGAAGCAATGTCTACAAGAGGATCTTGGGAGATTTAAACAAAAGAGCTACAGGAGATTAACAACGCTTACATACAAACTATAAACTGTAAATGTGCAGGACGGTTGGAGGGACAGTGCAAGATAACTTTACATCTCTCATCAGAAATTTAGCAGGGAAAGTGTGGGTTTAGCAGTGGGGTCTGGTTGATGCAGAGGAAGTGCAGTAAGTGACAACTATCTCAATGGTCCAGTCAACCATGGGGATTTTGATAATCACTATCATGCCCATGTATGAAATTAATTATAAGAACTGGAGAGCTCATATTACAGAATATGAAACCTATAATCATCCAAAGTGCTCAGTCTGCAATCCTGTAAATTATGGGTTGAGTGAAGTTTTTTCAGACGTCCAACATCATCATCATTTATGTCATGAGAAATAATGGCCGCCTCTGTTGAACTGCCATGAGTTACAGTCTAACAGCATTTCAGCATTACATCGTGCCTCAATTGGGTATTGTGTTGTGAGATTTCACAAGCTTGCAAAGCTAGTAAACATGCCATGTTTTCTTTCAGTGAGGCACACATGGGAGGGGCAGGGATCTGAAAGAATGCCCTAACTTGTTATGTAAAGTTTCATGGGTGTTTGGCCAGGAATTAGCATGAAGGTTGCAGTATGAGCGCGCAGTAGTGTGGCGGTGGGGTAAGATCTTTAGAGTATTTGAATGCATATTCATTAGTACAAGGCAGTGCACAGACTTCACATCAGTGCACTGTAGAGTGCATTGAGAGTTTATCGTGTTTTGTGTTAAATCAGTCGCATGTCAAATAGCAGAATTCCATTTCCTTTCCTTCCTTCCTTCCTTCGTTCTTTCCTCTGTCCACAGATGGCTCTTCGTGAACATCGTAATGGGGGGTGTGATGTTATATAACAAGCTGGGTAGGGGTACACTGTGGAACAACCCACTGCTTTGTAACTAGAGGGATGTACTGTAATGAAAACCCAACTTATAGGTAGAAACTGAATGAATGAAAGGACATGTGAGTTTGAGCATGTGGGAGAGGGTGCAGGGACAGTAGTGTGAGGGATAGTGTTTTGCATGGTCATGGATCTTGAATGAGGTAGATTGTATTACAGATGAAAATATTGGGCAGATAAATGACAGAGAAAAGGCTTGTTTAGAGTCAGGGCTTTGTGTTTTTCTCTTTGTTTGAAATTTTGCGTTACAAAAAAGTCTGATCACAATCAATGAAAACATCTGAGGCTGCGCATTCAGTTTCTGCAACCTCTCATATCCATGTTTTATTTAAACTGACCTTCTTGTCTTTTTCATTCTGTAACAAAGTAATTTCAGGGGCTTGAGAATAGCATACGTGTATTTGTGTGGTGGTGATGATGGTGGTGATGGTGTACCCTCTCATTGGTGCAGTCCCCCAGAGGCAACTGACTCACTGTGCCAACACACCTGTACCCACCTCACCTATTAGGATTAGGAAAACCTCCATTCATCACCTGAAGGGCCAAGAAAACAAATCAAATCGCTTACACACAATACATATAACTGAGTACATGCAAAACTGCAATGCACAGCACATATATTACATATATAGATTTCAACCATATCATTCAGTCTGAGGTATAATACAGTGTCACTGAAGAAGTATGTAGATGCCTGCACAGACAATATAAACAAAGTGGAGAGAAGAGATGCCAAAGAAACAGTATAGGGTAGCATTACACACATGGTATAAACACCAACACACTCACAAAGGAACATGAGCCCATCTGAGCTCTTTCAATGAGCTGTGACGCCCCGCCCTGATCTCTCTCTGTTTAAAGAGAGCTGACTTAAATAAGCTCTGACTTAGTAACACCTTCCAGGACTCGCAATTAGCTGGCAACTCTAACATCCGAGCGTTGAAGATCTTGAACTCCATTACGCAAGTGTTTGTACAGAATCTCTTTGAAGTGTGAGCCCAACGTTTAAGTACAGTAAACTTGCTGTCACAATTAAATTAACTTGATTTACTAAAATTGTATTGAAATTTTCTTTCATTTTTCTCTCTTCAACAGCCAAATGTCCACACACATGCTTACACATACTGTATCACATTCTCAGTGGCTAATGAGTGCTGTGCTTCCTTCGGGAGCACATAAAATAACGGGGCTCCCAAGAGAAACATACCAGAATGAAACCCCCCCACCAACACACACACACACGCAGGACAGGCCTGGGTCAAATGGTTGCGGAAATAGTTGTTTGTTGTGGCTTGCAAAGATTTTGTGTCGTTAAAGTGGGGTCACTCTCCTTTCACACTGCTTTACTCCTTAAAAGAACAAACCAGAAGAAGAGAGAGAAAAAAAAAGACTAATACATGACTAACACATGAATCAAAAAATAAAACAGTTGAACTGTGTTACTGCAGCATGTCTGGTACAGTGTGTAGGACAGTTCAGTTCTCATTTTAAGGTCTTTGAGTTTCTCAGGAGCTGCCACCCATGTTCTCCAGCACCCACACTGATTATATCAAACATGTTTGGGCCAAATCAGAAGGTCTATGACATGCCCAGACTGGAGCAGAGGTTTGAAGAGTGAATCTTTTAGAAACTTCTTCATCACCAAAAAATCAGGGGAGATTGGTCATTTTTATTAATATTATTATCAGGGAAAACTCCACTGTGGGTCAGGAGAGGTCATACGATTTTCTAATCATTGCCGGTCAGATAGATAGGTGTTTAAACCTTAAATTATCTTCCACTTCATGTGGATAGAATTGTTTAACTTCATCAGAAAAGGGATGTAAGCACAATGCCTGAAGTAATCTCACTGTACTAGAGGCAACCTCTCTACTATTTCACCATAGTTTCACCAGAATCTCTTGTGTTTTTAATACAAAAACTATCTCTCACACTGTGCCCGACTCTCTGATCTGAGTTTGCACGAACATGTTCAGATCCATGCAGTCTCTGTGGGTGTGGTGCAGCGTCAGACCAGCAGCAAAATGGGGCATTCAGACACTGCTGATTCAGACCTGACAGGCGGGAGCTGCAGAGAACAAAACTGAAAGGGAGGGATTACAGTTGAACCAAATGAGAAGTGGTGGTGGTGGTAACCAGAGCTGTTCCCCAAGGTGCTGCCTTTGTGTTTTTGGATTTCAAGTTACAAAGCCATCATGACTGTTTTCGAGGATGAATGACATACCTCTAGTGGTTGTTGGTGGTAAATAAAACCCAGAAACTGTCCACAGACAGGGAAAAGCAGATCTTTGATGTGCTAACCATAATAAGGAACATCAGATAAATAATTTAGAATTATTTGGAATTGACACAAGACGAAGACCAGTTTATTATCAACCTTAAGTAATCAACCTTACTCTGCCATATACTATGCAATCTAATTTGAAAGCTTTTTTTCATCTTCCCCTTTCTTGCGGAACATGTGGCCCTGTTCTTACCATTGTTGTTCCTTTTGCAAAATGCTGACAGATTTATTAGCATCAGCTGGGAGATACCACACATGCTTGGCACACACCTAAACTGTGTATCATGCCTGCATGTTTGAGATGCAGGTGAGAGGTATCAAGTGTCTGCAAGGTGGTGAAAACAGGATGGTTTTTTTTGCATGGTTTTCCTCCTCTTGTCCATGTGCTATGAAACTGTTTAGGTGTTTAAAAGGAGAGCTGTGAACAGATTGTGGTGAAACAGAAGTTGGACATAATCCTGGGTTTAAATTATCAGGAGGTGAGGAAAATTCAGTCAATCAATCAATATTGATTAAGCTTTTTCATCTATCAGGGAGTATTTCTTATTACATGATGGTTTTGTGCTGTTTACGTAGCTCTTTTTACTTGTCACAGGTACCATATAATTTCATCTGTCACTTTTGGCCTACTTTAAAAACAGTCGTTTAGAATTGGCTTTAATTAGCACAAGTTCCCTTTGAGCAATTGCGTACAAAATACTACAGTCCTTTTCAGCAAAAACACACCATTGGTGATAAGTGATCTTGTGGACAACAGGCAAGACTCTTCTAGACCATCTGGTTGGCCCAGTTCTTAGTATGTGCTAATGACTTCCCAAGAAAGATGCATTGCTCAGCCCCCCAACAACTTATGGCATCCCATCACTTTAAGCACCTCTTTGTCTAAGTGAGAGCTGCCATACATTCTTTCATGTACACTCGTTCTTACAAGCATGATGCACTGAAACAACTTGTCATTAAATGTATGTCATTCCAACATGTGCTGAGGATGAGTGGGGCCTAGGCTGGCACTTGGTTTTAACAGATCATATCTGTGAATGCATGTAGTTAAAATCAAAGAAAAAGATTAGCAACAAAGCTCATATATTCAGATTTAAACATGAGTAAAACACAGAAGAACATATACTGATACACAGAAATCCCGCCAACAACTAAGACCACATGGCTCCCTATAATCAGTTCAGTTAGGGCTTTGCTGGATTTGATTTGTTCTGGGTAAATGAATGTTTACATGTAAAATAACAAAGGCATGTCTTCACTTTGTAGTCGGGGGAAGAAAGACATATAAAACATATTAAATGAAGAGAAGTGTGTGACTCCTGCAGGGAAACAGGTGGAATTCCTCACATGTCTTGGGGAGACGACCGGGGGAGGCATGCAGAAACTGGTTTCCTTGGTCCTCAGCAGGCAGACCCAACCCAACTTGTCAGAGTGTATTAAAGACAGACGTCCATTTACGTGACCAGAAGTATACATTAACATGTTTATGGGTAATGTGTGTTTGGATGAACACTTAGATTATCAGTGTCAAGAATTCTTCAGGAATTAATTGAAACAAAGATGTTGAAGATCTTGTGCTGAAATGCAAGTTGCAGAAATGTCTTACAACCAACATCAAATCAGATACTTTCTTATTTTTCATTTCTCATAAAGTAAAGCCCAGTCGAAGCGGTCATGCTTCTTTATAACTGGCCATCCCTTTAACCATCTTCTTTTGTCCCTTTTCTTCTTAGGAAGACAATGAGATCCCCTCCAGCGTGTACGTTAAGGACTCCCTCAAGACCCCGATACCAAGCCAGTATGATGCAGAGTCCACCCAGCCTACTCCATCAATTGCAGGCTCTGTTGATGGCATTCGTGCCCAGGAAGAGGGTCTCCAAACCATTAGTCTGTCCTCAGATGAGGAAGATGATCTTGGAGTACACCAAGAGGAAGAAGAGATGCTGGAGGGTGAGGCCGGAGTGGGCACTTCCCGCACATTTGAGAGAAGGGCTGACAGATTCAAGCGCTCAAGCCTGAAGAAGGTCGATAGCCTGAAGAAAGCCTTTTCACGCCAGACCATTGAGAAGAAGGTGACCCAGATCACCACCAAGATTGTGCCACCGGAGAAACGTGAGAAATTCAAGAAGAGTCTCACCCCTAACCACCCCAAGAGTCCAACTGCCAAGTCCTCCTCATTCAAGGTGTCTCCCATGACCTTCAACGTAAAGAAGGTCAGGGATGGGGAGGCCCCCTCGCAAGACATGGGCTCACCTGGGGAAGAAGCTCATGTGGAGATTCCTCCTTTGGGAAGCTTAGATGGTGAGATTCCTTTGGCAGAGGTGCATACCCATGAAGGGGTTGTGGAGGAGATGAGTCCCTCCACCCCAGACAGCATGAAGGCACAGCTGGCATTCAATGGGGAAGCACCAAACATTGAGTGCGAGATTAATGGCGATCGTTGTGCTGGCCTGGCAGTGCCAGAGCATGATGAAGATATTGGCGTGGAAGAAGACGAGGAGGAAGACGAAGAAGAGAAACATAAAAGCCCCTTGGAGACACCAGCAGATCCTCCTACAGCAACAACCGCTGTGGAGCAAGTGTCTTAATATGATTTGATTTTTGCAAAGCAAAATTTTTTTCTTAAAATTTCTACATTTAACACCCAGCAGACGCAAATTATCCCTCCATTGTAAACAGTCCTATGTTGTTGTCATAAACACCCATATAAACAAGAAACCTAATGTAGTTCATCCTTGGATCTTTCCTGCAACACCACGTTTGATCATCACCAGCATCATCTGAAAACCTTGACACCATCTGCAACAAGATTAGCTACAGCTACAACTCACTACTTCTTAAACTCTCTGGTTGTTGTGTCTAAAGAAAGCAACATTGCATCAGTGCATTGTAACTCACTCCCAACCACTGGTGCCCACCACCTCAGCAGCAGCAGCACATTTTCACAGCGGTGGGCCAACCATCTACTTCCTGCTGTGTTTGTCTGCCTCTGGACCTCCCTTCCTCACTGACGAATAGTCTCTTTGTTCTTTTCAGTTTTCATGAAAAATAGCAAATCTTTGGCAACAGCAGCTCTGCCCACAGCCTTTTGAAGCGGTGTGTTGCCAGGTTGCGCAAGAGTTGGAATGAGCAGCTTCTGGGTTTTCAGTGGACATGGCCTGGGCTGTTTTATAGGGGACTGGAAGTTGTTTACACCCTGATCTTAACTAACAAGTGACTGTGCTTAAGTCATCTGAGTGCCTTTAACTTTCCACCTGTCCTTCAACTGCAGTTGTCAAAGTGTATGTTACATCCCAGGTGAAACCCAGTTCAATATTACCAACCTTATCATTAATGACCTAGGTAGAGTGCCGTATGCATCGCATGAGGTACATAAAAATATTATAGTCATTTGTAGTTGGTAATTGACCAACGGCCTAACCTTTAAATCATTAAAAGTAGAATAGCATAGAGTAATTTCAATTAGTCAAAATGCTTTTGCAAATCCTTTATTGATATTGATATATTTGATATTTGACATTATAAGATGAAAGAAATATGTTTGAGTTCAGTCGCATGGATGTAAATGAAGGACACTGCAGCGTAGAAGCTACTCAAGATGGAGAGAAAAATATTTTACTGACACAAATAATAAAGTATGTTTATGTATAGGAATTGTTTTTGTCATTTTCT
Source organism: Rachycentron canadum (assembly GCA_038496675.1). Taxonomy (NCBI): domain Eukaryota; kingdom Metazoa; phylum Chordata; class Actinopteri; order Carangiformes; family Rachycentridae; genus Rachycentron; species Rachycentron canadum. The sequence continues at coordinate 19,872,966 of CM076658.1, forward strand.
ACATGAGACTCACTACTTTGGGTATTTACAGCTTATACAAAAGTAAAAGTAATGTTCATAAAGTAAATTGTAACTTTATGATAACTGCCTTGAGTGTGTGTAGTTATACAGTAAATACTGTATCTGTAAATTGTATTGAGTTACTACATGATGATAGGGTGTCTATAAGTCATCTTTTACTTTCAGGTATCCATAACTTAGATGGGAAAATGTTTACTCAGTTTAAGACAATTTAAGACACAGCTTAAGTTTAAACACCACCTCACATACATTTACCAGGACACTATCACTTAAGCCTTTCCACCTGGACCCATGTACACACATACTCCTACAGTGCCTTTACGTTGCACAGGCTGGTATGAGTAACTGCACTCCTGAAGGGATGGATTCCTGTGTTTTTGCAGATAAGGGGGATAGTAAAACATCCCAGTGTTTTTTTTTTCTTCCTCTGAGGAATTTCTTGCAGCTATCACTTCATGCTGTATAATAAAGGTTTGATACCAACTACTAAAAGGCTGAAGATGATTAACCTTAAAGAAGGGTCAAATACGGCTGTCACAATCAACATCATGTTTGGAAGTCATAGTCTAAAGTTTCTATAAAGTGACCTTTCTTTATTGCACATTGTTAGTGCTTCACTGGCCTCAGTTACAGATGCCATGACACCCTAAAAATAATTTAGCGAGTGATACCAGGTACCAAGGATCTAGATAGTAGAGAGGTCACAGAAGTGGGTAAAGGCAGAGGACAGCATCCCTAGGTTTGACGGATGACTCCTGCTCAGCCCATTTTTCATGTTCTTGGCCTTTTTGTTGAGACAGTCCAAAGAGAGGAATTTGCTTTCTGGAGCCACAGGTATTCTGACCCTGTAGAGGCTCCTGGGCATGAGCTTGTAGTGGAAGGTGTGGGTGTTGGGAAGTTTAGGAAAGGACGTCAGGTGTTGGAAAGGATGAATCAAGTTGTCTTTGTGTTATGTACAGGAGAAAGGTGACTGCAATGCGTTAGACCATTGAGAAATTAAATGGGTTAGAATGAAATGCTGGTAGTGAGTGATTATGAAACCTCTCTTTCATTATTATACTCCCAAATTTATTATACCCCACATCTAATTATACTGCTTCTAAATACAATTCCTGACTTTAAATCAAAATATGATGATTATTGGATTTTATTATATTTAAACTATCCAGGGAAATCATCTTATTACTATTATTGAGGTCTGACAAATACAAATAAAATTTATTGCATACGATATATTAGAAATGTTTTCAACAGCACTTGACAAAGTAATGCACTCAAAGCCTCCTTGAGTGCTTCGTATGCTATATAATAGCTAACTATCATAGCTACCTGCCAGACTGCTTAGCTGCATCTCTAAAAAGAAAAAAAATGGACAAACATCATTTAAAACAACTTGTGCTTAGGAGGCTGAATGTTTCTTCATTTTAATTCTTTTGAGTATAAATATATGCATCTATAATGTAGAGGTTGTTTTGGTGTATTTCTGCTTATGCAAATGTGTTACTTTGGTGTTATGTCTGCTAATGGCTAAAATATATCTATATCTATATATATCTAATATCTAGTGTTTTTCCTAGCAAACATTGTTTGCTAGGAAAAACACCAGATACATACATGCATTTCCTTTAGAAATTTAATATTGTATAAATCAATAAAGATTTTATAACAATCAAATTTAGCTTGGGGCCTTCATTTGGAGTCCTTGAGTAAGAGATGTCATCTGTATCATTCATATTGTGATCACAGTGATTCGTGTTTGTTCTATTGTATCAAAGGGAGCACACAGTTGAGCTTGCTGTATGCAAGTTTGGAAATGACTGTAGGCGGAGGGTGTAATCTCAGAGGAGGGAGTGGTTCAATTGCTCAATTCATATTTACATAGCAAGGTTTATGGATTTAGATAGCTTTATATAAAATTAAGACAGGGGTCAGGGCCTCAATGGATGGCTGCTTCACCCAACTTGCTACTTTGCAACTGGCAAACCGTTTGCAGTGAAACAACTCTGTACAGAAGCGAGTACATATGAAAACTATAAAGAATACTGCCATCATATTCTGTGGATTATCCAAAGAGACTGTTTCTGGGTGTTGAAAATGCGACCGTTTAATTCATTTAAGGCACTTACTATTTCCACCCAGGTAGAGTCTGTGATTTACACATGGCGTCCCACTCTGGCACCACAAAAACATGTAAGTCTGTTGCATGCATGGTTGCACGTCACTACATGATGTAAGTCAATGCTCTAAACGCACCAAAGTGGGATTCAAATTTAGAAGGAAGAGTACATTAAACACAAAATATGGAATTCCAAAAGGTACTTCAAATTTAAATGGCATGGACAAATCATGAGCTAGTACAGCTAACAAGATATTGTAGGGACAGAATGACCTTTGCTAAACTTATGGGTTGAATGAAAAAAATAGATTGTTCGCGACCTCACAAGTGTACTGATCCATTTCCATATAAACTGACATGTATCTGTATAATGCTTGTATAGATGCATATGCACCATTGGCCTTGTTTTTGCTGTTTTATCATATTTTTATAATTGTCTAACAAATAAAGAAAAGGCACAGAGGTACAGATCATAATATTATACACGACTCAAGAGGTGAATTCCAGATCAAGAAGGGATGGGGGGAGTGGGGGCTCAGCAGGTGAGGTCAGGGGCGAAGCAGACCCGCAGGAAAGAGCAGGAAACCTTGGGTGGAAGGCCCCAGGTCTGGAGAGCCAATGACCAGCAAACTATGGGTAAAGCTCGGGAGCAGTAAGGATCCTAAAAGATTTACACTTACATTTGTTACCTATATTTAAAATAGTATATAAAAGTCCTTCTATCACAACAGCTTACAGCAACCACATTAAAAATACCTGTACCTGTTCAGACTGGAGTCTATGGAGCTCCAAGTGCTGCAGAAATTGCAAGTATTGCATTAATGGAATTAAAACTATGAATAAAATTATTAATTATTTGTTATATTTTTTGCTCTCCTGGATTGCGATCATTTTAAAAACTATTGTCGTTTGTAGTTTACTTTACTAATAAAAGTCATGCTCAAACTGAGATCTTATTCAGTTCCATCTACTCTTAGGAGTTACAGTTATGTTAAAATGTGTTCAAATTACATTCTTGTTACTGTACAGTCTTTTATTTGGACAGTGCGATATTGGTAATTGTGGTCGAGATTTAGCATTTTGTCTTAGAATGACTGATAAAACATTGACTGAGCTTTGAGCAGTTTGTGTTCATACTGCGGAAGAATGTGAGTCTTTTAAAGCACAAATCCCTCTGGATCCCCATTTTCTATATGTACATAGAGTTTCTACTGAGCTGAATCTGTAGTTACACACTGGTACTTGTGTCCATTTCCGTTGATAAGCCGAGGTGTTTTCACGGTGTTTGTCTCCCTCTTATGTCCGAAATCACACCAACACTGTGTTTGCTCCTCTATATTTTCTATATTAACCATCGCTGACTCTGCTACAATCACTAAGCTGATAAACACAAACCTCTGAAGTGTCAACACGTACATATATGAGCTGTTTGTGTTGTCGCTGTTCTCAGTGGTAAAAACGATGCCCTGTCTTCGATAGAGCTGTATTGTCACGGTGGCCGAGAGGTTAAGGCGTTGGACTCGAAATCCAATGGGGTTTCCCCGCACAGGTTCGAATCCTGTTCGTGACGGCGAACTTTTTACACGACGGACCGCAAACACACCACAAACCAACCAAATGCATTTATGTTGACAGCGCTGTTGTAACGTGCTTTACACAGGAACAACGACGAACTATTCAGACACGTTATTCCTCCGATCACTGGGACCGTGTCTGAGGCCATAAACCGAATATTTAGTCCAGTAGTTTGACGATGACATGGAATTAATGAATTATACGACTGTGAAAAAAAGACACTATCCTCAGTTTCATCCGTTATACTTAAATCTCATACATCTTCAATTCTCGCGTTGTGAGTGAACGGAATCGATTCGGTAGAAACCATTCACTTTCTTTCTTTTCTATAAACAGCCAGCGCGCTACCTGCTTACACTTGTAACTGTATTGTATTCACAAAAAGAGACGCCTGGTGATTGTCAGTATCTGTCGACTCGACTGTTTAAGAGAGCGCAAAACGAAATTTCCATGTGTATCCCCCTTCCCGAGGAGGGATAATGGAACTGGCCGAGTCATACAAATCTGACCGGCGACGCACGCTGACGTAGTTTTGGGGGCATAGTCACAGCGGGGCAGAGCGAGTGGTGAACAGCTTGTGCAGATTTTAAATAACGTTTTTGAGTGTTAGTATTACTTAGGCATAAATAACCAGACATTTAAAATAAGGCTTTTCGAACAACTGCAACGTTATAGGGGCCACAGTTGGATGTGGACACACTTGTCGTGCAACATTTGGCCAGACTGCGCGTTAGCCAAGCAAACAGTTCCTTATACTCAAAAGAGACACACAAAGGAAATGCGGCCGAGTGGTTTGAAAATATTAACGCTACCAGGAGTTGTCTACATGGCCTAGGGAGTTAATAACCTATCTCCAGATAGTTCGCAACACAGACAATATTTCTGGTGTAACCTGCAGTCAGGGGGTCGGTCTTTGTTAAAACATACATCTCAGATTTGTCTCGCGATTCTAGGTTAGTCAGGCTGTTTCTACTATTTTATCTGACATCTTGGCCAACTACACTGCGAACTCGTCGAGGGCTTGCTAGTGATATTAGAGCGATTATTCATCTTTACTAATGTGTGAAAAATGAAGCTGCCATTATGGCGATAATCGTGCAAAAAAAGCTGCCCAGAGACTCATATCCTGAAAGAAAAAGAAGGTAGCTAACTGCGAGCTAGCTAACGTTTAGCGAAGTAGTCGCCCGGCTAGTGTTAGCTGCTCTGAAGAGGGCAGCTATCTTTCACCTGTTTCTTCCAGTGTCACAAGTGTTTGATGGGATTTGACTTTATTATAGTACTGTTTAAGAAGCAGATCCGTGGTGGCCCAATTACGATAACGTTACAGTTTGGAGTAAGGGTTAGTTAGCGTTTGGGTGACAGGCTAATTAGTTAGCGCAGCTAAAGCTAACATAGTAGCTACCCATTACAAAGTGACGCCAGCCAGCTCGTATTGCTGCTGAGGTGAAGTGACAGGAAGGGAACGAGGAGTGATTACTTTTCTTCGAGACTAACAATGGCAACCCCCACAAACGAGGCCTTGTTTTTGATAAAGGACGTGAAGCCCGGGTCGAAAAATTTGAATATTGTATTCATCGTTTTGGAAATTGGTAAGTAACGGCACAGTGACGCTCGAGCGTCTCTCCCACAGCGTCAACTCGTGTTTTCTTAAAGGAGACGGAGAGAACTGTCTCACTCACATCACTCACTGCCCGATTTACCTTCAGCAGGGATTGATGCTTAATGGACCCAACCATGATGTTTAATCTACCGCCAGACTCAGATCGTTTTCCAAACAATTCAGATCAGTTGCTACTTTGAGTCATTTCCCTGTTTAACCTTGTTTAATCCACTTGTTTGATTGTATTTATCGTAATTTTGCAGTAGTTCTTTACAAATGACTCTTGTGTAGGGTTTACAATGGTGGCAGAGCCTTGTGTCAATGGATTGTCTCGTTTGTTGTTCATGTACAAATTGTGTTTAAATGTGTGTTAACTTCAGTTTAGGATCCATTTGGAAACAAGACGGTGCGTCTCAGTGTGTTTGTTCTCTAATTGGGTTTTGAAATAAATGTATAAAAATGAATTTAACTGGTCGGACATGCGTTAAACAGGTCAACTGTTTTATTTAACCTGTCCTTGTTTTACCCCATTAGGACGAGTAACCAAAACGAAAGATGGCCATGAGGTGCGCTCATGCAAGGTGGCAGACAAGAGTGGGAGCATTGCTATCTCTGTTTGGGATGAACTTGGCAGCCTTATTCAGCCAGGGGACATCATCAAGCTGACCAGAGGGTAGTGTTCCTACACTTACACAGATGACATTAACACTAGTTGCTCATTTGATTGTTAGGCTTTGAGTATTCACTAAAAGATCAATGCACATATAAGTAACTGAAGTTGATGGGTGGTTCTGCCCCCATGACACCTTGGTCGTAAAATTTAGGGTTAGTAATCTTTTGTGTACATTACTTTAATCTGTGATTTCTATGTTAGCTATGCATCTATATGGAAAGGCTGCCTAACCCTATACACTGGAAGAGGAGGGGATCTGCAGAAGATTGGAGAGTGAGTAGCTGGCCACAAATCTATTTATACTTCAGTTATGCTCTTGTCCTTGTTGGAATTCTGCTTGTCATATCTCCCCTGCTCAAGCATCATGCAAGGCCAGGGAATTTTGTGAAGTTTCACAGTAAAGTGTCAGGTGGTACAAGAGCACCAACGCACAAAAAATTTTGATCAACAGTTCAATCCAAGAGCAGATAGGTTGTCAGCACTATACATTTTCTGTGCAACATCTGAACTAATATGACCATTACTTACAAGACTGTTTTTTTTTTTTTTTTGCCACAGTGAGCAGCCTTGAGTAGAGAATAAATTCTCAATGTTTTTTTCAAATCTAAATCTACACAAATGTATTTAAGCCTTCTAGTCAGTCATTGTTGCAAATGTTCATCCTAACCAAACATAACATTCTTGACTTTTGAATGTTAAAATGTGGGTGTTGACTCCTCAGGTTCTGCATGGTGTACTCAGAAGTGCCCAACTTCAGTGAACCAAACCCAGAGCTGCTAGCCCAAGCAAACCAGCAAAACAAGTCTGTGAGTAGCCTGACAAACTCTTCCAACTTCTCGCCATCAAACACCTCATAACAAATGGATAGTCTCAAAAGAAATCGGTCCAACTTTTATTCCTTCCTGGCCGTGCTGATTGATAATATCAGGATATGTTTTACACATACATCTTTTGGATGGCCGACGTAAAAACGACAAATGTATTCTGGTCATTTGGCCTTATTAATGGTGACGATAACACCAATGCTGATAGTAACTGCTTAAATTGGCCTTGTCTTCCACTATTGCATCAGGGAAAACCAGACCAGAACCAGAGGGGAAACTCTCCGCCCAATCAGAATTCAGGTACACCTGCTCCACCAGGTCAGTATATTTTCCTTTAGTCAAATAACCATGATGCTATCAGTCGCCTGGCTTACAGGAAACAGCAGAGTTACAAATGTTCTGTTGAATGGTACATATTGATGGTATTACTATTGGTATATATATATATATTTTTTTTGTCTCACAGTAAACTCTTAAGTGTGACAGTGAGACAGTTTATACAGTATCAGAACCCAGTTGAAGGAATTTAAGCATCATTTTTTGTATTTATACCTGTGCTTTTCCCACTGTGACCCTGTAGTAAAACTCCTGTGAAGAATGAAAGGTCTTTAAAATGCATATTTTTCTCAGAGGACTTGTATTTCTCATCCCACAGGTAATGGCTCCATGCAGCCATTTGCCAACAATAACCCACCCCCTGGGGCACCCCGTGACGCTGCATTTGGGAACGTTGGGCGACCCAATGGTCGTTCACCTGGCAATGGAGCACCCCCTGCTTCTGGACCCCCAACATCTGCAAAGTCCTCAGTTACGATTAGCAATGGCAGGGACCCACGCCGTGCCAAAAGATGAAATTGGGGTTGGAGGGGGAATCATGTGGGGAAAATTATGGACATCCTTATTTCCCCCTTCCCCCTTTTTAACCTTTCTGAGCCTTCCCGATCACAGCCTAGATTGGCTTAAAAAAAAAAAAAATGAATTGCATTAGGGACTATTTGCATAATTTTTATACAGGCTAACAAAAGTCGTGGTGTTTGTCATGCGTAGTGCAAGTAGTGCTCTCAGCAAGCAGCACAGTGTGATCATGAACTACCACTTGATGCACGAGCAGGACTTCTTGTATAGTCAAGCCTTGATGGTTGAATTGTGGTCGGCCTTCTCAGTCTACACCCTTGTCCTCTATTTCTCACTGCATATTGCCAGTTCTGTGCCAGTGTTACCTCCCCCACACACTGCCCTACCCCCCCTGCCCTGTTCGAACTATACACCCTACTTGAACACTCGATGCACTTTCTTCTCTTAATTTATGTCTGTTCAAACGTGGCTGTCATTTAAATCAGGAAATCAGTTTCTGCTTCTCTAGTGGAAAAGGCCTTAAGTGAAAGTGAGTTCTTGGACTGAATGCAAAAGCAAAATTCTTCAAAGGGTCTTCCCTCTCTTAACCAAACTGTATCTGAAGTGACTCTGTGAAAGGAAAGGTGTAAGTTTTGAATTTTTAGACTTTTTTTTTTTTTCCATAAAACATGTTTTTCTTGTTTGCCATCAACTGTACCTTCATCAAGGTGGGACCACTTAAATACTGGCAAAATGGTTCACCGAATAAATTTTACAGTAATTTTGCTGCCATATTTGGTTTTCTGTAGTCTGTTTGAGAGTTAAAGACAGGTTTATTTTAAGTGTCAATAAAGTTAAAGTGTCATGTTGGCTGCATCAGTAAAACTAAAATTTAAAATATTATACACTGCCTTGTATAATAATTTGGCAAGAACCATTTTGACCTGGGTGAAGATGTTTTTGTTTTTTTTTTCCTTTAAATTTGGTTGAAAATCTTTCCCTCAGATGCAGTTTGCCATGAGTATCAACTGTACTAGTCAAAGCTCTACACAAGAAGAAGCTTTCCTTGTTTACGGACAGGCCCTCCAAGAAACCCCTAAAGACCCTCCCCAGTTTAAACTGCTACAACTTCCCTTAGAGCTCCATGTGATCATTTGTTGAAGTAATCTTTTCCTGTACACTTCCAAGTGATGGTTTCCTACAGCTCCATCTCGTGCCTAGAAAAATAATTTATTTTGGAAGGTGCTTCAAAATATGAGGTGGAGGAACAAAGGAAAAACAGGAAAAATTGCTAAACTTCCTTTCACAATGAGTGACTGATTATATAGCAAAGCTTTTGTATTAGAAATGCTGAGTAGAACAAAAGCCTGTTTCTTCACATCCTCTGTTGCACCAAGCACCTGAACGTTACAGCCTGCTGTGTACGTCTTGCCCCACATCCCAAATGATGCACTTGCTTTTGCTAGAAAAAGAATGCTCGTCTGTAGGCATGAAAGGGAACAAAGACCTAAAGAAAACGTAGAGGTGGCAAAGAAATAAAAGCATCTCATACTGGATCATCTGTGTTGAGATGTAGGACCAAACTAGAGCGATTGGAATGTTATGATTTGCAGCCATCAGAAACCTCGTCTTTATATGAAGTTTTGCACAACTATGTAATGTCATTGTCCCCCAGGCCTCTGAACCACGTCTATATACCTCCACTTGCCCCTTAATGAGAAAATTGCAACACGTGTGACACTGAGCATTGAAACACTTATGAGAAGTGAGCAAATGTCACTTGTGTCACCACATGCAGGTCATAAGCTGTGAACTTCCCCTCCACAGTTAAGACAGAATGGAGCAAATCACCTGGTTTTCAGTATTTTTGATTCCACAGCAGCATAGATACAGGTTGACTTTGCTGTTTTCATCAGCTGTTCTATGTCCTACTCTAGAAATTCACTATATAAACAAAAGCCATCAAAAAATAGGGTATGCTACAAAACCATTTAACATTCCTGATGAATGTAGTCTTGAATATCTGATTAATCATCCAGTGTTTATTTTGAAGTCACATACATCACATGCAGTGGTTTCTCTTTCAGTTTTGTCCGAGGTGTGACAGCATGTCCCATGACCCAGATGATTACAGATAACATGGGTTTATTTCTGGAGGAAGCAATGTTGATTTTGTTAATGTTAATCTTGATCTAGTAGAATTTAACAGATAGGAGTTAAAAACAAACAAAAAAGATTAAATATGATTAAGTACAAAGTAAAAATAATGATACTTTATGAATAAAATGGAATTAGAAATTAACAATCAACATATCTAAAAATTATAATAATAACTGACGGGTACCTGTCAAGCTATGTGGCTGTCCAATACAAATACTGTATGATACATTTTAAATAACTGAAAAATATCTTTTAATGTATGAATTTTTTAAATTTTAGATTATAGAAGTATGTAATGTATGTATGACATTGTTGAAACACAATTTCCAACTATATTTTAAAGCTGAGATGCATTTCATACATCTTATTGCTTCCATACATGAACTGAATGAATTAATATCTTCTTTTTTGAGCTCTACAGCAAATCCAAATGTGTGTATATGAGGCAAACAGGGAAATGACTGTGGTTACAGAAATGGGAGGGGTGTAGACAGACAATGTTTGTTCGTAGTCTTCTAGTCACATTGTCATTGCCAGTCAGTGCCTCATACAAAGAAGATTCCATGATGACTTGTGAGTATTGTCACCCTTAGAATGATAACTTTAATGATAACATGGATTTATTGATTTAATACACACATTCATAGCACATAGTTTGATATTTGCAACCATTAATGCCCCACTTGATTATATAATTCGTAACTGGGCAAAGGGACATTTACAATTCAATATTCTGACTGAAATACAGTAGGCTAAGATTAATTCTTTTTATACATTTTTTTTAACTTCAAAAATGTCTTGTTTCATTAGTTAAAAAATAATTTTAATGCGTGTTAAGAGGATTGTATCATCAGAATAATTTCATGTATATTTTGTGTCTAACAATATTGGTTTTTGTCCTCAGATCCAAACGCATCTTTTGTTTTCGATGACTTTGCCGCCATTTATGATGAACTCAACTTTACTTATAACAACACAGACTTCAGCCTAAACCCTGATACGCAGCCCTGCAACACCCTAACCCCCACAGTTGCGGCAACAGTTGCAGTCAGTGTGTTTTATGTCCTCATCTTTCTGGTGGCGATTCCTGGAAATCTGGTGGTGGGGCTGGTGATCGGCCTCAACAAACAGTCACTAACACCCTCTGACCTCTACCTCCTCCACCTGGCAGTTGCAGACCTCCTGCTGGCTATCACACTCCCATTCTGGGCTGTCTCTGTTAGATGGGGCTGGGTGTTTGGAGATGCCATGTGCAAAATTATCTCCATCTTTCAAGAGCTAAGCTTCTACTCTAGCATTCTCTTCCTGACTTGCATCAGTATGGACCGTTACATGGTGATTGTGCGAGCTATGGATGCCCGCAAGGGGAGCCGGCAGATGGCCAGCTGGGGAATTTGTGCTGGTGTCTGGGTTACTGGAATCTTCTTGTCTCTGCCAGGACTTTTCAATTCCACCTCTTCTTCTCAAAACTCAAGTCTCACCGTGTGCAATGAACAGTATGATCCCAGCAGTGCTACTGAGTGGCGGCTGGCCACCAGAATCATTTGCCATTTTTTGGGCTTTATTGTCCCCTTGGCCATCATGCTGCCCTGTTACGGAGTAACCATCCGCCGCCTCTTACAAATTCGTGGAGGGTTTCAGCGGCAACGGGCCATGAGAGTGATTGCGTTGGTGGTGATTGCCTTTCTCCTGTGTTGGACACCATACCACATTGCTTTGATGACTGATTCGTTTTTCAGGACAAAGATTGTGCCCTACCAATGCCCGGCAAGGATAGTGGTGGATCAGGCCGTGTACATCACCCAGAGTTTTGGCCTGCTTCACAGTTGTGTCAACCCGGTGCTGTATGCCTTCGTGGGAATGAAGTTTAGGAGGAGGTTGGTGCAGATGATGAGGAGGATGTCAGTGTCACGAACCAGCAGGTCTTCACTGTCATCAGAAATCACATCCACAATCATGTGAACACCAGTGGGACATTTAACTATTCAGATCAATTTTATAAATACATCAGTGTATTTACTGCAGCTCATATTTGATCAATTAATTAAAAGAAATTTAAGAGTTGCCTTAAACATTTGTAAATATTTGTATACCTTATTTTTCCCATGTTATTTAACATGGTTTTGATTTTGTGAAACCAGGAAAATGTTGTTTAAAGTTAAGATGAAGACCATTACTTTTCTTTTTTTTTTTTTTGTGGTTAACAATCTCCTGACATGTCGTGTTTTGAGGAAACTGTATAAAACATGTTTGACAAGTGTCACATTGACAATACATTGTCAACACAATACATACAAAATTGTTGTTGATGAGCACCCTGCAAAACAGCAGTATGGCTCTGAGAAAAACTAGAATTCACAATTCATTGGTAAATGGTGAAATATTAGGCCTATATGAGTGTGTTATCAACATGACTTTATGGATTCAAATTTCCAAACCAATGTCTGTGTCCTTTAAAATAGCATTTTTACTTCTGGTATAGGTTGTAACATATTAACTGCAGCAGAAACATAACTAAAGTAATTAGAAACCATCTTGTAAAGCAATAATTTCTTTTTTTTTTATAGTCATGTGTTGAGTGATGAGTATGCACTGAAGACAGCTGGTTGTTGTTTTTTTTTTTTTTTATACAAGCATTTTTTGAATATTTGAATTCATCATTAAAGTTTCATATAAACCTGTACACTACTCCGGGTTAATAATTAACATCTTACATTTGATAGTAACAGCAGACAGCAGCTAGGTATTTCCTGTACCTAATCATGTAGGGGTTTTCTCATGTTTACAGCTACAGCAGCTTGTTTGGAAATAGTAGAAGTAGCAGTGACTGCAACACCAGATCTGCAGCAATAACTAGAGGTTCTGTAAAATTCCCGATAAAAATGTGATTTGATCACAGAATGACTTCTGAGAAGTGCTGCCGCATTGCATGTAAAATTAAATAAGAAGAAAACCATCAGCCACATTAATGCACAGGTTTCATTTGGCCTATTTTTAAGTTGAAAAAAGAAAACTGTTGACATTGATATTATTTTATCTTCTATTTCATTCTGCTACTTCTACGTCATTTAACCTATTCTTATTCACACAAGTGGAGTGGACAAAACAATAGAGACACTGTCTATGGCCGCTAACACTATACAGTACAGCTTTGAAAATGATCATAGCTGAATTAACATACAATTTGAAAAATGACGCTATAATAATATTAACATTACAACTTTCATTCACGAAGCATTTATTGTTGTATGGAATCACTTACTGCCAAACTGCAGCAACATGTAGCAACATGCTAGCAGTAACCTCTAACAATGCCAATGGAATATGCTAAATTTGCACAAAACTTTGATTTGAAATGATATTTGAGCAATTAGGGAGGATTTGATTCTAATTACATTATTCATTAATTCATTTTGCAGTTGTCTTTTGGCATTGGACAGTTTAAATAATTGTATTTTGTCTGTTAATATAGTTTCCTGTTTTACTACAATAAGCACTGACGCTCAGTGGATATAATTAGGGATCAACCGGTTACCACCATCGATATTAAGAGTTTTGCGATTATTATTGTTGCCATAAATAAATTATGAATTAATTTATCTCCCTTATTAACAACTTTGCGGTCTCAGCCCACAGCGCCGTATGATTGGTTACAGTCCAGTGGCGGCCACGCTAGCTTATCGGCGCCAGAGGCTACTGTGTGGACAGGGGGCATTAGCCAGAAAGTCGCTGAAAGAGGAGGGAAGTGGTGACTGAGCTGACCTGAGCAAAACTAAGGTACATTTTTAATGTACATTATGTATGTAGCTGCTGTGATGAAGAAAATGGCAAACTTAACTGCCGAGTTTGAATTGCTAACAAGCTACCAGTTGGAAACCATGGCAACTGGAAATGACAGAGAGAGTTTACCTTAGCATGTGACGAAATTTTACTCAGAAGTAAAATCACTTGTGTAAAAATCTACTCAGATAAAAGTATGTCAATTAATTCTTTTTTTGCATTAATGTTATTGCGTTACATTTTATTTACATTACATTTGCATTCTGAAAACTACAAATATACACTTATTGGGAAAAGCTAGATAAAACTAATGCAGTCTCATACAAAAGTCATACGATCAATCCTCCCTCAGTGGTGAAAAATGGTCAAAAATATTATAAACACCTATACATCACAGTGGAAGGCTTCATGTAGCAGTAGTATTATGTTGCTATATTGAAGTATTGATTATCAATTTCCTTGATTTCTAATAATCGGAATCAGCCAAGAACCTAGAGCCAGCCCTAGATGTAACTACTGCCGATTTTAAAAATATACATATTTACTTCACATATGCCACCTCAGCTTTGTGACCTTTGTAGAGACAATATTTCCTTTTAAATGATATTTGACCACCTCAACACAACTGGGAGGCCAACTCTTTAGATTTTACCGACAAATTAAATATCTGTCCCGTACCAATCGCCTCCTCCTCTGTGCCAAGTGTTGCACCATCTCACATGTTCTACTGACCTCAGGTTGGCTAAAAATGACAAGGGGGCGGGAGTTTAGCAGTGAGTGGGCAGACAGATCGCCATGCAGCTGTCATTGTAAGGCTTCCTGGGCTGTGACTGTCATTTCCCCCTTCGGACTGACTGGCAGAGGTAGGGGGGAGATCATGAGTGGGGTGGCTTAGCTCATGGGACAAGGAGGGGGGCGCGCTGTGCAACTCGTTGGACGGGTCTTGATGCTTGCATTCAATCAGGCGCCAAGCAAGAACGATCCTGAAGGCCACTGGGAATAAAAGGAAACTGACTGAAGACTTGTACACACCTTGTTCCGCAAAGAAGTAACACACTACTGGGAGATGGTTACAAAAGGCTGAAAAGTCAGACAACATCAGGTAAAGGAGGGGAAAAAGCCAGGCCGTCACTTTCAAGAGACAAGTCAAGGGAGCTGTTAATGCAACATGATCTAGTGGGTCTTGTCCTAAAAATACCTCTGGGCAGGAGAGGCTGCTATCTCTATCTGCTTAATTACCTGGTAAATCTACAATTTCTTTTCCTTCTTTTGATAACAACAGAAGTCAGAAAGCAATTTGAGAAGAATTTACCCATGGCAGATATACTTCTAAATATTTTTAATCTGTTTTTCCTAGTTAAAGGAATCTTATTATCAGAAATGTGAGAACTATGCTAACCTATATTAAAGACTGCTCATAGACACTAATGCCCTGACTGACTTTTGGTTCAGAATATCACTAGGAGGCCCGGTCAGTGTTAAAGTTACACAATTTAGTTACAACAGTTAAAGAATCCATTGGAGGATCTACCAAATCAGTTCAACCATGAGAAAAGCAGAGGTGCAAATGACCCTGAAAAAAGGGGCAGATGAAGCAGTGGCGCCCCCAAGCCCCATCATCCCCCCAAAAAGGTCCAAAGCAAGCCCAGAGCAAGTTGTATCAGACCCTCGAGGACCTGGTTTTCCTACTCCAACTCCACCGGTTTTTATACGGAAAATGAGGAACGCTGCTGTAGGTACAGGCTGTGACATCCGTCTCAAGGTGACTGTGGCTGGAGACCCCCAGCCATCCCTGTACTGGTACCACAATGAAGACCTCCTCAACATGGAGAACCAGGAGTATGGAGGGCTCTGGATTAGGGATTGCAAACCAAGTGATGCCGGCCTCTACACCTGCATTGCCAATAATCACCTGGGAGAGGCTCGGAGCAGTGCTGTCCTTGCTGTCCTGGATCTGGGTGAAGGTAACATCAGTTTTACTTGCATTTTGACTAGCCTCTAAAAAAACAGGATTTAGCTCTTTCACAAGATTGATTGTGCAGTAACTGGACCCATTTTTGAAAGTCACTATTTATTGGTTGAAAGAAATACAAAGCCTAAAGAGACCCTGCTTATTGACAACTCTAACTCTTAAATTAATCATTACAACTGTAATCATTAAAGTTTTTACTAGAAAATAATTTCATGTAACTTCCATGAAAATTACCCAGCATGCCACAGTAGTGGCAAGAACCTGAACACATAATGTAGGCTCTGTCTCACTACCTGTACACGCTGCTGCCATATAACATGACAATCCTGAATAATATCTCATTTAGAACATGAACTACTGTTTCTGTCATTGAGACTCTATGGATGTTAAAACTCTGTCATATTTAATCATTGATTTAGGGCTAAAGGTTATATTCAGTTGACTAATTTTACTTTTGTTCCCTAAGCACTAAAAAAGTCATGATTGAAATTTTAGAATTATTTTGTTTTGTTCACAAGATAGTGTTCCTACTAGAGATGAAATTAAGGAAACTAAATCCATCAAATACACAAGCCCTCCAGTACACACAATTATATTTAGGCATACATCTGTCTATATAGAGTAGGCGACAAAAAGGTGTTTTTATATACAAAGGATTCTGGTTTGCTCTACAAGATGTATATTAAACATTTCCCATGGATATTGTTGTTTACAAATTTGCTATAACATGACATTATTCCAATTGTGCCTTTAAGTATTTTTTTTTATTTGTAAGAGATTGTATTTTTCATTTATGCAGTGCATGTAGTAGCTACAAGAGATTAGCATCTGAAAAGCTGGTTAGATTTCCACCATGCACGCAGAGCCATTGAAAATGAATCACTCTTGACAGACTGAGCCAAATCAAGCCTCTGAGAGTGTATTGAAGTCAGATTCCTCAATGTCTAGCCAAGGATGTCCCGAAGGCCAGTGTTGCCCTTCTCTGTTAAAAGGCCTGCATTCTGAGCAGCAAACCTCTTTTTATGCCCCATGTGATGTGTGCTGATCTAAATTCAGCTCACCTGATTGCTTTGACCACCTCAGCTGCTTTGAAAAATGACATTACCAGCTCTACAAGTATGCCCTTCATATATCAGCTCAGGCACTTTGTCATTGTTCTGCAGTGCTCAGCGTGAGTGTGTAGTGGAAACTCACTTTTCAATTTAGAGCTGCCTTTTCCTACTGAGAGAGTATATGTGGTGTGTATTTGCATGCACAAAGATGTCCAGACTCATCACTGCAGAATACAGTTCAATCAGCTGAACAAAAGTCAACCTCTGGCAAATGATAGCTGGCTCTCTGATGCTGTGTAAAATTGGACTTGGTGTTTACATAACATTGCCTGCTGATTTTAAACTACAAGATGCTTTGTGCAAAGCTAGGACAAACAATTGGGCACTAAAAGAAGAAGGGACAATTTGACAATTTAATGATGCAGGTTCATTTTTGTGTGGGAAACAAGAAACCACAGTGTATAATATTTCCATATATATATATATATATATATATACACACACACACACACACACACACATGCACAGATATTTATATATTATGCTTTGCTTTCAGTCCTCACTGTCAACACTTTAATAATGTATCAGTTGAGCCCCTCTATTTGGAAATACAGTACAATACAGAAGTGCTCTTTCATATCCTTGAGATACTGCTACTGGACGTTTTGTGTTGTATAATCAAAATGATATCAGACTAGATAAATCATGTGATGTGTCATGTGGTTATGCCAGAAAAGTGGTGTAGATACTGAATAGATACAGTGGTAGCCCCTCATTATCAGTCACAATCCTATCAACACTCTTTAAATCTTCTAACAAAATTTAAAAAAGAGAACTTGGGCCAGAGGTTTTTCCTCTGGCTCTCCATTTTAACCTTCAGTTTGATTCAGCTCTCTGCTGCTTTGCCATGTGCATAGTCTACAGCTGTCCCATCACTCAATGATACTGCCTGAACCCTTTCTCTCTCTCCCTCTTTGAAAATGTCTCTCTGTCCCGCCCCCCTCGTCCACCAACTCTCCCTAGTTATTTATACAGTGGAATGTGCCAGGCCTTAGATTTTTGTGATGTTAGCAGGCCAGCCTCTCTCCTGTTACACAGGAAGACATCACCAGCTAATTTTAGCCTGGCGCTGTACAACTGTTTTATTCCCTCTACTGATCAGGGAATGGGCCAATTTTGAATCTGCAACATCTAGTTAATACCCCAAGCACAAAGATGTCTGCCACATGAGTCATGTCATACAGCCTCTGTCGTGCGTACCACTTTAAATTTCACCTGTTGAAGTAACTTTAATGTGTACGGGCCTATTTGTTACTCAGCATTATTCATTCATTTGACTAATTCATGGAAAACGGGTAAAGAAAAAGAACATAATAGATATGAAACCTAAATCCTAAAACTCGGATTTTCATGCAAAAAATACTCCACATACGAAAACATTTAATCTCCAGTTAGTCAATAACCATATGTTGCAAGGCAAGGCGGGTAGGGTAGGTTTATCAGAGAAAATCGATGCTTGCTGGTGTTAAAAAGAAGCTGATGAGAGCAAGTGGAAACAGTAAAGTTGCAGCCATAAAACCAAAACAATGAGCTGAAAGAGTAGATATCTCTGTAGAGCTGAGAGCAGTTGCAGTGTGGTGATATTACTCTGTGGGTTTCTCAAGTGACACTTTGATCATTACACATAGTCATTGGACCCATTGTTTATATCTCAGTATTGATTAGTTTGAGAAGATATTTTTGGGACAGCAGAAACAAGCTGTAAACAGAGAACTGATAAATTTTTTTATTGATATGCTTCACTTATACTGCATCCAAAACAATGGGCTAAAAGATTCTTAAAAGCTGCATAGAGCTCATGGCAACTGCAGAGTTAGGTGATCGTCTGCATGATTAATCACATCTCAACGACTTACCGATAGTGATTTTATATATAAAGCGACATTGCCTGTTTACTCCTCCCGGGGAGATCTGTCATTGAGAACTTCAGATGCTGAGCATGGCTGTGGCCCCTTTCCAGTGCGTTTGGATAGTTTCCTCAGTGTCGTCTGCCTCCCGAACCGTGAACGTGATGAAACAGGTGGAGCTGCAGCAGCACTGTGGAAATCCCCAACCTCTCCTCTCCTAGTTTCAGAGTCTATAAGAGATCTCTGGTCTCCCTGCTCATATTGTATAGAGCATAATGTAAAAGGATAAACTGTTTTTGAAACATAGTGAGGGACATAGAGCTAAGTAAACATGGTTGCAGTGCTCTAATGTGTCCCAGGTCTTGAATTATTGAGCCTCTTGTTATGATAGAATAAAATAATAATAAATTTAAATAAAAATAATAAAGTTTTCCATCTTTGTCTCAGCAGTGAGCCAGCACAGAACCTCAACACACAAACGCACCACAGGTTTCAATTACACTCGGGTCAGCCTCTTTATAGTAAAGACAAGCTAAGTATCACCTTCTGTCCTTATCTGTCCTCATCTCACATCCATCTATGTGATTAGTTTTATTGGAGCCCATTAACCGGAACATTTTTCACTTTACCTTTTTAAACTTATATATATAAATATAGTCATAATCATAATCATAAGTCACTGTAGCAGGAAATATTTCAATATTCAAAACATCTGCCTTTGGCCTTTTATGAGCTAGGAATGAAACCAAAGGTGTCAACAAGCAACAAAATTGCCCATTTCTGAAATACATGACAAATAATGATCTTGCCTTGGATAAAAAGTCAATTTTCTTGGAGCTAAAATGAGCTAAAAGAGTCTACAGTGCTCCATACAGCTGGAAACGTAGTACAGAGTTGGGTAACAATTCTCAGTCTAATGATGTTAACACTGCATTAAAGGTGCCATATTTAGTGTCTTCGTGTCACTCAGTCATTTTAATATTGGATACGAATTTGTTACCATAAAACAGGATGAAGAGAAGCTGGATATATTAGCAGCCTCTGCATTTGTTGTTGTGTGTCACTAGTGTTGTAGATAACATGATGAGGAACATCACTTCAGCCTATGACACATTACATAAAACCAATATTTTTACAGTTATATGTTTGTGACAAACCACTGGCTTTGTGGCACATGACATCACGTTAGTTTGTCATAGGACTAAAAAGTGTGACAGACTTCCTCTCTCTCCTCTCTGCAAGTGTTGCATTCATATCTGAAAAAAAAGCAGAAGGGGCCCACATGAAGAGCAGCAGCCAGGGAAACAAAAAGGCACTCTGAGATTACATAATCATTGATCCATGTACTTAAGCCTGTATCTTTGATTATGAAAGTGATAATTACTGTATATTCACTGCACAATATGCATTAGTTGGGGATTTTATATGAATTATTTTAAGTACCTTCAAGTATAACATTGTAAAATAAGATTTAGTAGCTAGTTTTAATTAGAAATATACATGTATTAGCAAATTCTCAGTATGCTCAGTGTACTATTTTGTCCTGAGCACAGTGTGATGCTATGAGAAGTAAAAAGCCATTATTAAGTGTTATTGTTTCCTGGTGCTGAGTTATACTTGGTGGTATAAGCAGAAATGCCTTTCCCTTTTCCTCAGGGGGAGGAAGTCTTAGGTTCTGAGTCACTGAAAACGTTTACAGGGTTATTACACAAAATATTTCAAACATTAGCAGCTACTGAAATTGTCATGTACAATGATACAATAGCTATATTGTGTTTAATGAGTGTAGTACAGCAATTAAATGTCTCTTATCCCTTGGGCAGAGGACGGCTTTGTGTAGTCAGTGTGAGCAGCCAGTAACACATTTGCTGTGAGAGCTAACTGTGTTCCAGCAATGCAGAGGAGTGAGGAGGTCCCTTTAGCTGTTGCAGCGATTCTCCCCTTCTCTGCCGGCATCAGCTCATTACACCAGCTGAAGAATATAGACACAGGCACATGGGGAAAAGGAGGAAAATGAAAAATGTCAACCAGTGCCGTAGAACACTGATCTCGAGAGGGTTGGATCACTCCCACTGTTTTTTCTGCCTATCGGTGTGCACTGCATGTGGGGTGGAACGCAGCGGGGGAAGATGCTTTCACTGTCGCTGGCTATTGTGTGGACAGGGGGGGCTCCCTCAGAGTGGATGATATGCATTCAACAGACATTTCCACCTGCGGATGGAGGTCTACGCTTTGTGCTTTTCAGACACGGATTCTCTCAGAAGAACTGCTGAGACTCTGAGGCGCAACTTGTTATATAATGGACCAAAGTGCCTTCTTTCCGTCTTTGTTTGCATTAGATTGAGAAGCTCTTACCTGCATGTGAGCAGGGATGCAGTATATAACAAGTTGAATCTTTTACGTACAAAACATATGTTACTTGCTGGTGTCTTTAGAGAAGATTTCCTGATTTAGGCTTATAGTAACGGCTCGGAAACCCCAGTGTATCATGGGGAATACCCTGCTGCCAAGCGTAAGCCCAGACAAAAGATATTTGTCGAGGATATACCAACACTGGCCATGAAAAAAATCGAGACCAAAGAAAAAATCAGGCAAGTGCAATTTCAATTTATCTTTGTCAGTTTTTATTCGTTCATTTTCACTGTGTGAGTAAAATATTTCATTTTGAACGTCGTTTTCTTAGATGAGAGTGTCAAATGCAATTAAGGGGATTAAAGGAGCTGAAGCTGCTTTGTACAACCTTGATATGAATGGGGAAACTACATTAAACCAGTGCCCTTGTGAAATAAAGTCGCTCTTGACAATAGAAATTAGAATTAGGACATTGATTAGAAATTTCCAGAATGGAGTCACTGCCATGCTGTAGCTTTGCTGTAACTTCAAAGAAGTTGCACTAAAATGCTGAAACACTGATGTTTTTCAGTATTTTAGTGCAACTACTTTGAAGTCAGATGTTCCTCATTCAAAGGAACAGTTATCAAGTCTCTTGTCACAGTTACTTGCTTCCTAATTGTCTCAATATTTTCTTGTCCCCTTTTCGAAAATGTCTCTGGCAAAGTATCTCATTTTGGAAGCTGTAACTTGAGGTTTGTGGTTTTCTCAGAGACTTCAGAGTGGCAGGTTTATGAAACACACTTTCCTGGAAATATAGTTTGATATGTATGGACACTGCCATCATACCCCTGACAAGACAAATTAAGATCCGTGTGATGTCTTATTTGTCTGATCTGATTGTGGCTTTTTCTAGAGCTGGTGTTTCATTTTGCATATTGTAAAACCAAGTTAATATACAATGCATGGCTATTTCTATGTACACATTGGACACATCCAGGTACACACCACGTGGTGTTAGACATATAACATATCATTTTCATCGCAGTTAAACATTTTAGAAACCATTTTTTCTCCATTGGCTACATTCGTGTTTAGTACTGTAGTTTGTAGTAGCATTCTTTCTCCTTGCTGTTTATTGGCATTTCTGTTTTTCTCAGCGTGTTACTGGTGTCAACTGTCAGTCAGTGAAGCAGAATAAAGTCATGGGCAGCAAATGTGTATTGGCCCAACTTTGTGGTCATATATATGCACACAGAATCAAAACAAGGGCCTGCTCGTAAAACCATTGCTCAACAGCCAGACTAGGTTAAAATTGTCCTCTCAGTGCCTTTAAATAAATGCTCTTGTCTAGACCCACTATTATTGAATTCGACATGTTCATGTACCGTGTGCCGCTTTAAAATATTCTAATGTCCAGCCTCACAATGGTGTTTGCAGCTACATATCTTACTTTTTGTCTTATTGCCGTCAATACTGTGTATACAGATTGAAGACAGACGCTTTACTGGCGTTACTGGTTACACTAACCACTTGAATTACCTAGTTTACCAACCTGTTACATGGGTATCTACAAGAACAACAGTGTCATCAATAGATATTTTATTACTTTAGATATTTTAATACTTATTACCTGTTTTTTTTTTTTTGTTTGTTTGTAATGTAGATTTGTGCACCGGTTCAGTATTTGAGATTTGAACTTAGTGTACTAATTCTTATGAATGCTCAGGGGATACGGTTGTACATTTTGAAAACTTTACTGTGCACAACAGGTTCGTGATGGGATTTAGGACATGCTCATAAAAAAACATCTGCATCTGTAACAGCTTTATTAGACCAAGTGTATATATGAATAAATAAATAAGAGTTTTATTTTGAAATCTGCAGTGGTGTTGCTATATGCTATAAATATTACATTAATTTGTGTTGTTTGTGTGTTGTGACTTGTTATGAAAGCAGATATAATAGCTGTGAGTGACATCATGATCTTGACAAATCCAATACACACCATGTAAACCATTTAAAGTTCATCTTTTTTTATTTTTTTTAGTAGCGTGAAGCGCCAGTCTGTATTTTAATGTCAGCTGTGTCACGTGGTAGATTCTCTTTTTACACTGAATTAATATCAGCATTTCCATATTCCCTTATTATACTATTGTTCTTTTACTGCAAGGGAACAACAGATAGCCTGTTTTTAAGTATGTCCACCTACTGTGAAGCAAACACCTCATGAGAGCTGCTGGGATGCCAATGACTCAATAGTGCCTTCTATTTTGAGTTCTACTGATGACTGAATTTTCACTCAGTCTGAGAAAAACAATTATATCTTTCAGATGATACAACTGGAACAAATTTTATCATCAAATCAACAAACAAGAAGCTGATTATCTCCTGAAAATAATGAAGCTTCTGCATTTATTTTGCTCATAGTTGTTGTATTGCATTCTTTGATATTAACTAGCAGATGATGAGATAATTAGGAATTTTAAAGACTCAGCAACAATTCAGGTGCTGCAAATTTAATACATTAGCTTAGCAGCACTAATGAGACCCTGAGGGAGACAACTTTACCTAGTCAAATAAAATGGAGACAGTAAAAGGTCAAATAAAAAAACTATATTAAACTACATTTTTTAACTAAAATTAAGGTAACAAAAGTAATTCCATCTTGAATATACAGCTTTTGAAATACATAATATGGTAATTCAGACCATCTTGATCAGAATTTATTGTCTCACTGCTTCTTGCAATGTATACGATCACATGGTGGCATATGGCACACCACCAACTGTGATGCCTCTGAGCAAGGTGCTTGAGTGCTACTACCTTCAATGTCCACTGGGAATCTACAGTTGCTTGTCACCAAACATGCAGAGTCAACAGAACAGGATGCACTATTTTTTTCCCGTTGTCACTGATGTAGCCACTGTCACTAATTCTCTGTGCACTTTTATTCTATTTGGCTTGTACTATAACTACAAGTTTTTTAGTGTTGATTTATTTATTTTATTTTCCCAGATTCCGAAACAACAGAGGATGAAGGTGGAGACCAATTTGAGACCAAAGAAGACAGTGGGGATGTTGAGGACCAGGCTGTGCATACAGGTAAAGACCATTTTCCAATTTATAATTTTTCCTGTCGGCAATTTTGAATTTGAGAATAATTTTTTGTGAATATACTATTCCTGTTTTGCTCATTTCCTCATTTCACTGCAACAGTTTTGCAACATTTTCACACTAATTAAAATTCAAAAATGTTTCAAAGGAAGTGTTTGCTCATTTACACTTAAAGCTCCATTAATCCTTTTTAGCCATTAAGGGGCAGAGGAATGAGCTGAAAACACAATAATGATAAAATTGTTACGTAAAAATCTATGTACCAACATTAGCATTTATTTGATAATTGTGTCTACATGGTGAATGTAAGCTTAACATTGGCTCAGCTTTTAGCCCTAATTTTGAAATATTTGGCTTTTCAGCTGCTAATTGCTCGACTGTGTTCGGCATATAGTCGCTAGATTTGTCTGTCTGTTTGGTTCTGGGTAAGTAGTATAAAACAGCTGCCTGCCTTGGCTGGACGCAATGATGAGATGAGAGCAGACAGGAAAGCCAAAACAACAGGCTGAAAGATGCTAAAATGCTCTGTAGAGCTCATGTACAGAGTTGGATATTCATTCTCTGTGGGTTCGTCACAATGAAAAACAATTAGTCTTTTGATCCACTGTTTATATTAAAACATTGATTTGCCCTGCAAATACATGATTGCTCACATGTACAATTTGTCATGTTTCCACTTTACATGAGATGCAGTGATGGACAAATGTGCAGAAGATGATAATAGAACACTTGGACATGAGGATCACTCAAACGCAACCAGGCAAGAAAGAAACATGCAGATTTTTTTTAAAAAAAACCTCAGTGTGGTCATTGTATTGGACTCAAATTCTTTACTAAAATACATTATCCAGCAGAATTAGTAACATCCTACTGACTCCAACAGATTTTGCTTCAAATCCTCTATTTCAGGAGTCAGTCAGAGGATTTTTCCAGAGAATCTCCACCACAAGTCCTCCCACCCCCATCCCCAAGACTCATCAAACGCCCCTCCACTTCTCCAATGCCAAGTCGCTCTGGTTCAACAACACCTATCAGCTTGCGAAAGAAAATCGTTGTGCCAACTGAATACCAAGACACAGTGCCTGGGGAGTTTGAAGAAAAGGTTAAGCAACCAAAATCTGTGTCCCAAAGTAACACCCAGGACTCTCGCCCACAGACTCCACTGAGTGAGTATTCCCGGAAAGAATTTAGCCTCAGACCATCCCCAAAGCTTACCAGGGCGAGCTCAAAGGTTTTTGAGAAGGTCAGAGATTTGGAAGAGCGGAGACGAAGCCTTGATATTCCGGAAGGTTCCATCTCGGGAAGATCCTGGGCAGGGTTCAATCGAGCTGGATCAGTTGATTCAGATGATGGAGGAAGTCGGTTGGGCATCTCAAGAGAAAGTTCAAGGGAAGATCTTCGGGAAGCCCTGAAAGAGGATGCTGCTGAGCGGAGATCTATGTTTAGACAGAGAGCTGCTTCACTGGAGGAGAAACCTCGTTACTCCCAAAAAGTTCAGGACATTGAGAATAAGTTCACAGAGGAGCTCCAACGCATTAAGAAACTGGTTGGAAAACCTCATATGAAGAAATCGTTTTCAACTGAGCAGCTAACCCTAAAGAGCAAGCAGCGTCAGCCTTTCAGGAAAATTGAACCTATTCCTCCCCAAGTCCTCCAAAAGCTTCAGGAAAGGGAACGTACCCAGTGGGCAAAGGAACAGAGAGAAAAAGATTCAAGTCAGCAGCCAATGCAGCAACAACAGCAAACTCAGCCAGAACAGCATAAATCCCAACCCCAAAAGACAGCAAGCACTGCTACAACAACTGTAACAGTCAGTAGATTTGGAGAGGTAGCAGGGACCCCAGAGTCAATGCAGTTATCTGACCTACCTGGACAACGAACAGTGAGAGAATTAAGTAGGGTCAGTCCCGTTACAGAAATTGTTCAGAGATCATCATCACCAGCAATATATCATCAACAAAGGGAAGAGTCGCCAAGCAGAAATGTTGCTGAGATGACGTTACGCAAGGTTGAACGAAGGCCACCAAGTCCGCTTGTACAAAGAGTATCTCGAATGCAGGAATCCCAGCACATCCAAGAATCTCTGGTGCAAACATTACAAAAGGATGAAACTTCAGGGAGAAAAACACCAATCGAGGTAGTATTAAGAAAAATTGAAAACAGGCCTGAAAGTCCACTGGTACAAAAAAGGGCTGTTGTTTTGCAAGATCTTCCTCTGCAACGTCCCTCGAAACCCCCTAGGGTGTCAGCAGTCACTCCAGCAGAGGAGAAAATGGAAGTGGAGCTCTCCAAACCACCCTCTAAGATGAAAGTCCCAACCATTATTGTTGAAGATGAAAAGATGGAAGTAGATGTTCCTCCAAAGACACGTGAGCCTCTGCAGATTACGACTAGTGCCAAAAAGGGACAACAGCAGAAGACCAAAGGAAAAAACCGTCGCCCCCGACCCATGTCTCCAGAGTTAGGTTAGATGTGTTGTGTTTATCTCATTAAGCTTGCTGTAGTAGTGTGAAGCTCCAGTGTGCTTGTTTTTTCGTGTTTAATCAACCAATTACTCATTCCTTACCAGAGGAGGTTCACTGGAAAAATTTACTTCAGCCTTGTCTTTTGTTAAACTGTGCAGATTCCTCAGATGATTCTTATGTGTCTGCTGGAGAAGACCCAATGGAGGCCCCTGTATTTGAGTTTCCCCTCCAGGACACTGTCATATCTGCCGGTGCAGATGTGCTATTAAAATGCATCATTGCTGGAACCCCCATTCCTGAAGGTAACTTATTGAGCTTTTTTCTTCCAACAACAGAAACCACATATGTAACCAATATGCAAGTTGATCTAATTGTCATCCATTTCTACTCTCTTCTAGTTACCTGGACAAAAGACAATACTAATGTCATCAGCTTTTCAAATTATACAGTCAAAGTGGAGGGTGAACGACATAGTGTGTTCATCAAATCGGCTAAAACAAGTGATGGTGGAAAATACTGTGTAAATGCTGTTAATCAGATGGGGAAAGCCTCCAGCAGTGCCATCCTTACAGTTAAAGCAGGTAAGTCAGCACATTTAACTTGAGGTCCTTATTATATACTGAAAATAAGCAACGGGTCCCATAGATTAATTCAGAGATACCCTACTAATTCAAAAACAAGCCAGCATATTAATCGGATCATTTTTAATTTGTGGTATAGATTTGGAAGCTCCTGTTGTCCAGCTAAAAAAAACACACATCTTGTGGTTTCTTTCCACAACAGTATTGTGTTTCAGCCAATTTCTCTCCAGTTCCCTTGTTGTTATCTCTCTGAGCAAAATGTGTGTGCCATATATTCCAGCTGAACAACCTCACTTATAGTTACCATAGCAACTCAGAGGCAAAACTGAACCTATAAATTGCCCACTGAGGCTCAGTGGCTCCACTCACTGTGAATCCACTATTGTTTGGATATCACATTTTGACATCTCCGATTATAATATGTTTTACATGGTTGCTTTGGTTTTTTTTTGAACACGTGAACTCATTGAACTGCTGTGTTCTCATTGTGCTTTGCTCTCAATAACCAAATAGTTTACAGATGTGAAATAAAACCGTCATATAGGATGCACTAATAAAAAGGACTACATTAAAGTGGAAGTTAAAACATAGTGTAAACTTGCTGCTTTTGTAGAGTCTGTACAGGAGCCTAAAGGAAACCTGGGTGTGCCTATGGATATCAGCAGCCCTATTACATCTGATGAGGAGTATCTCAGTCCCCTGGAGGAGGGCATGGATTTTGGAGGGCCAGAGCCAAGGCGAGCTATTGACACACAATTCAGGAAACCTCCTGCATTCTTGGTGAGACTCCAAAGAGCTCATTAGATAAATCTACCGAATTTATTTTCCCACTTAGAGTATGCCATTTGTCTTTTTAGCATTGACTCAACGGCATCTTGGTCCATTGCAAAATGCTGCATGAGAACGTGCTGTGTACAGGGTGTCCTTGATTCTATCAATATTAATTTTCCTGTATGAACATGTTATCTGTTGTGTGGTCATCCCATGAACACATCTATAAAATAAAACTTACAGGTAAAAATACATCTCTCAACCTCTAACTTGCATTACATTTCAAACAGGCAACAATGAGTGATCAAGCTGTCATTGAAGGACAGGAAGTCACCATGTCTGTCCGAATAAGTGGACAACCCAAACCCATGCTCTATTGGTAGGTCCTCTCACTTCATCAAATGACTTAAACTCATTGCTTGAGTGGGACATGGAAAAGACTTTCCTAGAGTGAGAAACCATGAGCAAACTCGCTTGACTGCAGTTTGTTCTTCTGCATGCTGCGTTAATGCATCTGTTAAGGAAAGTGGAAGCTTAATGTTTATTGAGCCTAACAATCTCCAGGCTGACGCAAACAGTCTTAATAGGGAAAAGGGAAGAATAACATTCTTTCCCTTTTTAAACATGGAGCTGCACAGTGCCCAGAAACACAAATGTCTGGCTGAACTAATGAGCTCTGAGACAACAATCTGTAATTTGCATGCAGTGCTGAAGCCACTGAAAAAAGAGAAAGATGTCCTCACTTCCTCATATGTTCTACCAGCCAATGGTGCTTTACTGCGCTTGTAAGTGAGGACAGCCTCAAACAATAAGGCTGACTCTTCTTGCTGTCACCCAATCCCAAACCCTGACACATGGTATGTTATTTCTCTGCGGTACACAGTAGAAGTCCACTGCTGTTGAGAACCTACTAAAATAGCTCTGAGCAGTGAAGAGGCTTTAATAGGGAAGATGAGCATCACCAAGAGATGGACCATCATGTTGTGTTGGTGTTTTCAAGAGGTTTGTTTGACAGAAAGAAAAATATAGAATAATGCAAGTCTTTTCCTTTAATACAGGAGACAAGAATAGGCTGAATTAGTCATGACTCTCAAGAGACAATAGCAGAAACGAAAGTGCTAAACATAACATTGGCAGCTCTGGGCAATTTATCCCACCCCCCACCCCCTTCATACCAGGCAGAAGAGAACTGTGTGTGCTTGGTCATCCCTCATTATATAAATAAAATTCGAAAACATCTGTGTGGTGTATGAGTGATTTGTGTCTTGTTTCAAAACATAGCAACAATTGTTCCCTTTATTCTTTGTAGGCTGAGGGACAGAGTCACAGTAAAAACAGGCCCACGCCATATTGTACGTGAGACACAAGATGGCACTTTTGAAATGACGATCAAGTCTGCGGTGAGGTCAGACTCTGGGATATACACCTGTAAAATCATTAATGAATACGGAACGAAGCAGTGCGAAGGAAAGCTGGAGGTCAGAGGTATGTTGCATTTGTTGTCGTCTGTCAAATTTAGCAAATTGTTGATCTGATTCTTACAATGTTACTTGTTAGACAACATTTACACTTATACTCGTAAGTGAATAAAACCATCCGATGTGGCCTGTATCTAACTCACAACACAGGTCAGGTATCAATCTTCATAAACTCTTTTATTTACACCCAGTTCCACCAGTTGAGCCAGGACTAGCTATCATCCGCCCAGTCAAGGACATCATAGCCAAGGCTGGAGAGACTGTTCTGTTTGAGTGTCATGTCATCGGACCAAAAGACACCGATGTGGACTGGCTTGCAGACGGGAAACTGATCCAGCCGGCGTTGCTCAACTGTAAGATGCACTTTGATGGGAGAAAGTGTCGGCTGCTGCTCAACTCAGTACATGAAGACGACAGCGGGACATACGTGTGCAAGCTCAGTACAGCCAAAGGTAGGTCTCAAAAATAAACATCACAGTATTTCTGATTTAGAATTATTAAGGACTTTATTAATGTTCCTTTCCATCTCTTCTTTAATTTGAACTCTTCAGAGGAAGTGACCTCATGTGGCAAACTCAAAGTCATCCCCTCCACTGAACCTCTCTTCACTCGCAAGCTGGACGTTCTGGAAGTGATTGAGGGGCGAAATGCTCGATTTGACTGCAAAGTCAGCGGGACGCCGTCTCCTAAGGTCACATGGAGTCACTTTGGTAGGATGGCACTTCATAGTGTCTTTGGGCTCCACATTAGATGTGTGAAAACAGTCACTCTTTCGGGCAAAACACCCAGTTAGATCTGCTTTTAGGATTTAGAAATAGTCCTTGAATCCAGAAATTTTACAAACTAGAACTATTACATTTATGGCTTTGTGAAATTGCCCATTTCTTTCTTACCTGCTGTGTTTTGCTGGTGATTTTAGGAATTTTTTTAACCCTAACCCTAACCCTAACCCTAACACATCACTTACAATGAAGCTGATGGATAAATACGATCTCCTTTCTCTCTTTAGACCATCCACTCACAGAAAGTGAGGACATCCGTATTCTTCAGGAGGGCGGCCGCCACTCTCTCATCATTTCTCACGTGACCAACGAGGATGAGGGTTTCTACACTGTTATAGCCCGTAACAGTCACGGCGAGGCCGAGAGCTCCGCTGAACTTTACATACAAGAGCCGCGGCCAGCCATCTCCTCACAGATGTAAGAGCAGGTGTTATTTCTTGGATGTCCTGTGTGTTTCCCCGATTACAAAAGCCTCTTAAGCTTGCATTTTGTCCATCTATACTTTTTTGCTCTTAGGGCTAAACTAGAGAAGATGCCATCCATCCCCGAGGAGCCAGAGGTCCCAGAGAACGAGGTGGAGCGTTTCACCATGCCCGACTTCATCAAACCCCTCTACGACCTGGATGTGATTGAGGGAAAAGAGGCCGTGCTCAAGTGCAAAGTCGCTGGTTTGCCGTACCCCACCATTGTCTGGTTCCACAACGGCAAAAGGATTGAGAGCACCGAGGACAGAAAGATGACCCAGTGTAAGTGTTTTAAAATGTTGTTCAGGTTTGTCATGTTGTCTCACGCCTTTGTGAGGGAGGTCCGTTTGTCACGCTCTTTTCAGGCTCTTGAATAGTCCACCAATGCTTTTGTCTTTCCGGTGTTTCCTTTTTAGACCAGATATGACAGTGCGGTGATGTTGAATACGGGAAGCTTGGCTGCTTAAAAGATGCTAACAGATCACTAATACCTCATAACTTTTCACTATCCTTTTTCTGCTTTTGTGTGCAGTCCGTGACGTTCACAGCCTGGTCATCCGCTCTGTGTGCCATGCCCACGGTGGCGTTTACAAGAGCGTCATCTCTAACAAAGTAGGCAAGGCCACCTGCTATGCTCATCTCTATGTCACAGGTAACATCCTTGTTTTTGCCCTCATAAGAAAAAACACCCACTGATTATACAATTGTGATAATTGTGGTCAATAATACATTCTGTGATGAGGGCTTTGGGAAAAAGCAGTTCAGAAACATTCATGGACCTCTGATTCCTTTGTTATTGTCATTTTTAGATATCCTCCCCGACCCTCCAGATGGGACTCCAGTCATAGAATCAATCACTGGTAAAACCATCACCTTAAGCTGGAAGAAACCAAGGAGGCTGGACCCTTCAATTGGTATGCAGGAATGATAATCAGATACAGTCATTCGAACACTTATGAAGGCCTGTGTTTTTATGTATATATATATTTTAATATCTATATTTGGACATATAGATATGTAATATTAATTTTAACAATACTGAGAGATTCGAGTAATATAACTACACAATTAAAACTGAAGAACAGACTTTTTAAAACTTTCTTTTGGTTTTAGTTCTAATTTATTCCTCAGTTCTGGTGAGGAATAAATTAGGACACCTCCACATTTATTCCCACTTAAAATAGCTAAACTCACACACAGGTGTACCACATCAGGTCACATGATTAGATCATTTTGAAGGAGGCCTGCCCTGTCTAAACCTCAGACATTTAGCTTGGTGTGCTCCTGACTGTTAAAGTGAGAGTGAACACCATGGTGAGATCCAAAGAGCTGTCTGAGGCCTTCACAAAGAAGACTGTAGCAGTTTATGAGTCCTGTAAGGGATTTAAAAAGATCTCTAAAGAATTTGAAATCAGCCATTCCATTGTCTGGAAAATAGTCTACAAGTGGAGGGCATTCAAAACAACTGCCAACATGCCCCGGTTTGGCTGTCCAAGCAAGTTCACCCCGAGAGCAGACCGCAACTCGTTGAGAAGTGGGGCAAACTCGCCTCAGACCGATGTTGGAGACTGGTAGATGGCTACAAGAAGTCTCACTGAAGTTATTTCAGCCAAAGGGGGTAACACTAGCTATTAGGGGGTAGGGTGTCCTAACTTTTTCGAGATTAGAATATGCATTTTTTTTAATCTTTTGTTTAATGAGTAAAACATTAATTTTTGTTCATTACTTTTCCAGAGATAAATAAAAACAAGATTAGACATCGATTTCTTAATAAATAATTGAATATTTAATGGGGTGTCCTAATTTTTTCACGACTGTATGTTTTAACACAATTGTTGTATTTTTGAAGATGGGGGGGTCATTCCACCATTGTGATGTAGCATTTTGAATCAAAAACTTTTTTTTTTTTTTTCTTTTAGATCCCAATGCTGTGATGTATGCCATTCAACAACAAGCCTTGGGCTCCATACAGTGGATAATCATAGCTTCTGGCCTGAAGGAGACCACTTACACCATCACCACCCTCTCCAAAGCAGTCCGCTATGCTTTCAGGGTCCTGACCATCACCTCCAAGGCTTTCAGCAAGCCTTCAACTGCCACCGACCCAGTGCAGCTCCTGGACAGAGGTACCATTATCTCTTCGCTGTTTGTCCATCAGTGTGTGTTTCAGTTTTTTTTAAATATTATTATTAGAAGTTTGCATTTGATTTCCCTCAAGGTCCCTATCTTCAGGAGGCACCATTGATTATTGACAAGCCAGAAATTGTGTATGTGATAGAAAACCAGTCAGTCACCATCACCGTTACTCTCAATCATGTCAACGCTGCTGTCATCTGGAAGAGGTACCTGTGTCTCTGTCTTAAGTTTATATGAATGTTTTTTTAACTTTATTTTATTTTGGGTGAAGGAATTACTTTACAAGAATTAATAATCCAAAAAGAAATAAAATTAATTGCACATCACTTGCATTTTCTTGTGGTCCATTGTCCAGTATATGCAGTGTATCTGTCATGATTAGAATTTAAATTTGAGTGTGTTTATTTGGTGGAAAAGTCCCCACCTTGTGGATGTGGTGTATTCTAGGATGGTCAGAGTGAGGGACTGACAAGCATAAAGTATGACAGTGTGTGTAGGCACTGTGATTGTCAAACATTCCAGAGGAGCGACAAAAGTCTATTATTGTTGAGTTACACTCAAGCAACAGCCACCCACCACCATCCTCCACCACACCTGTGCTGTTACAGCCTGCTGTTCTCCTACCTATGACATATTAAAAATACTAATCCTGCCTTACAATGCAAATACCTCTGCACAGGAGGGGATTGGTCCTGGCCAGCAAGCCAGGCCTGTACGAGATGACAATGCCAGACGATGACCAGCACACACTGAAGCTGCTGAAAGTGAAGAGCACTGATGTCGGAGAGATATTGTTTGTTTCCTCCAACAAGTACGGCAGTGACAGCTGCACCTTCAACGTGGAGATGGCAGGTAGGCAGAAGATCAGTTGTTCTGTCTGTCTGTCTTCAATGCATCAACCTAAATGTCATGTAACTTGATATTGTGCCTTTGTAATTCTGTCCGCAGCTCCACCAACATTTGAAACCATCATGGAGGATTTGGATGTTTGTGCTGGAGAGACCCCTCGTTTTGCTGTGGTTGTGGAGGGCAAACCCATTCCTGACATCCTCTGGTTCAAGGTTTTTTATCCATCTTACTTGTTTATTTCAGTGAACCAGCAGGATTTTTACAGTGAAAAGTGAAACGTCATTTAATACATTTTGTAAGGAAGGCAATAGGTTAAACTAGTAAAATGGGAATGTATGAGGATTTTGTGACGCATCTATTGGTGAAACCTACATTTTTCTTTCAGAATGACATCCTGCTGTCTGAGAGCAGTCATTACACATTTGTCTATGATGATAATGAATGTTCCCTGGTGATCCTCAACGCTTGTACAGAAGACTCTGGGGTGTACACCTGCACTGCCAGGAACCTAGCAGGATCTGTGTCCTGCAAAGCTGAACTCACCATTCATGAAGGTAAGAGTTCAGAGCCATAGGAAAACCTGAGATGGTGTTTGATTTCACAGCTGACAAGCAAAATATAAATGCTTTCCCATTACTGCAGCTAAAAGTAAAGAGGATCCAGCGGATGATGAGGAGACTATTCTAAGGAAAATGCGCAGGCTGACAGACTACTATGACATCCATAAGGAAATTGGAAGGTAAGCCATGTGTTGGGGCCACAAATGAAATCCTACATTTTTTTTTTGACAGCTTTTGCAATGCTCCAGGCTGATAAAGATGAGATGATAACTTTTGTTTTTCCAGAGGTGCATTTTCCTATGTGAAACGTGTGACCCAGAAAGTAGGCAAAATGGAGTATGCTGCAAAGTTTATGTCCACACGGGCCAAGAAGAAGGCATCTGCTCTGAGAGAGATGAAGCTGCTGTCTAAGCTGGACCACGAGAGAGTCCTTTACTTTCATGATGCCTTTGAGAAGAAGAATGCAGTCATCATCATCAATGAAATGTATCTTTATTTTGTTATGACTGTTTTTATGCAGAGTATACAATTAATGGTACAAATAAAACATACGTTTTGATAATTTTTTTATGAAAATTTCTCTGTAAAAGTATATACATATATATTATGTAATTGTATTACAATTAATGTTTGCTGCACAAAGCATCCAAAGTCCCAGAGAAACTGGCCTTAATCAGCCTTTAAAGATGCCATGAAGAGCTGCTTGACAGATTTATAAGGAAGTCTACAGTAATGGAGTCTGATGTAAGTTCTTTGCTTGATGACTGCTCTGCAACTCTGCCCATCATTATTTTATTGTCAATTTTAAGAAGTGTATATAATTAATGTAATCTAATTATATAATAAATAACATTTACACTGGTACCTTTGTGTTTTGGCACCACCAGATACGGACATGTATTAGGCAGCTTCTTGAAGGGCTGGACTACCTTCATCATTTAAACATCATACACCTGGACATCAAGGTACATGCTCACAGATCCTTACTCTCCAGATCTTAAATGTGCAGTAGTACTGTTTTTGTTTTTACATTTAAAAAAATTATCATGGAATTACCCTGAAAGCAGAACATGATAAAACATTATTTTTTTCATTCTTTCTTCAGCCGGACAACATCCTCATGGCAGACCCCCATGGTGATCAGATCCGAATCTGTGACTTTGGCAATGCCATGGTGATCACACCTGATGAGGCTCAGTACTGCAAATATGGCACACCAGAATTTGTGGCACCAGAAATTGTCAATCAGACGCCTGTGTCGAAAGCAACAGACATCTGGTAGACTAGCTGTTGAATTTACAACAAAGTGTTTTGTTTGTTTCTTTTGTCTTAACACACCACATTTTTCTCATTCTCCTCTTTATTTGTCTAGGCCAGTTGGAGTTATTGCATATCTGTGGTGAGTAACATATCATTATTTACTTTCATTATTTTAAATAATATACATATAAATGTATTTCATCATGCTGAATCATTTTCAGTTTACCTGTTCCATACTATCTGTGGGCTTCTGATTGAATGTAGGTATTTGCTTTTGTTGTTAGTCTGACAGGAGTTTCTCCATTTGCTGGTGGGAATGACCGCAGTTCTGTGCTCAACATCAGGAACTATAATGTCGCCTTTGAGGAGAGCATGTTTGCTGACCTTTGCCGAGAGGCTAAAGGGTTCATTATAAAGCTGCTGGTAGCAGACAGGCTGTGAGTAACGTAACTGGATCTCTATTTTTGACGATCTGTTGACTAACACATGAAACGGGCAGTTCAAACATCCATTCAAGGTGTTTCCTTCACTATTCTAATGTTCTGTATGGTCTGTTATATTTTAGATATAATCTGTCAGGTTTAAAAAGCTGTTTAGTCCTACACTACATTTTCCTCTCTGCTACACAGAAACTACACAGAAAAATGATTTCTTATAAAATGAAAAAATTAGCAACTGCTCATGTGAACTATTTTGTTTCGATAAGAGATACTATTTAATTCATATCTGGTGTTTATATTGCATTGTTCTCTAGCCCCTGTCTCCAACTCTAATGGGGTCTTCCTCTGGTGCTTTTTGTTTAAGATATCAGTTTATTCAAATCATCATTAGATCATGGAATAAATGTGCATAAACCTGAAACTGAAACATGACTTGATTTTCCTGTAGGAGACCTGACACTCAGGAATGTCTCCGACACCCCTGGTTCAAGGTAAGACAAGGCCAGTGGCACTTCATGCTAATAGCGTTGATCATTCACAATCTCTGTCTGCAGTAAATTCTACTTGACAAAACCAACGCAACCATTCATAATTAGTTCGTATTTTATCTCTCTTATACAGACACTTAGCAAGGGGAAGGCCATTAGTACAGAGGCCCTGAAGAAGTTTGTATCTCGCAGAAAATGGCAGGTGAGGGATGTTCTATTTTGTGTTCTGGTTTTTTATTTTCCATTACACTCAGAATTCCTGAGTTTTCATTTTTTGACTTTATCATATTTTCTCCTCGCCAGCGTTCACTGATCAGCTATAAGTCAAAAATGGTCATGAGGTCCATACCTGAGTTGCTGAATGATTCCTCCAGCCATATTTCCATCGCTGTTCCCAGGCACCTAAAAGAGGGTTCTCCTTTGCCATCATCTTCCTCTGATTCTGATGAAGACATTGATGAGTTGCCATTTATCCCCATGCCGCTCAACATGGAATTCTCTGGATCAAGGATGTCACTGAACGAAATCCAGACAACTGAGCAGGAATCAGGGAAGCAGAATGGAACAAATAAATGGTCTGGCTCCCCTGTTCAAGCACAGGAGGCCATGGAGTGTGAACCTAAAGAAATGAATAAAGAAGGTGTTGAAATTACAGCTAAATGCCGCCAACGGAAAAGGTCATCACAAGACAATGACAGGGATTCCTCAGATGAAGAAGTACCTGCTGAATTGCCGCAGAAGTCAGAGGTGTCTAGAAAACCACTGCGAAGGGGTTCAAGCATGGAATCAGACAAACCAGAGGGTGGACGACGAAGAGGAGAGCTGAGACGTGGAGGCTCAGCTGACAGTGCATTGCTGCTCCGGATTACACCTGAGGAAGGAGCTGGCGAAGGAAACCAAGAGGATGGAAAGAGGGTTCTGAAGAAAGCTGTCTCTATGGAACTACCGAGGAGGAGCACCAGCCCAGGAACTGCCAAGATGAGCCAAGAAGACTACGCTCTTAAACTGGAGCTGATGAGACAGCGACTGCTTCGTGGTGGCTCTGCAGACAACAAAATGAGTGGACTGAGAGGACCACTGCTGGAAACATTAGGAATGGGAGATGAAAAACGTGCAATATCCTCAGATCGCTACTCTCGTACTGCTCGTTTGGGCCCCCCACCACTAACTAGAGCTGCATCCAGCGAATCCCCAAGGGAGGAAGTTCCCAAACCCAAAGTACTGCGCAAAAGTGCTTCCTTCAGTCAAGGTGATTCAGAACCC
The DNA here is from genome assembly GCA_038496675.1 of Rachycentron canadum. Taxonomy (NCBI): domain Eukaryota; kingdom Metazoa; phylum Chordata; class Actinopteri; order Carangiformes; family Rachycentridae; genus Rachycentron; species Rachycentron canadum. Next base: position 19,910,465 of record CM076658.1, read on the forward strand.
ATAGCTTTACACCGCCGGTCTGGAGCGCCTCTGGAGATTCCCCTGGCACAGATAGAAGAGAGGAGGCTTAAGGAAGCTATATCTATGTCATCTTTGACTGAGCAAACTAAGCTAGACTCTCGTCCAGTGACTCCCAGGGAACCTTCACCGAAACCGCCAACTCCAGAGTCTGTTGTGCAGGAGAGTCCTACCAAAACAGAAAGTGAGGAATCACTAATGGAGAAAGAGATTAAGCCTGATGATACTACAAATGAAAAGATGGATGGGCTGACTACAGATAGTAATTTTGATGAGAGATCAAGCACAAGTGGTTTCTCAGAGAAGGACATGAGCATATCAGAGGAACCTATGATTGAATCAGAGTATATGGGCCAGAGAATCCCTACACCTCCTCCTGTGGTCCACAGCTCTAAACTAGAGGAGAAAATGGAAGAGGAAGAAGAAAAAGAAAAAGAAGAGATTAGGAAAGAAGAAGAGGAAAGAGTTGTGAGTGTTTCTGAAACAAATGCTAAAGAAGATGTAGAAGATACAGTAGAAAATGTAGAAGAAGAAGTAAATACGCCAGCTAAATCTTCTGATATGCTTATAACCACAAGCTCAGTTATGGTGAAACCAACACAAGAATCTTCCCATGCCCCAGCAACTGTTGTGTCAACATATGTAACACCCTCACTTCCTGCTCGAGTCGTTCTCCCTGATGGAAGTACTTCAGCATATGCCAGTATCATGCAGACCATCATGGTCCCTTCACTTCAGCCTCTTAATGAACCACCTTTGGGCCCCTCTACGCCCGTTGTTCCAACCTCATCATCCTCAGCATCAACTGAAACAGCTTCACCTGCCAGGATATACTCTGCTTTACCAGGTGCGCCAAAGCCAGCCACCATTTCAACCACTGAGCACCCTGCTGTATATAGCAGGGTAGCATCACCAGAAATGATCACAAAAGAACCCAGTCCACCAAAGACTATCGCACATTCCTCATCCCAACAAGAGCTTTCAGCAGGAGTGGACTTAGAGGACATTACCTCTGAAGAAGTCTTTAAGGCTCGCTTCAAAAAGCGCGAGTCTTCTCTCACAAGAAGTCTAAAGTTTTTGTCCCGGTCCAAGAATGACGACAAATCACAGGCAACTTCCTCAGATGCCGCAGATTCAGGTGAAGAGATATACAGACCTGGGCCAATTGGTGCACCACTGGAATTGGCACCAAGGAGACTTGAAGAGAAATCAAAGTCTGTCCAGGACCTTCGTGAAGCTCAAAAGGACCAAGGCTTTATGAGAAGACTCTCTATGCGCCTGAAGAGAACTCCATCAACTGAGCGCAAGGATGAAACGACCAAAGAAGAAGACTCAGTTACTTCAAGACGAAGACTTTCATGGACCCTTGGCCGACGAGGATCACAGGAAAAGAAGGAAGTGGAGATGATGCGCATGGATGGTGGTGGTGACACCTTGGTGGAACAAGATGAGAAGGAGCTTAAGAAACCTAATGAATCACCAGTCTTAGCAATGAGAAGGAAAATTGAATCTACAGTGGCTGGGATCTCTACCAGAATTCGTAGCTACTCAGAGGAAAGGAAAACATCAGAGGAAAAAGACCAAAAGAGGACACCCATTCTCTCTATGCTTCGTCGTGCAACATCAGAGAGCCGTGCTATGAAGGTTCCCAGTGTTCCTCAGAACCAGCTGGCATCTCAGGCCAGTAACGGCGCCTCATCAGAGTCTTTAGACTCTATGTCCAGCCTTAAGTCAGACATCTCAAAAGGTATTAGCCAAAAACTTTATCCCTCTGGACATTTTGCTCCACTTTTGATTACACACCATTATTTAAACTTTCTTAAATGTGTGACGTTTGACTGATAGAGTTAATTGTTGTTTTTCCTGTAAAGGTGTGGAGGGTGAGCGCAGATCCCGCTGGGATAGATGGGGCCTGACCAGAGGGAGGCGAGACAAGACAGTATCACAGCCTGACATACCAACAGCAATCTCCAGAGAAAGTAGTTCCTTACGATCCCGCCAGTACTCTAGACTGGCTTCTGGTAAGTGTACATAAAGACACCATGATTAACACTGGGTTAGAGCTTAGCTGACTGTATAGAGGTGGACAGCCAAGGTAGTTGTTCCCCCAACCTACCAGTCTTAATGCTAACCAGCAGCTGGCTGTAGTTTCTTATCTCATCTAATTTTCACAAAGAATAATCAAAATGTTAATATCCTAAAAGTTAAACTGTTGCTTTAACCTTTCTTATATATTATATGCTACATAGTCTGACAAACCAAAACAGGAATCAATGAATCCTGTAGCATTTATTGGTTCATAAATCTACGTTTGATGCCTCTGTTCAACTTTCAGACAGTATACTGTACATCTACATAGCAATATCAAGTGTTGATACCTAGCCCAGAAGTTGTACCATGCTTCTAGTGATGGAGGTCTTAACCATCACTGGATACAGTAAATCATGAATTAGCCTAATTTGGCATGGCAATGTGTGGATGTACAGTATGGATGTGATTTAATCAGTCTAATATTTTTGATTGCCAGATTTCCCTCCAGTCTTCCACATCAAGTTGAGAGATCATGTCTTGCTGGAGGGTGATCCAGTCACACTCAGCTGTCTGCCAGCAGGGAGCCCTCACCCACACATCACCTGGCTGAAAGGTAAAGCTCTCTGGTGTAAATAAGGCAGCATCACCTGACTATTGGTCTCGCAGGTGGATGGTTGGAATCACTTTACCTGCAGATTACAGTAATTAATGTAATTAGTCTGGGTCCCTTGAGTGTAAAGAGATAATGATGGCCCAGTTGCATCCATACCAACATATGGTACCATGACAACACACGGTGCCGTAGTGCAAATAGACAGTATAGTGCAGGGGATGAAATAAACTATTCAGTCCTTTATTACTCTTCCACTGGATATGTGTGTGACCAATGTCTAGTGTTTAATAATTTCTAACAGAATATCTAAGTCTAAATTTACAGATTTAACACTTTTCATTCTTATAATTTATAGTAAATAATGACAATTTAAACCTATTTAAAAAAAAAAAAAAAAACTCTCTCTATGCATGTTTGTCTCCTCAGATAAGAAGCCCCTGGAGATTGATACCAGGATGAACATGATTGCCTGCCCTGATGGCCGGCAGCTACTGATGATCATGCAGACCACCAAGAAGGATGCAGGGGTTTATGAATGTTTGGCTACAAACCCCCTGGCCTCTGTGTCCAGCTCTTGCACGATATCTCTTGCTCGTAAGAACAAAGAATTCCTCACTTTTATGTCATTCTGTGAGGGGAAGTAAATAGTGTTTCTCTTATATACTGTGTATGTGATAGTGCTTAGTCTATTGGATAGACAACAGTGATCCTGGGAAGTAACTGGGGGGCAAGTAAGAGTTCAGTGACAGATGATATTTTGAACCAGGCATGTTACTGATTAAATGCACTAGTTTTATGAACTTCAGTAATACCAATGTATTTATTTTAACAGGCCTGCCCAATCGTCCTGGGACCCCTGAGATTCCTCAGAAGTACAACAACACCGCCTTGGTACTGTGGAGGCCCTCAGACACCATGGCCCCCTGCACATACTCTCTGGAGAGGAAAGCAGAGGGTCAGTGTTTACAAATAATAGCTAATTTAGTGCTTTATGACCCATTTCAAATGCCTTTGAGACATTATTATATTTCACTGCAGGTTTTGAAAGGGTAACATCAATTCAAGTAAAATGGGTGTCTGTCTACATGCTATGGTTTGTACAGTATTTGGGTTTAACCTTAATGCTACAGGAATATTTCACTTTCTATTCCAAATCAGCTGTGACCACATGTATATATTGTCAGTATAAATGTATTTCAGTGTGCATTGCACCATCTCCTATGAGATGAAATAATAATGAACATCATTCTTATGAAAACAAAATCAACAAGACCACATAAAAATTACAAATGACTTTCAGGTTGCTATGGCAACATATGGATTATAACACACAGTGGGGAAGATAAAATAGAAGTGAATTCTCTGTGTTAATCAATATCAGTATCAATGCACAGGAGAAATGAGACTTGCTTATGGATAGAAAAACATGGTCTGTGTTCATTGTAGATGTGCATCTATATATAGTCACTGTTAATTAAATTTTACAGCAGGAGTTTAGGCAGCTGAATTGTCCACAGACTTCTGGACCAGAGGATTGGGACCTGATACTCCCTGATAAACACAGGATGTCTCAGAGCAACTGACATTTCCTTTTTTCTCTGATAATATAAGATCTAGACATCCAGTGAATAATGTCCTTGAATTAACTTAAAACATATAGTTGAGAACAACCAAGATTTAAATATTTTAAAATTGGGTAAAAGTTAATTTTGAGCTTCTGGCAGGAAACCACAACGCTGATGCATAAACATAGAGGATATGGTGCAATTGACCAGCGACGATTTGGGATAATGTCTTGACACAACTCAAAAAATACATAGATAAAACATAGATCTACTCATTTTTAGACATTTTAATGTGGAAAAGTTAAATATTCTAACTTTCAGCTCCGAACAAAGAGCAGCAACTTTGTAGTTGAATAAAACCTTCTCTTCAACTAAAAGAAGGAAGATAGAAAAAATCAAAATAATAATGCTTAAAATGTATAATGTCTGAAAACAATATGGATATATATGTTGATATTATTTTTCTCCTCAGGTGAGAAGAACTGGCTGATCATGGCAACAGGGGTGGCAGACTGTTATTATAATGTGGTTGACCTGCCAGCTGGGTGCTCGTTCAGGTTCAGGGTGGCATGTGTCAACAAAGCTGGTCAGGGCCCCTATAGCAACCTCTCAGAGGTTGTGAGCCTGGATGCTTCAGGTATGTGTTATCTATCTGTATTTAGATAAGGCAGTCAAATTTACAACTATAACAATAATCTCCCTGTATATGTACTGAATACACACTCACATATTTTTAGTCTGAAGAAGATATATGTGGAGCCATGCATGCATGTCTATCAGATTAAGTGTTTGAGGTGTATCCTTCCTCTCCTTGTCTTTCAGTAGAACCAGCTAAATCCACTGCAACTGTGGTGGTCAAGACCGTCCCTGCGACTTCTCCTCCTGCCCCTGTGGTGGTGATGTCATCCATGAAAGTGCCTCCCATTAAACCAGCTCCTAGTAAATCCACCACAGTGACACTTGCCCAACCTGCCCCTCCCTCTACTTCAGCTCCCACTCCAGCCAAATCTGCTTCTCCAAAAACCATCAAACCCATTGCCCAAGTTGATGCTAGCTCTCCATCTGTTGCTCCCCCTGTCAGTACAGCCCCCTCTGCACAAACTCCTGTTCAGACCACCACAAGTGTCCAAACCATGCCAGCAAAAGCCAAGACCACCCTCAGCATCAGTGTGAGCAAACCCCAAACCAAGTTGGCATCCCCACCTGTTGTTCCACCCAAACCAAAGAGTCCTGCAAATGCAGCCCTCCCCATTACCAGCAAAGCCCCCTCTCCTGCACCGCCACCTGCACCAGTCATCGGGAAACCTATTTCCGCTGTGCCAATGTACGTGCCGGCTGCAACTGCACGAGTTACTCCGCCTTCCCAATCCACTTCCACCCCGACAGCCACGGCCCCCTCAGTCACTCCTGTGACCATATCACCACCTGTTGTGGTGGTGCAGAGCTTGACACCTGTGCTGCAAGGAGGGGACAGCTGGAGTACCCCATCTGGACGTGTCACCCCATCTGGACGTGTCACCCCATCTGGACGGGCCACACCGTCAGGACGCAGGACACCGCTGGGCAAGCCTGGGGAGGGATCTCTGCGCCAGGGAGTTCCACAGAAACCTTACACCTTCATGGATGAGAAAGCAAGGTAATGATCGCTGAGAGAACAAAACCTGTTTACGCAAAACTAAATGAACTGAACTAACTGAAATGTGAAGTTGTTTGTCACTCTGCATCCTGATCAGACATTTAAGGCTTTAAAGTGTTCTAACATCATCATCAGTGGCCTCTTCTTCTCATTTGCTAGCTGAATTAATTTCCTTATCATGCAGGGGCCGTTTTGGTGTGATCCGTGAGTGCCGGGAGAACGCCACAGGAAACCTTTTCATGGCCAAGATTGTTCCATATGAGGCAGACAACAAACAGGCAGTGCTGCAGGAATATGACATCCTCAAGTCCCTCCATCACGACCGAATCATGGCTCTGCATGAAGCTTATGTCACACCACGCTACCTGGTGCTCATCTCTGAGTACTGCAGTGGGAAGGAGCTGCTCTTCAGCCTCATAGACAGGTGAAGCCTACACATGTGGTGTTAATGTGGTCGATCATATTGTTTCCAGAGTCCTCTAACAAGCTGTTTTCTCTCAGGTTCCGTTACTCTGAGGACGACGTGGTGACCTATGTCATGCAGGTGCTCCAGGGTCTGGACTACCTCCACACCCGACGCATTCTCCACCTGGACATCAAGCCGGAGAACATCATTGTCACCCACATGAATGTCATCAAAATCATAGACTTTGGCAGCTCTCAGACTTTCAACCCTCTCTTTCTCAAGCAGTTCAACCCTCCAATTGGAACACTGGAGTACATGTGTAAGAGGCCCCTGGGAATCTGGGAAACTAAAGTTGTCATATCTAAAATTTTTATTTTAACAAAGGATTGTTTGGACTTAGGACACACACAACTCCAACACCTGCAATGTCGTCTCACACACACACACACACACACACACACACACACACACACACACACACATGCAGGTGAGGGACAGTGAGCCTCTAGCTGCTGTGCAAACTCTAAAACTGATCTGTCACATCTCATCTCAGTGTTGTAGCTCCACTAAAGGTTTTCATGAGACACTACAATCATTGAGTGTTTTTAAAAGTTAGAGCTTTAGCTCACTCTCAGATGAAGCTGTAGCCGTGGTGTTGGACAGGTGACAGCTCTGCGTCTGTGCTCTGAGAAACATTACAGAGGGAGTAGGGGTGAAAATTAGCGGGTTACCTGGGTGTCGTGCTGATCAGAGCCAGAGCTCGTAAATACTCGTGCCTCCTTTTAGCATCTTTTAGGATTTTGGTTTTGTGGCCCACAATTTTACTGCACTTATACACTCTCACTGCTGTGCACTACCCACTCTAACAGTACACAGACAAAGGTAGCAACTAGCTAGTGAACAATACTCTAATGTTGCTCTGTATCTGCTGGATGTTTTAATAAACAACCATTTGCTAACACATTAGACATATGAACGGTTGAGGTGTGTTTTCAGTGGTGAATTCCTCTACTGATAACTTAGTTGGTCAGTGAGTCACATCATTTAGATCAACATTTGTTTTTAAGAGGAACATGAGGACATGATTATGACTGTTAATTTGTTCACACAAAGCAATTATCACATACAAAGATGGTTTTGATATTGTGCTGATTTATTGGATTAAAACTGATTTTGTCCTTTCTGCTCTTCAGGAGGTTTATGTAACTGTTTTGTCAGTGGGTGTGCACCAGCTATGAAAATAAGAGGATTATAAACTAACTAAAACTTTGTATTCGGGCATTTAATAAAGCTGCAAAAAATCAGAATTTATAAAGTGTAGCTGTTGCAGTACAAAGAGAAGTTGCTGATTAAAGTGTACTGTAAGATAATGAAGCCTATGCATTTTTTTTCCTTCCTCCTCCTTGCAGCTCCAGAGATGGTGAAAGGGGACGTGGTGGGCCCTCCAGCCGACATCTGGAGTGTGGGTGTGCTGACTTTCGTCATGTGAGTACAGCTTTCTCAGCCTGCTCTCAGCAGCTCCTCTTTAAATAGAAATGTAATCTTGTTCCTTAGGTGAAACTGGACCTGTGATTAAGTCTCTGCTGTGTATGCTTTGATTTCAGGTCTTAATATAAACTGTATCTTTACAGGCTGTTGACATGTTGATGCTGGTTTCTTCATTCACAACCAAGCTAATAAACTAGCTTAGATTTTATTCTGCATTGTCCATATGTTTGGCGAGAACAACACGGTTTTGTGAATGTGATCATTTCCAGGTTGAGTGGCAGGTCTCCTTTCATGGAAAATGATCCTCAGGAGACTGAAGCCAGGATCCAGTCGGCAAAGTTTGACCTCTCTAAACTCTACCAGAATGTGTCCCAAAGTGCCTCTCTGTTTCTAAAAAAGATCCTCTGTAGCTACCCTTGGTAAGCTGATCATATAATTCCTATATTGCACGCTTTCTTTCATAGCTGAACATACAGACCTTTGCCCGAGTCCTAATTACAACTTCTATAAAAAGTTGGTTCCTCACTGTGTGGTCTTCAACAGGGCCCGTCCATCCATTAAGGACTGCTTCAGTAACTCCTGGCTTCAAGATGCCTACCTGATGCGCCTTCGTAGGCAGACTCTCACCTTCACCACCACCCGTCTCAAGGAATTCTTGGCTGACCAGCAGCGCAGGCGAGAAGAGGTGGCCACCAAGCACAAGGTTCTCCTGCGGTCCTACAAGAGCTCCCCACAAAGCCCCACCAGCCCCACCATGCCAAACGTGCCAACATCACCCACCACCACACCTGTCACCCAGTGAACACAGGCTTCCAAACACCTGTTAGGCGAGACTGCGCGGATTCTGTAAAGATCCTCAGAGTGAGATGAGACTTTGGCCCGCCAGGTGGGGTGGTCCCTTTCAGGTCTGAGATGTTGAACTCATGAAACCAGCAGTGGCTGTGATCTACAGAGACATTGTTTCTTTTTTGAATCTAAAAGAACAATTTCACGCCTAAGGAACTCCTACAATCAGAGCCTGACTGCAGTTTTTATAATGTGGACCTTGTTCATACAAGGCAGGATGTGTCTTCAAGTTAGTACCTCAAGGTTTGTAACTTTGCATATGTTTTGGATAAATTACTTCTTCTCTTAGGGTCAACTCTACACTGATTACAGGGGGCACGCATTAACACATTGTAATAACTCATCATGAAAGGCCCAAAATTGCTGTTTTTGATGTTAATTGAAGTACAAGTCATTCACAAGGTTCCAATATAATCCAGAACCGCTCAAACACTGATGCCTTTCCTGTAGTAACACCTCTACTCTCTCAGTCTTTGACGGTGTCTTATTCAAATGTTTCCTGACCAGCCAAATGAGCACAGGTTCAGTCTATAACGTCCTGATTAAAGACAAACTGGGATGATAAATATTTCTCTCCATTAACTGAATCTGTCACTTTAATTACAGCAGTGTAATGTGTGCTGCCTGAGTTTTAATACTACCACAGCACCTCAAATGATCGTCAAGATTGTAGCAGCTCCAGAGAGAGGGCGTTTACCTCGAGTTCAGAAGATTTACTGGAGGGTTCTCTACAAGGGCTATGAGAAAAGGACTCTTTTAATCAGCACAAATTTCTTCCCTGGTGTTAAGAAATAGGATGCTCTCATTCTCAGAAGCAGGATTTATCATCATCTTTGCTCTAAGTGATGATAAGGACACCACAAATCCTGTCACTGTGTCAGCAGACACTGGTTGCTTCAGCACAGATAAGCTAACAAACACCTCATTGGCTTCCAATTTAACAACACTCTTCCACTCAGCCCAGTGGCAACGATCAGTTCGATTTGTCTGCTGAGTTTACTATAGTGAGGTATACAAGTTTGGCTGAGTCGGTTTATAATTTGATGCAAGACCCTCATTAAATGTTGGATTATTTGGGGGGTTATTGGTTAACTGAGTACCCCCATGGTGATACTGGGGTGCCCCTAAGTGCCCTTAAAGAGTTGGCTTTAGTCAGCATACAAATAGCCTTGGCAGTTAATTGAGAAAGGATGTTGATTAAGACAAAACTGAGTGTTTTAGTTCTTAATTTAACTATAATTTTCAACAGCTCAGCTTCTTTGGTATTTATAAAAGACAGTTTTTAAATGGCAGAACTTTTTATAATTAAAATGGGATGAGATTTGATTTGGTTAGAATTAGCATTAAATTTTACTGATATGCTTATTGATTTATTCCCTTATTTAAGTGTCATACACTTTTTAGTTTCCCATCCATATGAGCTTATAAAATCAATATACATCCAATACACAACATTACAGCCCCTGAAAACTGTACAAAATAGTCAGTCACATGTTCAGATATGAGATGAACTTCATATATACATGCTCTGTAAGGAGAATAACATGAATGAAAGCTTTGTCTTTGTTCATCATGGAGAGAGAGTAAATAAACAGACACATCCTCTGGCTGATTTTCAAGCCATTACAAGAACTGACGACTGCAGGTGGGCACATACACTATCCACTGAAAGTTGAATATGATTCAGTTGTGTTAAAAGTCATATACTGTATGTTCTCAGTTTATTCAGGCGCCAATATCACTCAGATGAAAAAACAACTGATTTACAATATAACCTGTTTTCAGATATATTGTCAGCTTCACCTCTGAGAAAATATCTAGTCATAAACACCTTTAAAAAACCTTTATTATTATTTTTTAAAGTCTATCTTTATCTGATGCATTGATTCCTTGATTTATTCTTGTTGTTCTATGGTAAATAAATGGCTTAAGTTGTATTGTTCCTGTTATATTGCTTTGCCTTGTGATGGCAAATTCAGTTTTTCAGACCAGCATGGGAGACTTTTGCACACGTCAGGTTTTTTTGTTGTTTTTCAGTCACGTTGTCACATATAGGTGACTGCTATCAGCCACAGATTTGCACACTTGTCACAGGAAGTGTTATTTCTGTTTAGATGAATTTTTAAGGATCAAGGAATCTCAAGTAGACACCGTGGGATCTTTTTGGTTGGCAGAAACCCAGATCACACATCAAATCAAATAATTTTAATATGTGTATTGACTGACAGATGTTGCTGGTAATTCTATGAAATGATTTAATAGTTCTATATATTCTGATGCTACTGCTAGATTAATACTGCCTTTCTCTGCAGCTCTTTGTTATTTTGGCTGAGTCATTTTCCTATGCAGAGTAGAAGTGAATCACTAAGAGAGTTGTTTTAAACCTGAATGAAAACATGCAAGATCAGCATGAAATGCAACGTTGCATATAATTCAGTGCAATATATGAACTTCATGTGAAATGAAGCAGCAGCTGCTTGTAAGCAGGCCACAGGGTTTTGAGGAAGATGTTGAACGCTCCACGTTTTGTATTAAAACCTCTGCGCCGTATTTTGTGGAATGTGTTGCAGTGCCTCGTGATGGATATTAGACCCACAGAGAAAATAGTGTGTCAAATGAATGACTAGTTCTTTATTTTGATTATATGAATGTGACTGCTCGGTGTGTGTGTGTGTGTGTGTGTGCGTTTCACAATTTGTTTATTTATTGAGTGACTGTATTTGTTACAGCTTTTGCTTTTTATTTTGTGAAATTTTCTGAATCTGGCATGGAAAAGGCATGACAGCTGTTAAGGCTATGAACAATAAAAGAAATATAAATATGTAAATTTCAATGCAGCACTTTATTTCAACACTGGATGAAAAGTGGGTTTTGAAGGGTGAAGGAAACTGATCATGTTGAATTTGTTATTGTAAAAAAGGAAAAAGATACTTGAATGGACTGAGGCTACACCACTCCTTCCACTTGACCCTGAAGACCACTTATGTCCTTATTCTCACCAGGGACATCTCATATTTCAACATACTTCCTCTACTATTTAAACAACCACTAACAAAACTATTAACTGCTCCAGGAGTTCTCCAGAGTATTTGAGATGCACTCTAAATAAGGAAGTGAATATGTCTCTGTAACATTTGTTGTGGATCTTCAGTCTTCAGGCATCAGCCTTGTCATGTTTGAGTATTGCCTAATATCCAAAGAAGGAGAGGGAACGTCTGCCTGATGATTCGCCTGCCTTGATCCCTGAAGCCCCTCCTGACCTCCTCATATAAAGCGTGAAGCCTTTTTATGTTTGCTGACTCTGGAGTGGATCAGAAGCAGTGCAGCTCTTCCAGGGTAAGTCATTTGAGAGCAACTTGTTCTTGTGATACTTACAGCAGGTACAGATAGGGTGGTGGGTTTTTTTTTCTGCTGCTGATACTGACCAGTTCTGACTGCTGCAGATGTCCAAAGCAAAGGCTGCACCCCCTCCTGGGTGCACTCTGAACATCAAAGACCCTCAGGTCCAGGAGGCTGCTATCCGAATCCAGGCCTCATACCGTGGACACAGGTAACTAAATCTCCCATGTCTGCTGGTATCACTGACATTCAAGCTGCCTTTTCTGTGCAATTAAAAAAAACTTGCTCAAAGGGGCTGCATGGTTATCCTCATTGGATTTTTATCTTTTCCGCAAATAGCAGTTTAGAGCAGGTACAATGACTTATCTTTCTACTTGCTTGGACAAACTGGTTTGTTTGATGCATTCTGCACCCATTTTATATAAAATCCTCGAGTGGTGTTTTAAATTCCTGTGTTTTTCATACAGGTCGCGCAAAGAGCTGCGAGAGAAAGGCCCTCCTAAGATCCTTCAGGAGCTTAAGGATGTGGTTCTCGTTGAGGGCAGCGCCGCGAAGCTGGAGTGCAGGGTCAGCGCTTTCCCAGACCCTTTCATTGTCTGGTACAAGGATGGCAAAGAGCTGAAGGATGGCCCCAAGTACCGCTACGTGTTTGAAGACCCAGATTTTGTGGCGCTCGTGGTTCGAGACGGGGTTCTAGCAGATCTGGGAAAATACACTGTCACCATTAAGAATCCATTTGGACAGACATCAGGGTCTGCATATATTCTAGTGGAGGGTGTGTACTCATTGCTATTTGTCAGATTTGATCAAAGCACTTAAAGGAGCAGTTCAACATTTTTGGAAGTATACTTTTGTTAGCTTTGGGCACAACAAGGCTTGCTGCCTGCGCCTGTTTCCAGTTGTTCTACTAAGCTAAGCTAAGTGGCTGCTGGCTTTAAACTCATATTTTATGAAACAAGATATCAAGGGTATTGATCATCAGACAGATTATTCCAAACGTCTACTGTCTACTATAAAATATTACTTTAAAGAAGACATTCATTTTATGAACAGTGCTAAAAGATTTCTTAAACATTCAAACTACATGGATTGGAGAACACTAAAGAAAGTTTTTTGCCTCTGTCTGATGCCAAAAGTGTCCTGCTCTTCTGTTCCTTTAGTGATTCATAGTATCTTCTGTAAATTTTATTTGAGGCGATGTTAGTTGATTATATTTAACAAATCCTGTAGCTGATGAAGCATTCGCATCTCTCATGCTCTATCAGTCCCCGCTAAGGTTTCAAAAGGCCCGGACAACGTCAAAGCCAAGAGAGGGACGACGGTTGTGCTCAAGGCTGAAATAAGTGGAGAGCCTCCTCCAGATGTTGCCTGGCTGAAAGATGGAGATGACATTGAAGAGGACGACAGGTAGGAGGAATTAAAATGAGAAGGAAACGCTGTATCAATCTGTATCTCCATATTCATGCCTTCATGTAGAGATGCATTTCCCAGCACCATTGTGACTGAATGGGTCGCAACAGTAAGAAAAAGTGGACTGCAACACTGTGTAAATTCCACAGGTGCCACAATTGAGTGTGCAAATTGTGATAATAAAGATGCTGTGGTCTGTGTTTCAGGGTATTCTTTGACGTTGGAGACACCAACACAATCTTGACCATCAAAAATGCAAAGGTGTCTGATGCTGGCAAGTATGAGGTGTTTGTGGAGAACAATCTAGGCACAGATCAGTCCTTCGCTCGTGTGGACGTCCTGTAGTGCAGCCTCATGCTAACGCCATGAGCCCACCTTCTCTTACAGTGCAATCCAGTGGACAATATGCTCTATCAAGACTTTGTTAAAAGCTGCACATCACTTCAACCATACTCATATTAAAAAGTAAAGATTTTTACTGATGTTTTGTCGGTGGGTGTTTTTTTTTTTTTTTTTTTTCAATTATCCACAAGTGATGCTTGGGGAAAGCATTTATAATGTGGGAAAGAGAATTATAAGTGTTATAAAAATGGTAAAATAAATAAATAAATAAATAAATAAACCACAGGGTTACTAAAAAGGTACACAAGAAAATAGAGTGTAGCGTTGTTTTCCTTGCTGTTATAAATTATTATGAGTTTACAGTTTCATGTCCTGGTTGATAACGTCAGCTAATTATCAACCAGTTATTCAGAACAAAGTCAGTTTAAGCAGCATATCCTGTATTTTAGCCAAGGATCTAGTGAGGCCACGAGTTCGGTTTTAATACTTCCTGGGCCCTACGCAGTGGCTACAGTCAGACAATCCACCTTAAAGATGAGGAAGTTTGTTTTGAGTGCTGTTGAACACAACTGTGATTTTTCTGTCTTGTTCCCAGCAGCACCTAGCGGCGCTCAGGGGACTTACAGCTTCAGTTGGTGTTCACTGCTCAGCTGTGCCTGAAGACCACAGACTCATTTTACTGCAGTAAAAACAAGAAAGTCACAACAGGGAGTTCAGTTTAAACAGGGATAAACATACAAACAACCCAGTGTCATCACACAGTCACCCAGAAACATTCAGAGATGCCTCTGAGATGACCGTGTGTGGTATGAGTCACACTGGAAATCTCACCTGAGGCTGTAACTCATTAACGTCCTTTAAGTCTCCTCTTGAAACACATTTCTTTTGCATAATGTTGATATATTTTTTTTTATTTATGGTGTTCTACTCTCTCTCTCTCTCTCCTCTATTATTTTTAATAATATTATTATTGTTGTTGTTGTTGTTATTTTTGCTGTTGTTGTTGTATCTGTCTCCAGTAAAGGATGGCGATGTTGCTCTTCATTGAAAGCGGGAGGCAGCAGGAGGCAGCTACCTTGATCTTAGGTGTGAGCACTTTAAACACTATCCCTAACTTCCTCTTCCTCCCGGTCGGTTTCAAGGCGGCCCCCCTGACAAAGTTCAGAACAAACTTTGAAAAAAGGCGCCGCCAACAACAACCGTCCCACTTAAACGCCTCAAAACTGAAATACGTTCACTAAAAAAAAAAAAAAACAAAACAAAGAACGACGCTTTAATTGGTTTTTTAACTCTTTATATATATGTCGCATTTACAGGCGTGATTAAAACTATAAATAAAACCCCAGAAACTCAAAGCGTCTCCACGACATTTTCCCGGGACAAAATAAAACACAACGATCTACAGTTAAATCAACGGTCGGAGCTCCACATCCTGCATTGTAGCTTTAAGAATGGGGCCTCCTTGAAACCGTCAAGGTCCATGTTAGCATGGTCAAATTGATGAACTTGTTCAACACTACAACTTTTACAACTTTTTTTTCAGACGCTTAACTTGAGCATTTTAGAGCAGTTTGGACCAGTGCTGTTTGTTTTGAACGCCCCCTCCCTGTCGTTTGAAGCGTGTCTTTATTTTGACGGTCAGTATGCGCGTTTGCAGACAGGGAGTGGCAAAATATATTTATTTTTTGCCATAACTCCTCCAACTAATTTTTCCACCTCGCTAACGTGCTGGTCCGTGAGTGACGGATCTAATGGACCATTCACCGTCGATAATCACGCAAGTAACCAGAGAGGAGGAGGAAAATGCGACTTGTCGTGAGGAAGGTGAGTTTGGGAGAAAGTTTTCTGAACTATTCAGCTGCGCATGACAAAGTCACCGGGACACTGGGCGGCGGAGGCTTCAGGGCTCAGGGTGTCAGTATGTCCGCTGTTGCCCTCTGGACGAGCCCAGACGCTGTTTCCACCTTTTATACAAACGCACACGAAACCCTCGAAGTGCTGCGGTCATTGTGAATCACTTTGACTAAGTTTGCCGGTTTAGCCCAGTGGGTAGGCCGTGGCCGCCCACAGCGGCTTTTTGTTGACAAGTATAAGTCCAGTCGGACCCGAGACTGAGATTAAACAAGCCTCTTGAACAGAAAGACACCGAGTGGAGCTCGTTCCGCACAGTTTTTACACAGAAAGTGAGTTAAACATGAGAAATAATGTGTCGCCTCGGAGGGGGCGGGGTCACGGCCACTGACAGCTCACTGTCATTGTTTTGGATGCTGAGCTGCTTCGGCTCATTTTCACCTCTTCAGGGAGGTATTTATACAAAATGGCCACACAGGGATCTTAAAATGGGTAACTCATGGAAAAGCCTGGAATTACGGACCACTTCAACAAGGACTGGTTAGTTCAATGGCCCGTCTCAGCAGCAGCTCTTCATATCTTCTTCCACTAAACAGTCAGCTGTTGGTTTTCTTAAAGTTATAAACCCTGTCAGCAGCAGAGTTAATAGGTGCATATGCAAACCTTTGGCCACTCCTGGGGAAATGACACAGTTGACTTTTGAAGTGAAAGGTAGTAGTTGCAGGAGACATTCAGTTGGACTTTCTTCAGATGCTAATGTACTGTTACTTTTTCTGTCATGACCTTAAATCTAGAGCATAAACTGTGCAAAAGTGTGTCAGATATCACAGCCTGCAGACACATTGTGTGGCAGCTAAGAGCCTTAAAATTGTTCATTCAGGATTCCTCACTCATTCTTCCTCGTCCTTGCAGATCACCTGAATCATGCTGAGGCTCTGTGTTCAGGTCAGGGGACTGTGAAAGCTGTTCCCAAAGCTTCTGCTTGTGTTTCTTAAAGGGCTCTATGGTGGATTAGAGATCTGCTTTGGATTATTATCCTGCGTAGAAGCCAGCTCTTTCTCACTTTCACTTTCTTGACTGAATTTGCTGATGATCAGTCTACTCGCTGCAGTTTTTCTGCGCTGCCACACAACCATCACAGCAAAAATCTTTCCTCAGCCATGCTTCATAGTTGGCAAAGAGGCCGTTGCTAAGTGCTGACATTGTCGGGTGCTGTTTTGATTGAAGAGTTCAAAAAATTTTAGAGCTCAAAGATACAATAAGTCTAGTATTCTCACAGAAGGATGTTTCTATGAGCCAGTGTTGGTGGAACTGATCTGCTCTGTCACAGGAAAACCTCTGATACTATCTGCTGAATGAACATGAGCTGCAGGGGCACAAGAAAGATTTATCACTTCCAGCGTCACCAGCTATCTAGATAAACCTCAGCTCACCTTCGTCATTATCCCTAATTAATTCTCAGAGAAGCAGCTTCATTTAACATCCTAAAAGTTATTTAGTGTATTTTTTTGCACCGAGCTTTTGGGTGGACTGTCTTTCTCTCTCTACTGTATGTACCGCAACAGCCTGAACAAAAATGGACTTTTGAGGTAACTGTTACTTGGCTCAGATGCACTGATTTCCAAGACATAAATCCACCCTGAAATGGTTGCTGAGTCTTTTTAGCTTCTCGTGAGCCATCCCCTGGACATACTCTGGTTTATAAGTCTGAATGGTAAAATGTTGTCTGTGAAGTGTGCGATTGACAGTTCACTTAGGGTGACACCCAGAACCACAAGTGCTCTGTTCACCATCAGCAGGAAATTTCACCACAAAAATAAGGCCACACTAATCCCACAAACCAAAGAAAAAAAAAGTGTTGACAGGCAGTCACTGAACTTCTAGCCTAACTGTTGTGGAGGGAGAAAATACTGAGCAAATTCTTCTTATTAATATTGATTTATTATGTTCTGCATCACCTTGCAGTAGACCTGAAGGCTGGTACTTTGGCTCTGTGGTGAGCATTGTCTCCTAACAGAGCTCAGCTGCCTGTGTTAGGTTTTTATTTGTGTGCGTTGGCTTCCTCCCACACCAAAAAGCATGAAGGTTAAACATCAGGAATATGCTTGCTATTGCCCCTGACCAAAGCTCTGGGCTCAGAGGGAGAGTTGGCTGCTGGTTTCCTGCTGGTGGCTAAAGTGCAGCGGTATAACATGGAAAAATGCCCCAGCAGGGATCAATAATGTGCATGTTTATAATATTAGCGCTAGCTTTATGTATTAACATCTGGAATTATTTCATTAAATTGGTGGTTGTAAATATGGAATACTTTAATGAATGACACAGAAAGAGTTTAGCCTCAAGTGAACATTATGCATCAGTGAGGTTTTGATGGACTTTTTAGTTCTTTTCATTTGCAGGTTAGTGTCAGTTTTACTAACCAGATTCTCCAGCTCCAGCAGCTTCACTCATGTATGTCCTTGAAGAGATAAGATTAACAGTTGAGTTTGTAATTAAATGTTCCTTCTCATCAATAGAATATAACTGAACTGAATAAATGGGAAACAATAGATTATTTAAATAACCTATCCACAACCAAACATGTGGTTTACATGTGGGAAAGTGGGATTAAGAAATAATCGGAGCCAGTGCTCAAACATGCATCACTGTGCAGTGTGTCTGTTGTTTCACCTTATAAAGCTGAGTCCAGCCAGGAGGTGGCAGTAACGTCCAGTGGTACAGGCCAACTCCAGCCTGGTCTCAGATAACACTCTCCTGGCCTGGAGGTCATGAGTCCAAAACATGGCTGTGATCCAGGATTGAGGCTCCACAGAAAAAGGAAGGAGGGAGTTGTGTCCAGCACTTCTTTAGTTTCAGGAGTTGCTGCAGCCTAATGGGGGCATTAGGAATCCTTAAAAACCGTGAAGCGTCTTGTTAAAATTACTTACACAGTGTTTGTTTGTTCCAACCTAACAAACGCCACTGTTCCTGGTCCTGCTGTTTCATTCTATGTTTGCTGCATATTTTTCTCACTATTCAATTTTATGAATATAATAACACTGCTATCAATGTACAATGGGGTCCGAGAGTCAGACCATGAGTCAAGATCTTCTATTTTGCATTTGATTAAATGTAATACTATATTTTTTTCATTACAAAACAAATTTTTTAAAAAATGTACATCAATTACTATTTAGTATGCCCCCTTTTGCTTTAATGGCAGCCTGCTCTTGAGCTGGCTCGGGCGCCACAACTGTGCAAAAGTCGGTGACCCATTTTATCCCAACATGATCTGACAATGTTCCAAAGAACGCTTGGCTTTCTCAGTCTACAAGTGTCCTCATAAACACTCAATGGGGCTGAGTTCGGGTGACTGTGGAGGAGAGTCCATGAAAGTCAGGACTGCCTGCTCTACTTTGGTTTTCAAGTAGTTCTTGCAAAGCTCTGAGCTATGTTTGGGTTCACTGGGGTCATTATCTTCATTGTCTCTGAAGAGTGGACTGGTACTTCTCCTTGGTCAGGGTGGGGTCAGTTCATTGCAGTTGTCCAACTCCAGAGTAGGTGAAAGACCCCCAGAATGGAATATCTCCACCACCATGTTTCTCTCTCTGTCATCTTCCTCTGTTAGTGCCATAAATTTCAGAATTGGATTAATCAGTTAATAGAACTTTTCATCCATGTGAAATGCATTTGGCCTTGTTTCCATCCTAATAAGTGGTCTAGAAACTGCTACTTGTCCTCTGAGACCACTACCTTCTTTTGACAGGACTTTTCCTGATTGGAATCTTGCATTTTTTTACTTACTATACTCTCCATCTGTAATCAATTAAATTAAATTAAAAAATGTTCTATCTCTCAGGGTTTGATGTTTTGATCCTCTAATTGGGTGGAACATAGGTCTGCCTGGTCATGCTTTGGATACAACTGATCTAGTTTCTGCAAAGTGTTTTAGAGCCACGATTAGACACTGAGAAAGCTCCTCTTTGGTTAGAATAACAATTTTGGCTTCTGACACAGTAATGATCAAATCCAACTAAACCACAGGCTTCAAAAATCAGACATCAGCTTCAGAAATCTGACCTTTTGTCCAGACAAGCTTGGTTGGTCCATACTCCATATTAGCGCAAATATGATTGCTGACCTAGAAATAGTGCAGTCTTAAATATTCACTCCTCATTTCATGTGAAATAATATGTATGGTTTTTAAATGTTTCTAAATCCCCAAGCCATCTGATTATTTCCAAGTTAATGTGAAAAATATAAATATTATAAAAATATTATAATATAAATAAATAAAAATATATCACAGGGCATAGGACATACAGAGACAAATAACCATTCACAATCAGATTCAGGCCTATGGGCAATTTGGAGTCAGACAGTGGGAGGAAGCTGGAGAACCTGGAGGGAACCCATACAGGCACAGGGAGAACATACAAAGTCCACACAGAGAGGCTCCAGGCCCAGTGTTTGAAACCAGAACCTCCTCTGTGAGGCGACAGTGCTAACCACTGCACCACCACAAACAGTTTTTAATTAGGGAGCGATTACAGCCTGCAATGTGACAACTTAGCACATTTGTTGCTAAATTAAGAGAAAAAAGCAGCAAATGTAGCTCCTTTTTTGGCCAAACCCAATTTTCCACAGCAGAGAATGAGCAGTAGGTTTCTGCCCTGTGAGTGACAGACATGCCTCCGTCTTACCTACTGTGTTCAGTGAGGAGCAGAGAGGTAGAGCAGCAGTTTGTTGCCCAGATGGAGGCTGAGACAAAATAAGAAAGATATAATGTTGCCTCTAACTTTCTCTCTGAGTGATCATTTTACAAGTAAATATAGCCAAAATCACAGCACAGCTGTTGTCTTTAACTTATAGTGATTTTGTCAGATGACGTTGCAGTTATAAAATCAGGACTTAAGTAGGGCAGAGGAGAAGCTTTGGGGTGTCCGTTCCTAAAGAACATGTAAATGAGAGCAGCTTTATTGGGAATTTGACTGTACTAATATACTGTGTAAGTCTTGTTTGTCAGAACTTGGGACAGTCTTTAAACTGAATATTTTCCAATGCAAATATCTTTAAACCTTGAGCTGACCTAAGACCGGCTTGGCCGCCACAAACCTGCCATACCATTTTCTCCGCAGGGGTGTGAAGCAAGTTGTCAGATTGTAACAGAGTATCAGGTGTCAAAGTGGCGGAAAGTCGGTCGCGGGAGGCCTCGTTCTTTCTGCGTCTGGATAGGAATAGAAGGAGCCAAGTACACAGGCATGCCTAGCCTGAAAGAGTCCCAGATAAGTCTACTTTCAGCTAAGCAGGCTAAAGCATACTAATGTGGCGAGAGGTCATTGCGGCCCTTTGGAAATGCTGTAACCTCGTTATCAGTGTCGGAGCCTCTCGGTAGGGGAGGTGTGAGGAATGCTGCAGGACAGTTTGCTTCTCACTCATCCCCACTTCGTAGGCCCAATTAAACAAAGAGCTGAGGAGTAAATAAAGTGTGACTAAGAAATTCAGTCACAATCACAAAGTAAGTAATGACAAAACACTTGTAAGTTTAAAAAATCAGCTTGAGCATGAAAGATTTTACTTGATATTTTATTTTGTTACATTGACTGAACTGGGTTTATAAATCTCCCCACTACTCTTTAAAATCTGGACACAGAGGACCTTGATCAATGTGTAGCCCTGAAATACATGTACAAGTGCCAAGTGTTCAGAGGTTGTCCTTGGTCCAGCATGCCAGGCCTCCTGCAGGTCGGGATCTGACCCACACATGTAACATGGGGCTGCTCAGTTAAAAAAAAACAAAACAGTTGCAGCACAAGCTATGTGTGTAAACAAAGGTGTAAGACATCACTTTATGATTTAAGATTTTAAAATACATCAACCCACAAATCTATTAGCCAGAGAGCATCATACATCCCTCCACATCAGCATACCTGCAGCGTAGTATGAGTCATGTATATTATCTCTTAGCTATTTGATAGCTTTTTAGTGTTTTTAACAAGTTTTTAATTTATCTGTAACCTGTGACCCACCTTATTTTAGGAGTCAGTCAGTCACCCCACCACTGTCCGTGGTGGACAGGTTGGAGGCTTTACATCAGTCCAGGACTCCACTTTATTTTTCCTCTCACGTGTTTCTTATGCAATTTAGTTATCTGTATATCAAATGGTTAATAGAAACTGTTCCTTTTGTTGTGTAGTTTTACTGGTTATCCACATGGAGCATCATCTATTGGAGGATTATCTGTCTTTATCAACACGTTAGGAAGCAAAAGTAAACCTAAGTGAAAGCAGTTTAAATGGTTTTGGGTTTGTACTTTGTGACCTCTTTTATTTTGGAGCCTAACTTGTTCTATCAGGAGCCAGCGCTGTCTGTCTGTGCAGCCTGGCATTCTGTTTATGTTGACATTTGTAATGTAGACTTGTTCGTTGGGAAGCTTTAGGAATGGCACGATGTTGCAGTTGAGTGTACCGTGTCAGTGGTTTAATTTAGTTAATTTTTGAGTGCATGCACTGAAGCCTTTCTGTGTAGTGTATGTAGCACAACCACGTTTTTGTTTATCACTGTTTATGGCCTGGTGTGAGTATGTGGCACTATATATACACCCATACAGAGAATCTCATCACAAACCACTGTCAGCAGCTGCTCTGGCTGCCTATTTTAAGCACATGTGTAATGTGGTAATGCACTGGGCATGGTGATGTTTTTTAACACGACAAGCTTCACCTGCCCAGTTCTCACACACGTGCTTGCACACAAAACTTTCATCTTGGGACTAAGAGAGGTATGTCCCGACAAGCATGCCCAGGCAGTAATGAGCACTCTCCAGTGGCTTCATCCACTTTCAGCTCCAGCTGAATTAGGCAGTCAACAGGCCAAAGCCATAGGGAATAACACTCTAAAATAGGTCACACGTGTTCAGAGATGAAGATGAACCTGGGCCAAACACAAATGTTAACATAAATACTGTGTAATTTTGTTTTGTGCCATTTTCTTTTGTGTGTTGTGTTGAGATAATAATTATAATGGAATTTATTACTATGACATGCCTATATTTCATTTTTTATGTTTTTACTCTGTATTTCTTCATTTTAAATTCTTGGGGTTGTGTTTTGTTTTCAAAAGCCAGCAGTTACCATAAGGTGGTGATGGAAATACAGATTATCATGGCAATGAACAGACTTATTATATGCAGTTTTGTAAGTAATATTAATAGCTGCTAAAACAAATAGAATTTTAGCGATTTAACTGATTTCTTTCATAATGAATTTCTCATTTACAACATTAGATCAGGGTCTTCATGCAGTATCAAAACACACAGTCTATAATGAGCTTTATTATACATCTAGATAAAAAAAAACATACCATACAGGGGTGCAACAATATTTAAAACACTTATATTGGTTAATCTGATGATGATTTTTTTTGTCTTTGATTGTTTGGTGAAGTGAAGTGAAAAAAAAATCAAAATCTCTTAAACCCCAAGATGGTGACATCAAGTTGCTCATTTTTCCTCACTGATACTTCTCCTTTTTTTGTTTTCTATCACATTGGACAAAGAAAAGCAACATATCCTCAACGGGTCATTTAAAGTTTTGTTGGATGCATGTCCTTTAAGTTAGTTTAGATAAGTGTCCAATATGCTGATGCATTTAGTATTGTGTTGAAGTTTGGCATTGAGGTTTGTTTGTTGGGTGCCCACTGGTACTACTTGTGCAATCATCACACATTTACACCCAAAGCAGCTTGACAGGTCCATGATGCAATGTGCCCCATGCTGAGGCAACAGATTTAGTCTTGTCTGAGCGGCATGCTAATGTCTTAGCTGACAGCTCTGACTGCTCATCAGGGCTCAGTTTTTTCTTTCTTTGTGAATACCGGCTCTCATCACTCTGACACCAGCTGATGGGATGTTTTCGGCCACTTACATGTGCCAGTAGCTGTTGTTGTACGGGTTAGTGATGTTAAGACAGAATGTAAGATAGTATCAAATACATTTTGTGTATGGCATCGTCATAGCTGATATGTGCAGCCAAAAATGTGTCTGATCTCGGTGCATTTTGGACAAACTTACACTAAAGTAATTTTTTTTTTTTTTAAATAAAAAGAGTCTAAATACAGTGTGTATTAATAATAACCTCAAATTTTGATATATTCTGAACATGTTTCAGTTCCTAATGGTGAATGTCATCTGCAAATAAACAATAGTAGTTTGAATATATGTTATATCATATATGTTCAGTTTTACAAGTCAAGATGTGGTCTTTAAACACATCAGCAACTTAAACTGTCTGTCTCTTAGGAGGAGTGTGTACTGGCATAGGTGAAGGTAAAGGATGTTAGGGATTTGTTTGTTTTTCAGGTTTATGACAAACATGTACTTATCATCATCAAAATAAATTACACACCACAAATGAAACAGCGTGTCTTCGACTGACTATTTTGGGGCTGAAATACACACATATGCTGTCTTATGTAATGTCTTTTAACCTTTTGCTACGCAACTGAAATAGCCGTGCCCAGGCACTACACAACACGACAGAAAACAGCAGGGGTCCTGCTGACACAACAGCACTGCACAGATCAGATACTCAGGGCAACCATTGGCGCCAATTCTTACATCAAGAAGTCGAGTCCCAGACAGATGCAACTAGATAAAGAATTCCTTCGTTACAGATGGAATAAAACTATTATTTAATAAAAAACAATATTGTTAAAATTGATTTAAAAATACATTTAAGCTCTAAAACATATGATGATCCCACTTGCGATGTGTAGTTGTAGCCTGATGTTAGCTTACACACTGAAGAATGATCATTGTCAGTATCAATGTCAATCGCTAGGAGCATCACCCCATATATAACCTCCCTCTCTCTGTGTCTCACTCTGTACCAGGTGCCAACGAAGTCTCCCCCTCACAGAAGCCACGTCGCAGAGGCCTTTTCCACAGTCTCTTCTGCTGCCTCTGTCACAAAGAAACAGAGCCACCGCCGCTTAAAAACAATGCCCCCTTATTGGTGGAGGAAAATGGGACTCTGTCAAAAGTAAGTTCATTTCTCAACATCCCCCTCTAACTCCTCCCCCACATGATCTCTACTTTCTCTCACCCTCCTCCACTGTCTTTTGAGCAGCATGTGGTCTGAGTGATTGACAGTTGTGTGATGTGTCAAACACATGTTTTCTTGGCTCAAAGCTATTCGTGTTTACTTGTGTTCCTTGTGCTGAGAGGTGGTTCACGGTGGCATTGCGAAGTACTCTGTTTTCGGACATCAAACAAGATAACCAGGAGTCACAAGAAGTTAAAGAAGTCCAAAAACTGCTGCTGTGGTGCTGCTACAAGCAAAGAAGTGGAGACTAAAATACAGATCTGGTGTCAGGAGTGATAAAAGAAACTGATCAACTTTTAGATAATTTATCATGTAATAATGACCGAATTTCTGAGTGGAGGATGTTTGAATATGAAAAAATGTGAATGGTATGTTTACATATGCTAAGATTGTGCTTGATCTACCAATGACTGACTACTAATCCTTAATGTATCATTTTTTTGGACAATCAACAATACCTTCTCTGGTATAAGTTAGTGTATTCTTGGAAAACAACTTGGCTTTTGGCAGTTAAGGTCCGGAGATCAAGTGGTCAAGATATTCTCAGGTGTCAGTTTCAGATTTATGCCTGAGTTCAGCCTTTTATAGAGATTTGATATTCCAGAAGTTATTTGTCACGTCTTTCCAAGCCCCCAAAATAAATTGCTTGGTCTCTGGCAAAGGGGGTTGAGTCAAGTGCTAGTCTCAGTTTTGGTTGTGACAACCTGTCATGTCATCGTGCATGCTGCTCCTGTTGCTGTTACTCTCTCAGACTGGCTGTGATCTCAGTGACTCCCCCCACCAGCCGTGTGCATATCCACTCTGAATGGACCCTCCAGTTTGCTGCCAGTCTTTTGGACTTTTGGACTCTGCAGGATCCTAAGAGACAGCAAGATCCTGACCTAACGCATGGAGCATAAACTTTGATAACATAATCCAGACTGAAAAATAATTTCACAATGTATTTGGAAAACTCTGAGCAAGCTAAAGTCTCTGGAGAAGGGGATCCTTCAGCTGAAGCCATACTTGCAGAACAAGCTGCAGAGATAACCAGCCCTTCAAAGGGAAGTGCTGGACTTGGCTTAAAGGGCCTCATGGAATACACTGAGCAAACTGCCAGCAGAGAAATGGACTCTTCCCTTCTGTGCATGGAGCACTGCAGCATGAATAGAGACGAGACTGAAACCTGCACATATTGCAATGGAGACGCTGAGAGGTTTGAGCAATATTCAGCAAGTGACGGATTTTTTGAATCCGACCAGACCCTGGATGAGTGTGACTCTTTGGGGTTGAGCCAACCATTTGATGAATGTGTTCAACACTGTGAGTGTTTTAAACCTTGCAAGTCCTCTGAGCTTAGTGCTAATCATAGCTTAGCTTCCAAATGTTGTCCTTGCTGTGAACACTGTGCAAAACACCTCCACTTATTTCAACAATGTAAGCCCTCCGGTCAACAGTTTGAGTCTTTTGACTTGGAGCCAGAGAAATCGTCAATGTGTGACGGTTTTGGATTGTGTGAAATGTCTGAATTCATACCAGAAAGCACAGACCACCTCGAGTTTCTCCAAAACTACGAGCCTCCTGATCAGCAGCATGACTCTGAACCAGACACATCAACAGAGGACTCTGAACAATGTGACATGACTGGTTTCTCACCTAACACCTCCGACTCACTGGACTTACTGGACAGCGACGCTGGACTTTGCGAGTATGACGGAATTCAGAATCAAACTGAAGGCACAAACGATGATGACGATAATGATGAAGAGAGCTTTTCTTCTGAACAAAATGAAACAGAGGCCAGTGATGAAGAGTCTTGCAGACTTTCAGAAACTGAAACATGCGAAGACTATGACGCAATTCAACAGCGTGATGAAACCTCTGACAGTGAAGAAGACGCTGCCTCAGACTGCTCTTCTATTGAAACAAAGTCCTTTAAGACTTGTCCTGATGGCAGCATTCCCTCAGATCTCTGCTCCGATTCATCTGGTGAATCAGAGAAGGAAGCTCAGGAAGATTCAAGTGATGAGCAGATGCAGTGGGAATCTTTTGAGGAAGATGAGGAAATAGAACAAAGCCATGCTGATGAAAGCAATGAGGACAAAAAGAAAACACCTGCTGTTGATATTGTTATTGAGGATTACTTTGATTTATTTGACAGAGTTGACTATTTTGGACATGCATTTGCACAAAAGCAACATTACATCTCCTGCTTTGATGGCGGCGATATACACGAGTGCCTGTATCTTGAAGAAGTGCAGAAACATAGAGTCAAAAACACCTGTACAGTTGAAGAGATCAATGAGATAATTGTTGAGAAAGCTGACGTTTGTTTTGAAGAAGCACTCGAAGAGGCAGCTGATCAGAGCCCCGGAGATGATTGTGAGTCAGAGAAACAACCTGATGACTGGATCATAGATTCAGAATCAGGTTCAGCATCAGATGAAGGGGAGGAAGACGATGAATGTGAAGCCCATGCACTTTATGAAGAAGCAGAGGAAACCGAGGATGAAGAAACTTGTGTGTCTGAGGACGAAGTTTCAGAAATCTGTGATGAAGACAAAGCTGAGGTCTGCCCACCTCCTGGTAATGAGGAGAGGATGTGTGCGCCATGCGCCGAGGTCATCTCTGTTGAAGGTGATGCTTATGAATACGAGGTCCATGATGCCCAGATTTCTGAATCTCTTGGTGACAGTATCCCTACAGCTGATCGTGTACAGACAGCTGTTATTGATCACAAAAAGGATGATGAACTTGAGTCTGAAGATCAGGTATTTCTTGAATGTTCAGAAAAGGAGCCATATTGGTCACTTGTAAATGATGAAGATAATGGACGGATGTTTGAGCCAGATGTTGAAGATTATTATGCCTTTCAGATTAAAAGTGTTCAGTCGTCTGTTAAACAAGCCCTGAATGGACTTGACAGAGTATCAGATCAGATTATCAACGAAAAAGATAATGGGGATGCTTCCTGTGAAGAGGCTGATTCACAGGCCCCTGGAGTTTGCCCAGTGGAGAGCAAATCAGTCAGATTTGGGATTACTGAAGTTATTGAACTGAGTGAGAATTTGGCCAGCTGCTGCACTGTGGACGAAACGGACAATGAACAAACGCCAGAATCAGACTGTGAGTTAAATGAAGGGAGACCTCATCTAGATATTATTCACAGCATTTTGTCAGAACACACCAAAATCAAGGGACCGGATGCAGAGACTGAAGGAAGTGAGGACTCCGAACAAACCAGGGATTCAGAAGAGGAGCAGAGCGACGATGAATCCTCTTGGACATGTGAATGCGAACACTGCATTCCGCCGATAGAGCAGGTATTATAAGTCTTCACACCCTTACCGTTAAAAGCTGTGAAGGGGATTCATCTACAGTTTTCAGAGAAACCTTAAAGTATCCCAGAATGGAGGTGAATCTGCTCCCAATACTGCTGGTCTATTTTTACCTCATTAAGACTGTACTGTCAACTATGGCAGGGAGTAAGTTACAGGACGATTTAAGTTGGCAGATTGTGTGGTATCTCAGCTCTGCCATTATCCTCACATGGCAGCTCACAACACAGACAAACACATGCCCTAGTGTTGCAGGCAGCCAGTGCAGCCATGCCAGCTTGTTTTTAGAATCAGAATCACACTAACAAACACTGATCTCTGACCACTTGTTGAAGGATGGGACATGGTATGGTGATATTAACATGCTCCATCAACGTGGTAGCAGCTGTAGCATCCCGGGTTTCCTGTAACCCCTCACTGAAACACCACAACACGGTTCAGTCTGTTAACTGTCAAGAAACAAACATACACACACACACATTGAGCAGCATGTCCATAACATCGCATGATGGTAATTTCTCGTTTAAAGGAATAAGCTATAGCTGCTGCTTACACTGTGGGTGTGCAAGGTAAAAGAGCTTTTTAATTCCACTGCACATGAGCTTTAGTTCTTAAACTGTCTGTTTGTCTTCAGGTTCCTGCAAAACCACTGCTCCCACGGATGAATTCGAATGATGCTGGGAAGATCTGCGTGGTTATTGATTTGGATGAAACTCTAGTGCATAGTTCATTTAAGGTAAGTCCCCATGTGACCTGTGTTCTGCACTATGGAATGCCATTTTATTCGATATGAAATACTTAAATACAACCATGAAGTAAATCCATTTGGTTATAAATATTAAAAGTATAAATTATTTTTATATATAAATTAATATTTTATTTTTATAAAAAATATTAGAAATAAAATATTGTACATATTAATAAATAATGGTGCTAATAAATAAATGAATAGCTAGATACATAAGTAAAGCTTTTAATTTAATAAAACAGATTTTTATTTATTTCAGGGGACTTTTATTTTTGAATTCAACATTTATTTATTCCTCGGACTTATTTCCAAATGCCACATTTATTTCCCATCTCTTTTTATTTCCATCTGTTATATTGAAATGATTTTATGTGTTTATTTTACTTAATTTATATATTATATTTATATTTCTACATTTATTACTTTATTTATTCACTTTGTAGCTGCAGTTATTAATTTATTTTTACTCAATTTTATTATATTTCTACATTTATTGCCTAATTCTTTATTAGGCAATAAATGTATTCATATTTATATTTATTTCAGAATTTATTTAAAGGCTGCAGTTATTTATTTAATATTGATAAATATGGGATTCCATACTGTACACTATATACTGTGTGCATCAGACATCATTGCATATACTTATATTCCAAATCAAACATGCTTTTAAAAGGATTTAATGGTCAGTTATTTAAAAAATTAGAAATGAACAAATCCCTATTACTCTAAAGCCACTTTGTTTAGGAAGTGAAGTTATTCTTACTGAAAAGGCTTTGCATTGGTCAAAATAATTACAGTTCATCTGTTGCTTTCAGTCTGTCAGGTCTGTTGGTGGTAGATACATTTCTCCAATGTCATCTCCAACAAATTATAATTAAAGGTTTTCCCATAAACCATTTATAAAGGTAAAGATCTTTCTCTTCCTGGAAAACCTGGATTTCATGTCATAAATACACATTATTGTGATTAATATGACATTTTTTTATTGAGCTAGAAGAGCTTTATGCATACATTGTTCATTAGACCATTGTTGTTTTGTATCAGTGGCGTGTGGCTTCTACTCTATTTCACCTTGGCAAACAAAATGACACGTTGGTTATTTCTTGGCTAGGAGCAGTCACTTCCTGGAGTTGTGTAGTGACCATAAAGTAACCAGGCAAACAGCCGAGACTCCAGGTCACTGTACCCAACCAAAAAATAACCCAGCACGATAAGACAAAACTTGTTTTTATACTGTTTTTGTGCGGAATAAATTGGATGTAAAATACGTGAGCTGTAAAGGTGCTGATATATAGATTTTGTTACCTAAAACAGTGTTTCCAGCTGCTGCTGGCTTTAGGGTCATATTTACCAAACAGACATGAAAATTGTCTCAATATTCTCATGGTATTCTGGCCAAGAAAGACAAAAACTGCATTTCCCAAACTGCTGAACAACATTTATGGTTGAGAAACATGTGTCTGTGGTCACTGCAGTACAGTGGAGCTCAGTGAGATTTACTTTATGGTGTTAAGAGCCAGTTATAGATCTTGAGGTTTGGCCTTCTTTGCCAACCCAAGCAAATGCCTTTCATCCATATTTAGCTTTTGCACAAAGATGCTAATAGACTCATTTAAGTAAAAAGCAGTTCTCACTGAAACTGTATCTAGCACAGACTGAGGATTATAGCGAGTAAGAGGGGCAATATTTCCTGAAGGTGTCCAGGGTAAAAGGCTTTTGGGTGGTAGCATTGAAACTGCCATAGCATACTAGGTGATTGTAATTTTCTCTATATATAAATCCTTGTTTAAAAAGTCTTGACATCAAATACTTTAAAACAAAAATCAATTCTGGAGTATTTTCTTATCTCAGAAAATAACTGACTCTCTTTCAAATTAGTTTCCTTATCTAGTTATTTTATTTGGGTTAAATGACTTTTATAGCTTATTTATACTCTTGTCTTGTAGACACACTTACTAAGTATAAAAAGCACACTGTTGTTGATTATCTAACTATTAGACGTCCATATTCCCTATCACAGCAAACAATATACTCGCCACACTTAAGTAGGCAAAATAGCAGTAGGATATGCACTATATTATGTTGCATATTTTTAGGAGGCATGTGACTTATTTTTATTTTAAAGGACTGGGCTCATATGCCACTTACACATTAAGGATTTATTTTATTGGCTCTCTGGTTTCCCAATACAGATCCCACCTGCATCGTGAAATTCACGTGAAGACTCACAAAAGTTATTAAAATCTGAGTTTGTTTTAAAAAAAACAACAGAAAATCTTTATGTTGTCTCAAACTACACTTTTTTGAAATTGAATGTCTGCACAACCTCAGTTTAAATCAGTAATTGTTAATAGGCTGTAGATGATTTAAATAATTGTATTGAGCTTAAGATTATTCTAAGAAATAAGAAATAACTATCTTCCTTTTGTTTCTTTTGATACCATTTATGGTAGCATTCAGTGAATAAAGTAATCAATGCCAAAAGTCAAGTCTCCCGTGTCACGAAAAATTATGTAATGAATGCCATGTGGTGTTTAGTCCTTCTCAGGTCACAGACTGTCCTAAAGGATGTCACTGGATATTGCTGTGAGCTTATGTGTAAACAGGGTCAGACTCTGTGAAGTCCACGTTTAACACAAGGTGGATAATGAAACTCATTATTACTTGACACAGATACTAAAAATAGCATTAGGTAACACAGAGTTGGTGTAATGTGGAAGGCCAGTGAGCCGTGGGACTCACGTTTTATGTGAGTGTCATTATGTGTCATTTTATGTGAATTAGAATCAATTAACCAATTGTACATAAATATCTAGTATCTAAGTATTAAAGATCATTCTGAAGGCATTTCAAATTGTATTTAGACTAACTGGTATCGAACCAACATTTTGGTTTGTGAGCTGCCGTTTTGAAGCCACAGTTTGTAATTTGGCCGACGCCATCTTGGTTTTTGAAACCAAAAGAAACTATATTTGGAGGAGAAGGTGGAGTTAAGGAGGAGTGAGGGGTGGCTCTAACCTGCTCCATACACTATCCTATCTATCACTGTTTCTGGTACAGTGTGTCAATCATGAAGTAGCAATGCCCTAATGCATACCCTGCTTTATGGTCTATTTTCCTGTAGATGGGACTGTCATTTAAAAAGTGAACATCATCATCAAGACTTGAAACTAGACACTGATAAACCATAGACCATAAACTCATTAGGAAAACATTTACTGAGCTAATAAATTAGGTGAGAAGTGGGGACATTTTCACATAGACTTCAATACAATCTGATTTGTTTTTACAACCAGTGGAGTCGCCCCCTGATGGTCATTAGATAGAATCGAGATTTGAGGCTCTTCAGCATCGGCTTCACTTTTCAGATGCAGAGTCGTTGTCCACTTATACTCGTACAGTCCATGATCCAACCACACTGAGACATTGTGACTGGTTTAGGAGACAAATGCTTCTGGAAATGTCTCCATTGCTCTGTGAAACGACACATTACAATGCAAGCCTTCAATTATGTCAACAAATATTTTAATTTAAATTATAATTTCAAACAGAAAAAGATTATTGTTTATAAAAGAAATGTTTGAAAAAGTGATAAATAAATCTAAAAATCTTTCTTGGCCTCACAGCCTCTGTCTGGGTAACAAACTGCTCCCCTCTGCCACTCATCAAACAGAGTAGACACAGAGAGAAGCCGTTACTGGTGACTTTAACTAGGGTTTGTCTAAAAAGCAGACTTCAGATCTGCTAAATGATTTTTTTTTTTGCCTAATGGGTAACTCTTGTGGCATGTGAACCAATTGTAAAGCTATGATCACTCCACTCTATCACTCAGTCAGTCAGTCAGGGACATTTTGGATTACAGTCCTGGTCTCTCTGTTGTGGTCCAGGCAGAAATATTAATTAAATTGTCACATGTCATATTAAACCAGTGATACCTTGTAGTGGGGTGGCAGTGTCAATGTGAAACTTGTGTCTTTCTTCCTTTACCTCACAGTTTACCAATGTAGGCCATACTGTAATGCCTTATATAGAACAGGTTAGGGTGATACTAACATTTGAGAAGCATATTTCAGGTGTGAGAACTGCCTAAATAAATCAGATGTGTTATGAGCCTTGTCACCTTCTGTAGCGTCTGTATTTCAGTGATCATATTATGAGCAGTGTGGCATCTGAGGTGGCGTCTGTGTGTCTATTTGACACATATTCGCCTCTGATTAATTGCCATCACTTTCATCTGTATGGTGTTATTTTTATTTGGAGATAATCTGCAAACTGCAGTTTTTTTTATTAATACTACTGCTTTTCTTTGTCAACAGCCAGTGAACAATGCTGATTTTATCATTCCAGTGGAAATTGATGGGACAGTTCACCAGGTACAGACATCCTATGCTTAACTGTCCCATAGCTGTACTGTTTTATTGTGCTGCCCTGATCATATCACTAGTTAAAGTTAAAAAATATAACCATATATATATATACACACACACACACACACACACACACACACACACACCATGGAATTACAGATTTGCATGTTTGCTTAAAGCTTGAAAGATTTGTTTTGAAAAGTGTGCATTGATAACGGCCCCAATTTATGTGCAATGTATATACCACACATCAGCAACCAAAAAACTGACCTGAAAAGCAGGCTGGTTTACAAGCTCACAGGATTCAAATTTTAAACTCTGACATGGACGAGCCTTGACAGTACTGTAGCCCTCTCTGTTGACGGCTCCAAGCAGCAGGCGGCTATTTTAGTGGCCTGACGAAATGAGGAAGCCCTGGCAGGCTTCTCAGAAATCACTGGCCATCAATCTCAGTCTGTGGTGCATGTTATGCCCTGCTCATTGGTGCTGGGGGGTGGGGCACTGACTTTTTCCCCTGCAGGCTGTAAATGGTAGCTACAGTCTGTTGTGCTGGGCCTCCCAGAAGACAGAGGGCCTGGGTCTGTTTCAAGTAATCCAGGATAGGCTTGTTAAAGTGGGGAAAGCCTATTCGGGATGACTTGGTTCAGAAACAAGGCCGCCAGCATCTTCAGAGAAAGTAGCTGTAAAGTCTTTATATTTGTGTTTTTAATTCAATTAAGGCCATTATAACAACATAAATTATCAACAGACAAATATTTTTCCACTGCGTCTTTATTCAAGATGCTGCTCGTATTTCTAATAACTAACTAACTCCTGTGACTCCTCTTGTGTCTCCACCCAGGTGTATGTATTAAAGAGACCCCACGTTGACGAATTCCTCAAGAGGATGGGAGAACTGTTTGAGTGTGTTTTGTTCACCGCAAGCTTAGCCAAGGTCAGGCTGCCGTTCTGGATCACTGTCACTTTTTGTTCCAGTTTGACCACAGACTGCAGGATGGAGAGTTGCACCCATTAAACTACTCTATTCACCTGTGGATTCACCACCTTATGTTGCGAAGTACTGGAAGCCCAGTCTCACTTTTGTGTGTGATTTATAGGCGACCTTTCACATGTGGCCTCACATGTAAAGATATATTTATGATACCTGTCAGGCAATAGCACAGACATTTTAACCTCTAACATTTACTTCAAACCGTGTCAACCTTAGCCTTACCGTAACTTTCTGAAGCATATGGTAAGTCATTACCCATTTCCTCACACACAGACACACTCTTCTTGATTACGTTTTAGTTGCCATGTCTGTCTGTAGCACTTGACAGTGTCATGAGTACATTGAGATATAGTGTCAGAAATTAAACGCTGCTCTTCTGTCGGCATGTTTGAAGATGCCCAAGCTTAAATGTTGCACCTGAAATGTGACACAGGTTGGTTGTTTGTCAGTGTGGGATATAATGTTTGAGTTTAAAAGGTTTACTATAAAAAAAAACACCTAAGCAATATGTTTGTAATGTTTTTATATTTTAATAAGTATTGTGTTTATTCTTTATGTGTCTATTTGGCTCTTAAATTCAGCTTGTCAAGTATTAAATCTTAAACATATTAACATACAATATGAACAACCTATCAAAGCTGTTTTCATACTTAAAAATCAGCTGTTTTCAGTGAAAGAACAATAAAAAAAACCATATCAGTCCAGCACCAAACAACATTAGCTACAAGCTAATCAACATTAGAGGAATATTCCACAGCTAAAGAGCCTTGATATTTCCCTCAGGGCTTAATGGAGGCCAAAACAGGGTGAAAAGACTTTTTAATGAAGTTAAATAGTCCAGGCAGCTGCTTGCTAATAAACTCACCATTTCAACTTGTCCTTACCTGAACTCAATGATGTGTTTACAACATGTTTTTATTGCCCTCAAGTGGGCAAAAAGCTGCTGATACAGCTTTATCTCTAGTCTAAAAACATGTCTGTGCCTATAACTTCAGAAGTCTGTTTGTTTTGTTGCTTTGAGCTAGAAAGTATTTGTGTGCTTCTCATCTACCGGTCGTGTACAATAGATTTAAGTGAACATACTTTCTTCAATTCCTGTAAAACCATAGAATTACACATAAACATAGCTCATCACTTTTTCCTCTGTAGTACGCAGATCCTGTGTCTGACCTGTTGGACAAATGGGGGGCCTTCAGGAGCCGTCTCTTCCGGGAGTCCTGTGTCTTCCACAAAGGGAACTACGTCAAAGACCTGAGCCGTTTGGGAAGAGACCTCAACAAGGTCATCATCATCGACAACTCACCAGCCTCCTACATCTTCCACCCCGACAATGCAGTATGCCATTCATATTCCTTTCTCTGCAATGAACTACATTTGTGATTAAAGGACATTAGAGTCTGTTCTTCTGTGTTTTTTGTTATAAAATAAAAATAATGTAAAATAATATTGAACTGAAATGGTCTAATTTCTGCTTTCTGAAAACTCCAGGTTCCTGTAGCATCCTGGTTTGACGACATGTCAGACACTGAGCTCTTGGATCTTATCCCCTTCTTTGAGAGACTAAGCAAAGTGGATGACATCTATGATATTCTCAAGCAGCAGAGGACTTCAAGTTAACAGAGGCAGGGCACTAGGATGAAGATAATCACCAGTGGCTGTCGTTACGGGGCCACGGAGGCTGGTGGGCCACAGGCCCTCAGTGCTTCCCTCTACAAGGACCATACTGCGAAAAAATGTCATTTAATCTCATATTCTTATAGAGTATTACATAAAAAAGTGAAATCATTCAATCACTCTTCGAGCTTTGGTGGTTTGGTGCTTCAGCACTGAAAGTGATTTAATCCCAGTCACAGATTTTCTTTTTAGTAATTCTACATAAAGACTTGTTGATATGAGATCAAATGACCTCTGTAGATATCTTTTGCAGTGCAGCTAGGTGTTGTTGTCGTAATGTGACAGCAGTGACCTGTGTTCGTGTGCTGTAAACCTAGACTGTGTGAACAAATGTTCAGTGCCATTCTACAAATGAACCACATCAATCATTTTCATGTCAGTGCGATGTAGCATTTGGATCAGTATTTGAAGCTCTCACTGAGAAATATAACAAGTCATTGAAGATGGTGCCTTGAATCTCATTAAGCTCATTGTGTTGGGTTTATTTTATTTTTTTTGGCCAAATGTGTATGTAGAAGTCAATCATTAACACCGGAAAACCTTGGTTTAATAATTTTTTATGTTTTGTTACACATTTCACTACAAATTTCACATCTGGACATGATCCAAACACGGTGCCCTTACTGTGTCTTTGGAAAGCTACGAATGAAGCTTTAGCATTTAGATTGAAAATAATCCACAGGAGGAACTATGAGAAACCACATCCTCTAGTCCCCTGCCATTAATTATTATAGTCCCTATTCACTACAGTACAGATAAGTGATAAGGTTTAATCATTATATTCTAATGTTACTAAAATCTAATTATGATGATTTTAAATAATTATGAATATGTAATAACCTTTTTAGATGCCATACGACTTCAAAGTATAAAAGTCAGGAGATTGACAATTAAAGAATAACAGATGTTTTATACACAGACGCACCACTGAAGAAATGGTGAGATTATTTTTGTACATACTGTATCAGGATTTTAGGCAATCGTTTTGATTTGGTTTTAATGTTATTCTGTCTAATGTTATTTTATCTTTTGATGTTTTTAGTTGAATTTGCCACCACAGTGTGGCCCATCAGTAATGCAATACTGTTTATGTGTGCAGGAGGAGTTACTGACCTGCTACGTTGTCTCAGATAAGTTTGACCTTTTATTTTGAAAGCACACTTTGATGCCTCCTATCGGTAAACTTGAATTCGAGCTTCTTGTATGTGTGTGTCAGACATTAATGGAGTCAAATGTCCTGCCTTATTGATCTGTTGATCATTGGGGAAATTTGTGCCAGACATGTTGTATCCCTGATTTACTTTGCGTCAGTCTGGAGCAACTGAGTATGTTTGTATGTGTGTGTGTGTGATTTTTCAGTGTGAGTATTTGCATTAGTTTGAGATTTAAAAGAAGATGCTTTGACAACACATGAAACACATAACCTGTCTCAGAATAACTTTAATTTCCTTTTTTTTTTTTTTTTTTTTTTTTTTACTGTATGCAACCAGAGTATTAACGTTGTTACTCAAGTAAAGAAACTGGTAAAGTGAGTTTTTAAGTTGCTGCTGATAAATGGTTAAGATTGAAAAAGAAAAGACAACTAGAGATATTTCTACCTTGCATCAATAAAGCATGTTTTATTGAAACAGGTCATATTTCACTACAGTACTTTTGTCCCCACATACGTAAAGCTCATCACAAACATGGCAGAGGTGGAAACAAGTCGAATGGAAAAATGGAATATGGAACAGATTTCATATGAAAACAACTATCATTCTCTAATGAGTTTCAAATGTTCACTCAACAAGCATTTCAACAAAACAAGCATCAATCAAGGTGATCAAGTAATTTTTGTAACCTATTTCTTTCCTAAATTACCTGATTTTTGGCCCAATATATTTACATGACAAGCCACTTCCTGCAAGGCAGAGTTTTATTTTCAATAAACTTTTCATCAAAACATAAAAAATAAGTTCTATACAATAGACAAATGATGAAAATAATAGACGTTAAATGTGAAATTGAACAAACTCTTTACTCGGATGATTTGTTCTAAAACCTAAATTTGATGTGGATATGATTGTGGGGGGGGCTGATGTGTCTCCTATGTGGTAAATACCTGATGCTGGTGTTACTGCTCTAAAAGTCAAAACAAATCTGAGTCACTGTCACAACAGCCACACAAAACCATGCTCTGATATATGGCAAGAGTTAAGTAAAGATATATTGCGTAAAAAAATGCACAATTGCAGTTCTGTAAAGGACCAAAATGACATCTGGAGCAAAAAAGACTTTTTAATATGACATGTAATGTGAGTGGGTCTGAACTCTTGTATGAATCTACTCATATACTTGTTTTCTCCACTGCTCACAACACTTACACAGTTAACACATAACACAGTTACAGTCAAAATACTTTCACTCAGGACATTATTTACAGTCAAAACACAATTTGTATTAATGATAAGCAAGCTGCTTTGACACTTCTTCACACTCTATGATAAAACTGCATGAAAATCTATCATAACCCTGTTTCAACCACTTGTATAGACTGGATGTAAATATATTAGCGAGAGTACAACTTAAAGCGTCAACGTAACAATCAAACTGTGTCAACTAGGTGTCGACAGGCGGGACATGTCACTCAGGGATCACCTGTGAAATTTGAGCAGAGAAAAAAATTAGACTGAGGACCAGTGTCGGTCAATAAGTCTGGCCTTATTCTGTCAAGATGTGTGTCTGTGTCATCCTTTACACAATAGCAATTTTTTTTAAACGTTAAACGTGTCTCAAATGTGTTGCAGATAAATTCAAGGGTGATTCTTTGAACACGGGACTTTTTTCTTTTTACTAAGCCAATAGTTGCAACATTTTTTAGTTTTGGAGCCTTAAAACAAATCTGTGACCTCAGCAAATGGCCTCAGTGCAACATGAGCTGTGAGTTTCTCAACCTTTTGGTGTCTGAAGTGCAAAGCAGAACAGGACAGAAGTACAAAAAACTAATCTAAGAATTTTTGTTTCCACCCTGAAAGGATTTTATGACTAAACCGAAGACCTGAAACCAAATCGATAAATTAAAACCCCTAAATTTACATGCATCATGTGGCCTCGTTGCAAATCCACCGAATGTGCTTGTGTCCTTCCCAGCTGTCGTGTCACACCCCTCATTTTGAGTTGCTGACCATTTTAATTAGCTATAATTTCTTAGATTAGTTCTACTTGTGTTTTCTAACGCCCTCAGTTCACTGAATTTATGATGGGCTTATCGCCTCAGCCAGATGATTGAACATAATACTCTACCGTTTAAAGCAAGTATAATAAAACTAAAAATAGTTTACTCTCCTGCACATTTAAATAGCTCAAGAAGGTTCTGTAAGTATGTGCTGTGTATTGCTTGACCCATATCCCTGCAGAGTGGGACCATAAACACCTTATATTATTCACAGAATGCAGCCAAAACATTCACTGTATTTACTGCTATGTGCTGCGCCAAGTCATGCAGTGCACTTTAAAACACCACCTGACTATTCAACATCAGCCTCAAGGTTTGATTGTGGTTTTTTAACTTGTTTATTTTCAGCTTCTTATGAAAGCACAGCATTTAATGAGTAAAGTTAAATGGAAAAATCACCATTTAAAACATTGCTTTGTTCTGCTGACTGGGTAATGTTCCACTATATGTACATATTGTTATGTTTCTCTCTTTTACAGCCACACGGGACAAACTCAAGACTTTGTTCTTGCTTCCATCTAGTGGTCATTTCTTGAATTACATCACTGGGCTATAAATACTGTGACAGCACTCAGGGCAGTAAGGAGCCACTCATGACAAGCCGACACTCCCTGCAAAGCAGGTCCCAGGAGGCCCCTCAGTTATAGGCTATTACCATAAAAATAGTAAGGTGTTATTAAGTGTATATTGCACACTATTGACATTTCTAAATATTAGAAGCATGGTTATCTGAAGGACTTTCTCAAGTAACTGCAGTAACTAAAATTTGTTAATTAGTACAAATTTTGCAGCATAAATGCAGAGCAACGCTGGATTCATTTTTAAATGAAGAGTCATGATTCATTCCCGGTCTGTTATGAACTTAAATATATCTTTAAATCTATCAAATCTACAATGTAAAATAAAGCTGAAGTATAGAAATAAAAAAAAAAATTGCTTCTCACTGTCACTTACTGAGCACAAGGAGCTGGGCACTGCTCTTCGTTTTCCCTGAGGTGAACTCCACCACTCCGTTCATGTCCGGGGACGTTTGTCTGAGGGTCAGTCTGTGAACTGTGCCTATCTTCTCCACGAGAACCTGGGGGCCCGGCTGTAAGGGCTCCCCTCTCAGACTCCACACAGGAGCTTTGAGGACCGGCACTGACACCTCACATTCGAAGCAGGCCTCGTCAGGAGCCTTGACCTCCACGTCTTTCAGCTCTCTGACCATCACCACAGACTGGGCTGAGGCGGCGCACAGAGCAGAGAGAAAGCACACTTTTTAACCAGGGGTCACTAAAATGTATTAATCAGGATGATGATGAATAAAAAATGTGAAAGAATAACATCTCTGAGCTGAAGAAGAAACATTTTGCTCTTAAAGAATAACATCTCAAAGAGATGTCTGTGAAATCTCACATCTGCTGGTGAAAAGTTTTTGCGTGTCTTTTGGTCATTTGATATTTCTTTCAGAAATGTCTATTACAAAGCAACCACTGTGTTCCTTCAAGGGATCACCATCCCTGAAAACAAGGCAATCACAGGCCAGATTGTTCTGGTCTGTGCTTCTCCGATGGTGGAACAAGCTCCTGAAAACTCACCTCTTCAGAGAGAACCTCCTCTCCTAAATACCCGCACACAGCTAACTGACATTTTTGTTGCACTTTTCTTATTTCTCCTGCTCTTATTCAATAGATGTAGTATTTAATAATTACACCAAAGCCTCTACTACACTGAAGCTTTACTGATGTTCCTCATTATAAGTTGCTTTGGATAAGAGTGTCTGACAAATGAGTAAATGTAAATGTCATAAAACAAAAAAAACAGTGGGGTTTTTTGATTCTCATTTTTAAATTGGCAACAAAATTACAATATAAATACCTTTTATTTATTATGATTGAAATGGATGAGTGAAGTTTACATTTTCTATTTCATATAATAAATAGACAATTCATTTGAAAGAGATTAACAAATAAACTCACCAGAAAACAGAAAGGAATAGAGACTATTATAGAGACTCTTATTTTGAGTTCTGTCTGTGTGAAAGAGAAGATTAAACCCTTTTTAACTTGTTCTGTATATCTGAAGAGAAACATCTAATGACCAAAAGATACATGAAAATGTGGTTGTTTCACTGGAGGCTACTTAATCCTTTTATTTATATTAAAGACAGTTCAGACAGAAACATATGATCTGGTTTGTGTGTGGCTTGTTCTGGGATAACTTCCCTCTACCATACCAGGAGAGGAAATGATGTGTTAGATTTGCTTTGCCAGTAGATGGAGCTGTAGATGTAGTCGCGTTTGATTATATTTCCTCCTCTTC
The DNA here is from genome assembly GCA_038496675.1 of Rachycentron canadum. Taxonomy (NCBI): domain Eukaryota; kingdom Metazoa; phylum Chordata; class Actinopteri; order Carangiformes; family Rachycentridae; genus Rachycentron; species Rachycentron canadum. The sequence continues at coordinate 19,951,711 of CM076658.1, forward strand.
TTCCACTGTACTAACAAAAGAGAGGGCTCCTACTGTTTTCATTGTTACTTAATATTTAACCAGTGTGTGGCTGTGAAAAATAGGCCTGGGATTTGCCATTGATACTTTTCCTATGGTATAGGACTATCAACACCAAACACAGACCAGACATGAGCAGTAGGGCAGTGTGCCCTGTGCATGTCCACCTCCAGTAATGTAGTGAATGCACTACTATGAGTGCACTACTATTACACTGGTTATATTGTTCAATATGCAAATTTAAAGGTTTGGCTGTAAACTTCACAGTGTTTCTAATTCATCACAAACTCTCTTACCCTCCACTGTCAGTTTTGCAGAGCATGTGTACTCTCCAACCTGGACACTGTATGTGCCCTCATCATTCAGTGCCACATGCTGGATGATCAGCTTGCGATAACAGCCTTCACTGCAGATCTCAAAGCGCTCCGAGGGCAGTATGACGTTGCAGCCTTTGTACCAGCGGATACTACATCTGGGGTTAGACACAGTGCAGTCCAGGATCACACGCGTCTTCTCGAGGGCGGTCTTATCCTGCAGTGGTTTTACTATGTTGACAGGAAGCTCTGAAAAGGGAGAAATGCAGATTATATCGAGGACATAATGTTTCATTTAATGACAGAGGAAATCAAGCTAAGTTCCAATTTCATTCTTTTTTAACCAGAAAATTAAGACTTGAGGACTTACATGAACCACAGACACTGTATTTAGTGTAAATTATCATAAATTAGTGTAAATTAGTGTAATTAATCTATAATTTAGTGTAAATTATCTAACAAGTGAAGCCATAGCTCAATTACAGTAGTGTATGATATAAAGTATATATATATATATATATCTTATACACA
>CM076658.1:19957573-19991606 GCA_038496675.1 Rachycentron canadum
AGTAGTAGTAGTAGTAGTAGTAGTAGTGGTGGGAGTAGTAGTAGTAGTAGTAGTGGTGGGAGTAGTAGTAGTAGTAGTAGTAGTAGTAGTAGTAGTAGTAGTCATTGTCATCGTCCAGGTCCAGATCTCATCATTTTCATCTTCAGTCCACATCCATGTACTCAGTCTTTGGTATTATCCCTTTTCAAACGGGCATTATTTCTTTCAGCCTTCCTGATGATTCCTGTGTGAGAAAGGTTCATTGCTGGCTAAATGTTCAGACCAGCCAGCTGAGCTAATATCCAGGAAAGATAATAAAGACAGCTCTCAACATTAAAGAGAAGCAGCAGTCAACATGGCTGACATGAACAAAGCTGGCAGTGCCTATCTGACACGGTGCTTGTGTGGTAAGTGTTTTTATTCTGCTTTTTATGTTTGTGTTTACAGTCTTGCTCCAGGTTAATATCTACTGTTTGACTTAGTTTAGTGTAACTCAGTTGTACTCTATCTCATTATGGTGGTGCCAAGTCCTAAGAGTGGCTCTCTTTTTTTTTCTTTTCTATCATAGACCTTGCAGACATTGTGAATTGATTTGGGGGGAAAGACGTGGCTTGGTACAATTGTCATGGTGGCCATCATGCACAATACAAGCAAAGCTAAATGTTGTTTATGAGGCTTTACCTTTCACCTGCTGTGACAAATCAAAAAAGATGCCTCTGTCTGTTCATAAGTTGAAGTGGATGTTGCTGCACATCCACTTCAGCTCTGTTAGCATCAGACAGCAACCTATGTAGTTATTTAAATCATATATTCAATATTTTCCTAAAATGCCATCAAAATATTGCAGTGTCAGCAGAACTGGTGGTGAAAGGTGGAGTGAGATTGTGAGTCTTTTTTTCTATTTTCTTAGTTTCTATTTTCTTAGTTTAGTTTATTCTAAAAGCATGTTAAATGTTAGTTTGTCATGAAAGAAATATGGACACTGAGTAGATTTAACCTAGACTGATTCTAATTTCTAGTTTCAAATCAATGGCCAGGTGCTGTGTTAGTTATGTGTACTGTCAGTTAGAAATTCACTGGGTAAATGAAGAAAGTCATTGTCATTGTGTCATTTGTAAGTAAAGAACCCATAGATAACCATTGCACTTTTTGTCTTTTTTCATAAGGATGAGTCTGTGGCCTTTTATTTGACAGTCAGTACATACAGAGATATAATAAACACAAGGAGAAAGAGGGGCAGGGCAAATAGGACACGTCATAGTGCAGACAGCTTTGCAAAATCATCATTTTAGATTCCTATTGTAACTTAAATACTTCCGGTCACATATACTGAGCCTGTAACTGAGTGAATTACTAATTCCTTTAATGTAGTTGAAGCGTAAAAGAAACCGGAGACCTTTTGCATTTACTCAGCTAATAACTGTGGCTTCTAGTTTGACAGTGGTAATCTACTTCTCTTGCTTACATTTTTTTCTGCAGTTCTGTGGAATAATATAACACTTCTTGTATCATTTGCATGACACCGTTGGCATCCTTTTAAAGAATTACCTTTCATAACACCCAGAAATCGTGTCTTTGCACTAACCTCTGGTGGCTTAACTTTTCGACTTGCATAGAAGTACAGGTGTAAAAACTGGTGTTGCTACAGGTTCGACAGAGCACACTTCTGATCCACATCCAAACACACCTAGTGAGAGGAGCAGCATGCGTCTATTGACCTGGAGGCTACAGTTTCAGGACTTTGAAGACAACATTTCTAGGACTGTTTTTATGCTACAATACCTAACTAAACATATTTTTTTTGAACAACATTAACCCAAGTCTTAACCAATTTACTAGGTGGCATTGTTGCAAAAAACAAAAAAAACAAAACACTTTGCTGGACTGTGTCCCTGGTTCTGCAGAAACATGAGTATGGGCGAGTTGAAAGACTTGAAACTTTGAACCAAAGAGGGCAGCAAAATACTGCGTTTCAAACTGGGCTTATGTTTTCTTTCAGTCAGTCCATATTGTATCACAGGACTGTGAAAGTGGCTTTGTCAGGAAACTTGTGATCATAGTGTGTTTTCATTGTGTTCCTGATCTCACAATCGAGTCTATTTGTAGACTTTAATAGAAAAACATCTGGTAGGGGATGTTTACTGATATGTAAGAGCCAAGAAAGTTTTGGCAGGGACATTTGTCTTGGCTGAGTCACAGTGAGCTGGACAGACCGAATTTGGGAAGGTTAATGTGACGTGACTGCCCCTTCTTGGGTAACAACTGAGACGAGTGCTCTGGAAAGAAGGGTATATTAGGCTACTGGGTTGTTTTGTTCATGTTTGTATGTCAAAGTGTCGTGTGGAGTTCACAAAAGAGGTGATTTCTGCATTACAGTGTGTCACTTGCTCATGTATCCCCCGTGCACGTTAAAGGAGTGGCAAAGGAGCATTTCACCAATCTCACTCTGCTTAAGTCATTTCCTTTTTCATAAGGTAGAGAAGATCTCCCTCATGTCTTTTCTGTGATTATAGTAATTAGAAAGCAGACTTTACCGTAGACCTCCACAGTGCAGGATGTAGTCGCGTCTCCAGCATCGCAGGTATACACGCCAGAATCACTGACTTGACATTTCATGATCTGAAGAAAACGTTTTCTTCCCATGGCATAAATGCGCAAGTCCTTGCCTGGCTTTACCTCAGCCCCATTCTGGAAAGAAAAAACCCCCACAAACACTTATTAAGTTAATCTAAATGGCACCAAGTGCATGTAAATTATTAATTGTTCTAAACTGATGAACACAAAGTTGACTTTAGGCCTGAACTCAAAATGTGGTCCACAATTTTATATTTGGTCATTATGACTGCAATGCTGTGTCTACAAAGATTATGGCTCTTTGGAGGGTATCTATGGTTTGTTGTCCATCTTTGTTATTTAGTGCTTGTGTATAAAGAAAAATAAAAATCACTTGCCTTAATCCATTTCACATCGACATTGTGCCTCGACAGCTCACACTCAATAGAGATTACTGCTCCTTCAGAGAATCTCTGGTCCTCCAGTTTTCTGAAAATAGTCACTGGGGGCTCTGTTGGTGAGAGAGCATGCTTGGTGAAGAAGCCAAAACCATAGGTCTATTTCAATTTCTCCAAAATGCATTCCTGTGCAGAAGTGAAGCCTATAAAGGATATGGGTATGTCTTCAATCAGGTGACCATGTAAATAGTGAAAAAGCTTTTGCCTGCTGTAATCATTCTTCCTGTTCATTCGGGCCTACATCAAGACTTTAACTTTGGAGGGTGTCATTTTGAACAGAGCAAGAGCTGAAGACTTTATCCCCCTTCATTTTTCATAGGAGTCGCTTCAAAGCCAATATGAATAGGAGGATAATTACAACAAACATTGTAACTGCACATATGGGCCTGTGAATTATTTTAAGACAAAAATGTGAACCTATCCTTTCAGTTACGTTTTCATCCAACTGTCATCCTCAACATTTCAGCCCCTAGCTCAAAAGGGATGATGCACACTGAGTGACCGGGTATGGAGCAGATTATTTTACAGCGTGAGGTTAAACTAGCACCTGACAGAAGAGACAGAACAGAGCTACCACTTTTCATTGGGTCATGCTAGGCTATTTTGTGTTTGCAACATGAGACTGGATAAAGACAACAGTAGCAGAGCCGTTACTCCATTCCATTATCATGCCTCCACCGGTTGGCATGTGGTCTAGTAGTCTGAGTGGACCACTTTAGCTACCAGTCTTAGGTCACAACAGAATTAGTACAGTAAAATTTTGTTTTGGTTGTGCTGTAGTTTACTGTACAGGGTTTGTGGGCTGTGAACTAAAAAAAGTGAATCATTATTTGCAATTATTTGGAAGCTTTAAGTTGACTCATTATATTAATTGATCTTATTAATGGATGTCATAGTAATTAAAATTACTATCTTAAAAAAAAAAGAAAAAAAGAGACTTACCCTTTACAACAAGCCTTGCTGATGTTTTCAGGTTCTCAACACTGAAGGTAAAGGTGCCAGTGTCTTCTACTGATAGGTTAGAGATGGTGAGGCTGTGGACTTGTCCTTTGGCACTCATACGGAAGTGATTTGTCGGCTTAAGCTGGATTCCGTTTCTCATCCAAGTGCCGGGAACGTTGGGATGTGAGAGCTCTACTTCAAAGGAGGCCGTTTCTCTCTCTGTGGTTTTAATGTCAGTCAGCCCCTTCTTGACTGTGATTTTTCGAGCTGTAAAGGACAACGCAGGACTATGTAAAATGAAATTAAATTATTCAGACTTTCAGAGTTCTGCATTGAAGCATGGACTACAGGTTTTAATTCAAGTATGTTTATCTGCCTAGTTTGTCAGTATTTTTTGTGTTAGTACTTACATATTATAAATAACAGTTCATCAAAAGTTATGTCAGAAAGATTGGCACCCATTTTTATTCGGCTTTAGCACTGAGCGTACATGGTGTCCATTTTCTGTTACAAAATGGGCTTGGAGTCTGTTCTGTGCACAACAGTCTGCAGTTAAACAATACAAGCTGGCACATACTGACGAGGCGATATTTTAGTCATCTGAGTACTGGGCTTTATATGAAAGCTAGCTTTGAAACTGCCAACATTTTTCACTTATTCTAACACAGACCAGCATTCCCTGTGGAAAAAAAGGAGTGTTTATTTTGGAGACCTGATGACAACAACCTCAGTTTTGAAGGCCAGGGTGTAAATTTAGATGCAATGAGAGGAGATCCAAATTCATAGGAGGTGCCAACAGCAGCCTGAAGTCCTGACTTTCCCCTTCCCACCCACGCCAGTGTTGAAAGAACAGCCTTTAATTCACCCACTGGCCTGTGGGTCATAGGACTAAGAAATATAAGAAGCATGCACAAACAAAAACAATCATAAATGCATCTTAATCACTACTAAATACAGGTTTTATAACGTGTCGAGCTTGCTACTTTCAAGATGTTGAAGAAGTGCTTGAAATTTTTACTTTTACAAAATATAAGTCTAGTCCTTGAACAATAGCATCATAACTCGTTATTCATCCGGCACTTCCTTTAAACTGTAAAACTGTTTTGCTTTGACATGGGTAACAAAATCATCTCAGGGGTCTATTGATCTTATGTCAGAAACGCTGGTCTGAGTGTCAGCTCGAGCTCTGAGGCTGTCACCTGTTGGTTACCATCGTGTTCCAGTACAAATGCTGTCCTCCTCCTCCCAGTCACTCAAATTACTCCTACTCAGTTAATTGAGCTTTGCCTTCACGAGAAGCACTAATAGAGGCTGTGCAAGAGGTGGAGCTGGGGGCAACGGCGGTAAACAAACAGGAACAGGGCATAGTGAGAACACGTGCACACTCACGTTCCACTGTGAGCTGGGCTTGCGTGCGGTCATGGAGGGTTTCACAGCTGTAGGTGCCCCGGTCTGACATGGCCAGTTTGTGTATGGTGAGACTGTGCTTTCGGCCCTTGTGTTTCAGGGTGTACTTGGCTTCGGGGTGGATCAGCACCCCTTGCCTCATCCACTGCACCTCTCCTGAATCCAGACTCACCTCCACCTCTAGAATTGCCTCACTGTACTCTGCAGCGATAACTGGCATCATTTTCTTGGTGAACAACACCTGTTGCTCTGAAAATGAACATAGGGAATTTCTAGACAGCAGCATCTGTCATGTCAACGCTTCATATACCTTTTATATGATTACATTTGATGAGTTCTTTGCATAACAATACTGAGACCACACCCAGAGTGAAATACAATACAGACCAATGAAATTCAGCAAGGTTGCACTGCAAGTTCAGGCAGAGGGAGCGTAGCTCTGAGGAGCCTTGCCCCCCTGCGGTGTGACACATGCCAAAACCACTGAGCCACTTGTCTCTGTCAGTTACCAGAGGAATTCTAACAGGAGAAGCTGCTAAGCACTAGCCATCAAAGACGCCTCAAACAATTTCAACTTGTCTAAAAGGGTCATTATTTATCATATGTGTGTATGTGTACCACACAATCATTTACAATAAAGGTACACAAGCATTTAAACTCTTACGTTTATGTTCACGTTTGCCTCAGTACTGCTGAAAAAGCTCACAGTTAAAAATATGGTGATTACTCCCACAGAGATGAGAGGTTAGTGAGCTATTGTTTAATGCTGTAACTTCTGGGATTCATTGAGGTAAATATAAATAATCGTAGTGTTAATGGATGGGGCAAGAACTCACCTTGAACCTGGAGTTCTGCCTCTGATACCAACCCCTCTGCATCAGCTGTCACTCTGCCGCTATCTGAAACCGTGCAGTTGTGGATGCAGAGCATGTGGCATAGTCCACTGCTTGAAATCACAGTGCGCTCATTCAGAGGAACTTGCTTGCCATTTAAGCGCCACGCCAACTGAATGTCCACTGGTGAAACCACGCACTTAAACACTGCATCTTCTCCTTCACGGACTGTGATGTTACGAAGCTCCGCTATGAACTCAACAACACGGGGAGCTGAAGGCAAAGCATTCGGCTAAATTAGATTTGACACTTTAAATGATAAGATGGCACACTGACTATTTTCAACCATTCTAATGCATGATTTATCTCCCTGAGCTGTCTTGAAGTGGTGAGATTTAAATGTACGTACTTTCTACACTGACAGCAGCTGAGGTTCTGTCATCTGTGGATTCGCAGGTATACTCCCCATCATCATCTTCCACGATTTGGTGGATGGTGAAGCTTCGCTCTCGACCTTGGGCACGTATTGTGTGGCGACGGCTCGGTGAGATCTCTTTGCCGTCCTTTAGCCACTGCACATCTCCTTTGGGCTTGTTGATCTCACATCGTAGTGTGAGGCTGCTGCCCTTCAGAGAGACAACATTCTCCAGAGGTTTGGTAAATTTCACCTTCATTTCTGATAAAGAGATGAAGATAAGAGACAAGAGAGATGTGCCATTTATTATCAAGTAAATGTCTACTGTGAAATGAAGGTCACATTTTGATTTGGGGTGCCAGAGTCTTACCTTTGACGAAAAGACTGAAATACATCTCATCTGTGTTTACGTCACAAACATATTCTCCAGAATCTGACAGCTGCAGGGGATTAATGCTGAGCTTGTGGGTATTACCCTCACTGGAAATGTGAATGTTGTCCTGGTTCAATAGTTGGCCATCTTTCAGCCACCGAACATTAGCTCTTTCACGGCTCACAATGGCACACAGTGTGACACTCTCATTTTCATAGGCTGCGATGTTATTACTTGCTTCTTTGTTCACAAACTTGGCCGGTGGCTCTGAGAAAATGAGATTCACAAAGACGTTGCTTACGATTCCATTTGCATACATAAAACAAAGTTCAACAACAAAAACATGTTTCACAACCACTTTAATCTTACCTTGCACCTCAACAATTGTTATCAATTTGTCATCGATGGCATCACAAATGTATTTTCCAGAGTCTGAGGGCTGAAGCCCAGAGAGTACGAGCTTTCTCACAACATCATAGCTGTCAATTTTTATACGAGTATCTGGTTTCAGTAGCTCGCCATTCCATAACCAGTGAACAGTGGCATTTGGCCGAGACACCTCACACTCCAAAATAAGGTCATCTCCTGCTACCAGGATATGATGCTCTGGGTGGCCTGAGTTTCCAATGATCTGTACTGGAGGCTCTGAGCATAAAAGACAGCACCAGTTATTGTTCTCCTGAGTAGAGGAAAGATTGGACTGAATTTAATTTGCTTAATACGACGATTACCTTTGACAGTGATATAGAAGACCATCTTATCATCCCCTGCATCACAAGTGTACTCTCCAGAATCCTGGAGCCCAGCATTTAGGACAACTAGTGATCGGAAAACGCCCTGCTCCTCACTACAGTACCGCTCTGTGTCATCAATTAGCTGATTATCTTTGTACCAACTAACTGAGACATTGGATCTTGAGAGTTCACACACAAGAATAATGTCATCTGACACTAAGAACTGCTTTTCTGTTTTTGCGTTGGTTTTTCCGAGAATTTTTACAGGCAACTCTGAAAATGAACGAGAGGAGAATTTCTATTTTTGTAGAATGAAGCTTTTCATTGCACAGTAAAGAGCCCTGAAGTCCCAAAAGATGCTGTATGTTGTGCCCCAGAAGCTTTTCAATGACAGCTGCATCTGATATTGGATGTTGTGATGTTTTAGAGGAACAAAACATGATGTGATGTGATTAAAACAGGTTGAACTTATATAAACCTAACCTGGGATATCAAAAGTATTTTAAAACCCCTGTAAATTTATGTTATGACCCCCAGCTTGAACTGTTTCAAGTTAATCTCAGTCAGCAGTCATGTTTCATCTATCTGAATGCCTGGGCATCCTGATGAGGAAAAATTGAGTGAGAGGTGTGAATTCAGTGACTTTTGTGACTTTTAGGGCTTTGCAGCATAGCATTTTAAAACACATCTGATTTTGTAATTATATCGTCAGTAAAATAACCTACCTTGCACATTTACATGGAAATCCATCACATCATCCTTGGCATCACAGACATATTGCCCAGCATCCTCCATTGTTATACAGTGAATGGTTAATTGACGCATAACACCATCCTCAAGGATGGTGATATTTCTGGAGTCTTCTACTTCTTCCCCATTTTTCTTCCATGTGACCTCGGCATTTGATCTTGAAACTTCACAGTCTAGAACCAGAGCCTCTCCTGCCACTTTCTCTATTCTACTTGCCGTCTTCCTTGGACGTAAGAAGCGAACAGGGGGCTCTGAGTATGAAGAAGAATTTGTATTAGACACAGATAAACACAGTGACAACAACCCATTTATTGAACCTATATTCCCCCCATTCTTCAATATTCAAGTATTTTTTTACCTGCTATGTTTACAAAAAACGTCACAGAATCATCTGCTGTGTCACAAACGTATTCTGCTGAGTCTTTGACCGTAGTTTCCGGTATAATGAGTCTCCTGTAGACACCATCCACCTCTAGAATGAGGTTGCCATTCTCCTCCACTTCGAGTCCGTCTCTATACCAGCGCACCACTGCGTTGGGCCGTGAGATCTCACAACTCAGTACCATCCTCTCAGAGGTTTGCTGGCACAGTTCCATTTGTGACTGGCTTGGGGATACAATTCGTACTGGAGGTTCTGGAAATGGACATTTTGACCCAAGTTTATTGAATATTACAAGAAATCATCTACATGTCAAGTTGACACATTGTAATCGAAAAACCAAATCGCAGGTCTGGTTACAACAAAAAACATTGACGAACAAGCTCTAAATTGCATGTATAACAACAGCAAGTAAGAAAGTAGAGATTGTCCAAAAGTGTGTACCATTTGTTCAATTCACGTTTTCCTCATTCCACGTTCATATGATACTTTACACTAACCGACACAAAGTGCTTTTTGCTGTTACAATACAGATAAAGTATTGGGGGTCTTACCTGTAATACAAAGGTGAAAGAATATTGAATCATCAGCTGTATCACAGACATATTCCCCAGAATCTTCAACTCCACTAGAAAGTATTTTCAGTCGTCGATAAGGGCCTTCGATCTTGAGTTTGATGTTCTCGCTCTCTTGCAGCTTTTGGCCATCTTTGTACCAGCTGACGACACCGTTGGGACGAGACAATTCACAGCTCAGAATAATTTCATCAGGAACATGACGGTCAAGGTGGACATCCTCCTTAGGGTAGATAATCATCACCGGTGGTTCTTTGGAGGAAGAAAATAGAAAATTGAAACATGATCTGACTATTCGTCTTCACAATCAAGGTCAATTTAGGTGAATTTTAGTAACATTTTATTACCTCGTATGGTGACCTTGAAGACTAAAATGCTGTCTCCTGCTCGACATGTGTACGTGCCTGCATCAGACAGTTGGGCTGAATGCACAGTCAGATTTCTTTTGGTGTCATCTGTTTGCATTGTCACGTTATTGCTTGGTTGCATTTCAGTTCCATCTTTGTACCACTGGACAACACCGTCAGTCCTCGATACTTCACACGACAGAACGAGCTGTTCTTTTTCCACAACGCTCTTGAAAAAGTCCTCCTCTGGGATATCGACAAATGTTACCGGCGGCGCTGCACAAAACAGTACACAGAAGAAGTAAGTTGTTGCTTGGAAGTAGAATTTATGGTTTATGCTCATGCACTCAGTAGCTGTAAGGTCAGGTTTTCACAGCTTAGACATGCTGATCTCAAGCCTTGCTATCTAGATGATGACAACTCGTAGACATCATAATCATCCACGGGTGTTAATCTGCTTTTGAAACAAACTGAAAAAGTTAATTAAAGCAGTGCACTGATGTAATGCAACCATGGGTGTGTTGGGGAAAACAGCAAACTTGTCAAACTACATGCTATTTTTTTTCAGACACTGGTCTTGAATGTGAAGCACATATATGAAAAAAAAAAAACAACTAAATGTTAAAATTAGGACATGTGGAAGTAAATCAGCTATGATGAATATGATGATCAGGTTTTGCTTCCTTTTAGATATTAGAGGTCATGAAGGTGTGTGATTCTGCAGCAACATCTTGCCAAGAAGAAGCTAAGCATATCACCTTTCACCTCCACATAGATATCGTTGAAATCTGAATCATCGGTTTTACAACTGTACACCCCCGAGTATGAAGATGTGGCCGACTTCATAACCAGTGTCCTCTTATTGCCCTCTGAATCCATGTTTATTCCTGATTTTGGCAAGACTTTAATTCCATCCTCATACCAGCAGGTCTGGCTTGCAGGGTCTGAGATCTCACAGTGCAGTTTGTTCAGGCTGCCTGCGTCAACAGACTTGTTCCTCTCAGCCTCTGGAACAGCTGAGAATCAAACCGGTGCTATAGGAATTTCAATTCATTACAGTAACCAGATAGTAATCAGATTTGCTATGCTATACTACATTACGTACATGGATATACAGGCTGAAGGATGTAAAATTTAATATTTGGGTCCAGATGGAACAAATGTTTAGCTTGTGCCTCCACAGTTTGAAAGGTGAGATCACTTCGACATACAGTCAATGGGCTCACAGGGTTGATGAGACTGAAGTGAGCCTTAATGTTGCAAGCCATAAACAAAACTGAAAAACACTAAGACTCCATAGATCTAAGGATCTCTAGAATCAGATAATGATTATCTGTGCTTTGTTACAAGGGACATCTTTTACATTACATTTGATTTTATCCACTGTCAATATAAGAATATTGAGTAGTTTTAAGCTGTCAACAGGCTCTTAAAAAGACAAATTGTCAATCACTCCCGGAATAAATGTAGCCTTTCAGTATTTGTCCTGCTGGGGCGCGAGCTGCATAGCACTACTGTTACTAAATAATGGACTAAAGTCCTTGATCCCTTATGTATGTTCCATGATCAAATTTAAGGAAAAGTTGTCAAAACATTAAATTGCCCATCAGACTCATAAAATGTACATAGTTATTAGTACACATTGTCTTTAGACTATAAAGTAAGGTAAAAGGTTGGAAGCCTATGTTGTTCTAGTAGACAAGCATTCATTGAAAGAAGTTAGTGATTCTGACAAAGCTCAAAATACTTAGATCACCTGCAACATCCACCTTGAATTCTATATGGTCATCTGTGGCCTCATAGCTGTACACCCCAGAGTGTGTGACTTCTGCTGATTGAATAACTAGTGCTCTCAGATTTTCTTTTGTCTGGATTTCATATTCATTCTTTGGAGGTGGCTGTTCTCCATCCTTGTGCCAATCGACTTGGGCAGTCGGCTCTGAGACTTCACACTGCAGCTTAACTGGGCAGCCTGCCTCAACAAATTTGTTTCTTGCAACCTCTGGAAGTGTTGAAAACCTCACAGGAGTAGCTGTGGGATATCATGAAAGTAATGCAGAGCACAGCTGTTAAGCTGGCACAATATCATTTAACAAGGAGTGGTTTGGTTATTTTAACACATACACTAACAGGAGCTCTGTTTTCATACTGTTACAAAATACTAGAATTTCTTAGAGTTATTCAAAGAGAGTGCAAAGAAGTTTACAGTAAATTATTTGTCTAACACCTGGAAGCTCATTCATTATACAAGGAAATCACCTTCAACGTCCACATGGAATGTCACAGCTTCATCGGCGAGGCTACAGCTGTAGAGGCCAGAGTCAGACACCTTAGCTGAGTGAATCGTTAATTTTCTGAAGCTGCTGTCTCTTTTCATGTCGAGGCCTGTTTTGCAAAAAAGCTCCATCCCTTCTTTAAACCATGAAACCTGGGCAATGGGGTCTGTGACCTCACACTGGAGAATAATTGGACAACCAATTGCAATCGTCTTGTTTTTTTCTGACGGGGGGATTGGCATGATCTGTGGCGATCGGCCTAAGAGAGGGAAATGACAAAGGTTTTGTATAAGGTGAGGCCACTAACACTGGACAGAGCACACAACCCCGCCAGTAATACCATGTTCTCATGAACATTCAAAACCACTCACACCACAGAATGAGATGGACGTGGGATGTATGATAAGATAAAAAGGATAGAAATAAATCACCTTTTACGTCCACTTTGAATGTGAGCGTGTCATCTGATGTTGAACATTGATAAGTGCCACCATGTATGTTTTCAGCTGAACAGATGAGTAGTTTCCTCATTAGACCTTCTGACTGTATTTCCACATTGTTTTGTGGCAAGAGTTTTATCCCGTCCTTGTACCAGTCGACTTGAGCAGAAGGATCATGAGAGAGCTCACAGCTGAGGACAATGGGATTGCCTTCTTGAACAGTTCTATTCCAGTCAGTCTCCTGAAGCTCTGAGAACTTCACAGGTAGTGCTATAGGTTTCAGATAATGCAAAAAGAGTATCTTAATAAGCTTTGTATGCTTCATTTCCTGAAGTCAGTAAATATCCAAGCTACTGAATATTCAATTACAAAGATTTTAAGAAAGGAACTGAAAACAAAGCAAATGGATGAATAATTACCTCAGAAGATAGCACATTTGACACAACTGACATCACAAAGACGATCAGTGAAACAAAAACAAACACAATTATTCGAAAGCGCAAGAATCAAGAGCAATCCACAGTAATTGCACACGGACATAAAAAGCACAGAAAAAAGCAAACAGGTCAGACACAAACAAGATAATGAATGTTTATGGCAGTGGTTCCCAACCTCTTCCAACTCAGGGCCCACTTGAAAATCTCAAGTGTCAGCAGCCCACATCCAACCCCATTACGATATGAAGGCCAAGTAATACACTCTCAAAACACGTATGCTCATACATTCAGGACTGGTGAAAGCAGGGAAAACATGGAGGAAGCTCAGTTTTCTTTTTTTTGATTGATTCACCATCTGTGTCTTTAAACCTTTTTGTTGCTCAGCAGCTATTCATTTTAAAAGCCCAGACATGGCAAACAAGTATACGATATGTGGTGCTGTCCATGACAACAAAAGTTCTTCTCTTTGGCCTTTCACAGGGTTAGGGTTAGGAAAGGAGTTTCTAAAAATGTTTTAATGTTTTGAAGATAATTACATTTTAAAACATTTAAACATTAAACTTTTTTTTTCACCAAAACTGTTCTGTTTTGCAAACGATTTGTCATCTGACTTGCAATAGCTTTGTGGCCCATCAGTGGGCCACAGCCCACAGGCTGGGAACCACTGGTAAGAGAGCAGTATTATAGTTAGTGTAGTGGCTAGCCAACTTATTGGACTTGCATATCAAGAAGCTGCGTTATGAAGCTGAATGTTAAACAAGAAATGAGACATCCTATATTTATCTTAATGTTTGTTAAAAAGTTTATTATATTATTATTTTATTATCTAAACTTTGGAGATGTGACATGCAGGTAAAATTAAGGTCACAAATTTAAATGTACTTATGTTTTGCCTTTGTTTTATCAACCTAGTTATTAATTTGTAGATGTCATAATTTCAGAGGAAACTTGCTGCTTTGCATTTTTAGAAGAGCAGATGACCAAGTTTGGGAAGAAGAAAAATGAACCATTTTCTGTTAGGTGATGAGACAAATATGACTTAATCAACATCACTGCTGTTACAATTAGTTGGCAGAGCAAAACAGTCAAAGCGTCACCTTTTACTTCCACAGCAAACTGGATGTCATCATCCTTTGACTCACAACGGTATATGCCAGTGTGAACCTGCTCTGCTGACGGGACAGCTAGACTCCTCAAATTTCCCTCAGCCTGGAAGTCTACTCCACTTTGAGGTAGGAGCTTTGTTCCATCCTTGTACCAACTGACTTGTCCAGTGGGATCTGACAGCTTACATTGTAGAGCAACAGCACAGCCCGTGTTGACTGTCTTTTTCTGGTCAGCCTCAGACATAGCTGAGAACTTCAGTGGAGCTACAGGATTGAATGTTAAATAGAATTCGTCATTAAAACATACTGCCATTAATTAAATAAAGCAAAGCACAACCCTGAAACTAAAGCCTCCATCTTTCAACCCTGTCTCTTAGAAATTCAACATAATCACTGACTGGATTATGTTCAGAAGTAACATATTTTTTTAATTAACAAAGTGCTGCATTTACTAACAGAGGCAGTAGTACAAAAGATGACAGGCCTTAGAGAACCACTACTGTCCCACCACAGTCCAGGGGTTGCATCCACAGTCCCTTCTTTAGAGAAAGATCATTTGGTTAAATGTAAATAAACATGTGTCTATAGTCATTGAACATTTTCCCTTACCTTAACCAAGCAAGTGCTAAAACATAACCATAAAAAGGGTTAGTTGCTGTCATTTCAATAAGTGCATAGATTAAAGCTAAGATCTTGATCCAAAACAAAGATGTCCTGCAAATGTGCTCGCAGTTGCAGTTGTATAGAAACATAATTTCTAGGAGACATGGAAACCATACAAATAAATATCCTAACCTAGGTTTTCTTCAGTGTTTTGGCTACAGCAAAAGATAAAACAATATTTTAAATAGCTAAAGATCGAAAATCTAGTTAACCTAAAGTAAAAGTTATAAAAAATAAACATGATTTTGGTTCAAATGAAGAAACTCACTTGTTGAAGTGTGAGTCCCGGTTATCTGCACAGTTTTTGTTTTGTTAGGAGGTTAAGTTGGAGACACTCTAATGGCCAGTCATCCAACTCTAGCAAAATGGGACTAATGAAACCTAGACCACCTGCCATATTCTGTTCTACTTTTTTACTGTGTTAGTTGAGGTTGGGGTCAAAATATCAGACTGCCCTGAGTGGCAACCCACCGTGACCCATTAGTTAACTGCCGATTTTTTTTTTTTATTTTTTTTTTAAACTAGAGGAAACAATGTTTGGAGGAGAAGGTGGAGCTGAGGTGGAGTGAGGGTTGGATCTGACCTGCTCTGTACTCTATCCTGATTGTGTGGTACAGTCTGTCAATCACACGGTAGCCCCGCCCTAATGCATACCCTTCTTGACTAGGCAATGGAAGGGTAGAACCCACCAACATATTAGGCACCACAGAAATTAGGCTGTCAGTGTTGGCACACATGGTGGCTTAATTTCGGTGCACACACAGGAGAGTGTAACATTCATTTTTAAATCATGTGCGTAAAGCAACTTATGGAATTTTTGGCCGGTGACAATCACATTTTTGGTAAGTGCAGACAACACTACCCTGTCTAAATTTACACACTGCCAGAAGGTATATAGTGTACTACATATCATATATATTAGTATATATGTACTCATGGAAGCATGCAAATTAGAACACATCAAAGGTTTTACCATGCCTAAGTGATAAGCTAAATGTAGACTGCCGTTTCTTTAGTAGGTAGGTTTTTATTTGGGACTTGTTGTGTCTAAGGGTTTTTTGATTGAACTTCTACCCACTTTTTTATCCCTACTATTTTGCAATACTCACACTCTGAATTTGCTGTGCGAATTTTACGTAAATGAAGCTCACAGCTGGGATCTCTGATTCTGTACAGATGTTGTAAGTTCAGAGTAAATTGATATCATCCAAATAGTACTCAAGAAAATGTGTGAAGATTTTATGTTCATCTGCTCTCTGGCAAAATCCTACTCTATGTTGCTTTATATAGAATCTACTAATCCAAGGTAGTAACACTGACTTACTATCAGCAAGGCAAAACATTCAGATGCACTTTACCCTCACTAAAATCCACTTGCAGAACAGATGAAAACAACTTTTGTCACCTTTAACATCCACATGAAACTGCATTGCGTCGTCTGTTGTCTTGCAGCTGTAAATCCCTGCATGTGACACCATCGCTGACTGGAAAGCCAGTGTTCTCATGGAACCCTCTACCACCATGTCTCGCCCAGCTGCTTCATGTAGTTTTATTCCGTCCTTGTACCAAGTAACTTGAGCATTAGGATCTGATATCTCACATCGCAGTACTATGGGTTCACCAACTTCAATGGACTTGTTCCTCTCAGCCTCACAAAGCGTTGTAATTGTCACAGGCGGAGCTGGGGATGTTTGAGGTAACATCAGGAGAAAATTGCATCACTATGACTGAGTACAACAAAAAAATTATGCTTTTTAACAACATAAGAGCAAAATCTCAAATCACAATTAGTCATGCCAATAAATTTTAAGAGTTATAATAAGTCATTATAAAAATATGTCTTCATGTTATATTAGTAATCTAACAAGAGGTATCTTTGGTTAGACTTGATAACTAGGCATTCAAGTTAGGATTTGAAGCTAATGTAGTTACTGTTCTCCCTATTTTTAATATTCCTCACAGACCACCCAAGCTCAAAGTTTTTTTTAAATTAGGTTTAGTATGAGAAAAATCAAATAATTGTCAAAATGTCAAGGATTGCAAAACGCAATCTCTTCATTTTACACAATGTCAACATTGTGCCCGTCCATTTTTTTGTTTGATAATGCTAACCATTTAAATCACCTTCAACAGCCACCTTATTTGCAGTGACACTGTCACTCCAGTGACTGTCACATGTCCTTGATAGATAGATCTCTTCCGATTGGACCGTAGATGCCTTCCTGATATCATAAGGCTCTGCATGCTGAGTAGATGACCTTTGCCCATAGTTAACTGTGCTGTCTACGTGGTCTTCTGTGGCCTCCATGGTGTGATGAGACTCTGCTTGGACTGTCGTGGCCTGCATGGACTGATACAGCACCTCTGAATGGGTTGGCACTGCTTGTCCTGTGAGATGGAGCCCATCCATTCTGACATGTGGAAGCTTCCCTAAGTTGTAATGCTCCCCTGGTTGGACAGTTTCTGCCTCTTTAGAGTTACACAAGTCCAATGATTGAGGAGATATGGTGTTAGGGAAGTCACTTAGCTTCAATGACTGGGCAGTTGATGTCTGTATAGGTCTGTTGAACTCCTCTGACTGGTCGGCTGCAGTCCATAAGGAGTTACTGGGCCCCTCTGAATGGGCAGTTTCAGTTTGTGAGCAATCAAGAAGCTTCTCTGACAGGACAGCTGGCATCTGCGTGGAGCTACAGAGCTGCTCTGATTGGACAATTGCAGTCTGTAGGGATTTAAAAGTCTCCTCTGACTCGACAGTCGTGATATGTAAGGAAGTAAAGGGCTCTTCTGATTGGGTAGTTCCAGTCTGCAAAGATTTAAAAGGCTTCTCTGACTGGACAATTGTGTTATGTAAAGATGTAAATGGTTCCTCTGNTAAAAGGCTTCTCTGACTGGACAATTGTGTTATGTAAAGATGTAAATGGTTCCTCTGACTGGACAATTGTGTTATGTAAAGATGTAAATGGTTCCTCTGACTGGACAGTTGCATTATGTAAAGATGTAAAGGGTTCCTCTGACTGGACAGTTGTGTTATGTAAAGATGTAAAGGGTTTCTCTGATTGTACAGTTGCAATATGTAAGGGTGTAAGGGGCTCCTCTGTTTGGAAAGTTGTGGTATGTAAGGGTGTAAAGGGTTCCTCTGACTGCAGAGCTA
Source organism: Rachycentron canadum (assembly GCA_038496675.1). Taxonomy (NCBI): domain Eukaryota; kingdom Metazoa; phylum Chordata; class Actinopteri; order Carangiformes; family Rachycentridae; genus Rachycentron; species Rachycentron canadum. Next base: position 19,975,392 of record CM076658.1, read on the forward strand.
CAGTTTTTGAGGAGTTACGGAGCTTGTCTGAATTTACAGTCAAAATCTGTAAGTGGTTAGTAAGGTTTTCTGACTGAGCAGCTGAGCTATGCAGGGAGCTCCCTAGCTCTGCCTGGACAGTTGGTGTCTGTATTGAACTATGAAGCTCTTCTGATTCAATTGTTGCAGTTTGTAATAAATTACAAAACTCATCTGTATGGCCAGTTGTCTGTAGGGAGTTATCAAACTCTTCAGATGGATCTTCTGCATGCTGTATATAGTAAATGAATTCCTCACCTTGTGATTCTGTGGAGTGTTTAGTGTAATCGTGTGTGTTTGATTGCGTTATTGTTGGCTTGGCAGAGTTACAGTTAAGTTGAGGCTGTCCATTTATTGTTCGTTGATTGTCGAAGAGCTCCTTTGGCTGTTGAGTTGTGATCCTGTCAGCCGTGTTTTCATGTGTTGAGTGAGAAGTTGACATGGGCCCAGAATGGTCTTCATTATCAGAGTCTCCTCTCTTGCCACAGAAGGTGCCAGAATTGCATTTTGAGGACATGCAGATAACGTCAACAGGATAAGCCTCTTCAGTGGACTTGTCCCTCTCTTGGTCAGAAGAGAGCCTTGGCGATGTAGCTATAAGCATTGTGATGTACACAGAGAGAGGTTTTCAGTGGTTGATGGTGTCAATACTTCTTCTCACAACAGAATTTTACATCAGTGTGGGTTAGCATGGAGTTATGGGATAATCCATTGCAAAGACAAACAAGAAAGTCGACCAGGTTTGGTCTGAGATTGAGCTCCTATATTTCCCCTTTCAACTGACTCCTTGTATTGCCATGCCATCAATCTCTGCACTAACACCTTAAAAACCTAAAAAGTATGTTAATTTTCTTCTCTTTGGTAAGAGTTCGTTGTCATTGCAACGGGGGAGAAGTTCGGGGCAGCAATGTGAATGAGAGGATCTGGTGATGAATAAGACATAAGATGGACTTAAAGAGTTGCAAGCTGCTTGTTACAAGCAAAGATGGCTATTAAAATGAAGAATGATTTGACAAACACAACATATATGTTAGTATGAGGAGCAGCTACTCAGCTACTAAACAACCACATGTTTCATTAAGAGCCAAAAACTGCAGGAAATGACATGAGACTATGGATGACAATGTCACAAGAAGCAATTATAAGAAAGTAAAATACAGGTGCCTCAGATGATTGAGCTAACAGTAAAATACACCACTATTGTTAGTGGCATTTATGTGCTGGGTTAACATGGATGACTGATGTTGAAATATATCAAATCACCTTTGACATCCACAGTGTATTGGGCAGATGCATCAGCTATCTCACCAATCTCATCACCACAGTGACACTGCTCTGCTGTTTGGACAAAGCCAAAGAGAAAACAATGAGCTGGGTGATAGCTTCATGTACGTAACTAAATTCTTGAATCTTAATTGTGCAGGTACACTGTGGAGCACCACCTTTCATGTCCACATTTGACTGTGCATCACCAGATGTTTCACAGCCAAACCTCTCATCACCAGACAAATCATGTGACTGGAGGGGTGAGGCTTGGCTGCCGCTCTGTGATTCAGAGTCAGGCTCCATTTTTGGGTAGATCTGTGTTCCATCTTTGTACCAACAGGCTTTGGCAATGGGATCTGAAATCTCAAATTGCTGAACAATTGGGCAGTGCTCTTCAGCAGACTTGGTCTTCTCAACATCAGGACCAAGCAGATATGTCGGCGATGACACTACGGAGAATCATTGGGGGGGATCATTTCAGTATACATTATCCTAGATAGTACAAAAATGACTTAAGAGATACTGTCACAGATATCACCTCTGTATTGTAACAACAAGAAGAGGACAGACTAAAAGCTACATAAAGAGTTAGTCATAACTAACACAAAAAACACAAAAGAAAATCACCTTGATTTTTTACTATCAATTGGGCAACATCATCTGCTGTTGCACAATAGTATGCTCCAGAGTTTGAAGGATGAGTTGGTTCAATAACAAGGGTCTTCTTGATGCCTTCCATTTCAAAATCAGGCTCTCTATTAGTATCATGTTCTTTATCCCTCTGCCATGACACATGGACAGCAGGGTCTGAGGTGTCACATGTTGGTTCAGTGGAGCAGGCTGCCTCAAGTGGCTGCGTCTCCACAACGTCTGGTGAGGGCGACACCGGCAACGTTGGAGCTAAAGATGATGATTCATATTATAATTGTGGACTTAACAGTACACACTTAGATTCTAATTAAGAAAGGGGTTATAGTTCCCATGCTTCCCCAAGCATGAAAACTAATGTTATGTGTTACATCTCAGACCAAAAACGCACATTTTTTTAGGATGACATAGATATTTTGTCAGTAGAGATTAATTTTACCAAACAAACTATTACAACTTCACACATAACACTACTTAAACACAGACAGACAGATATGCATGTTGTATATATTAGTTGCATCTAGTCTCCAGGAAGCTCTAGTATTTGCTTTAAGAATCAAAATTTTGATAAGAAAAATCACCTTTAATATCCACAGTGAAGTGGATAGTGTCATCAGAGGTTTCACAGCTGTATAGCCCTGAGTGCAAGAGCTCAGCAGATGGGATATTGAGTTTCCTCAATGTGCCATTACTCTGTATATCCCAACCATTCTGCGGGAAGAGTCTTACACCATCTTTATACCAGCAGACAGGCACAGTGGAGTCTGCAACCTCACATTCCAGCTCCAAAGCTTTGCCTGCTTCAAGTGACTTGGTTTTCTCAACGTCAAAGATAGTAGAGTACGTCACTGGTATAGCTAGCATTGGGAATTCAGGACAGCTAAATAAAATCAAGACTGTGGAAATGGATACCTTGCAAAAATGTAACTGCTGAGCAGAAGATGAAAAGGCTTTGGAGACTTTCAATTCAGGGAGAGCCACAGCAGTCACAAAACAAATGATCATAAATAGGAATCACCTGGTGTGTTAACAGGTCTTTAAGCTTATGTGCATCAAACAGTCCTTCAAACAATTTAGAGTAGAAGCGGGGATTATTAGTGGCATCTAGAAAGAGGAGGTGGGGTTACAACATAAACGCACAAGATAAAAATTGTAAAGTCACCTTTGATCTCCACTTGAAACTCCACGGTATCGTCCTGTGTGGTGCATCTGTACACACCAGAGTGGCACAGCTCTGCAGATTGAACAACTAATGTCCTTGTGTTGCCCTCTGAGTGGATTTCTATTGCAGAGTTTGAAATGAGCTGCATTTCATCCTTGTACCAGCAAACGTGGGCCTCAGGATCCGACACCACACACTGGAGTACAATAGGGCAGCCTGCTTCGATTGACTTGGTCCTCATTTCCTCAGGAATTGCTGAGAACTTCACAGGTGGAGCTATAGATATGTTTAGAGCTTATGTCAACCTCAAATCAATAATCTATTTACTGACAACTAAACTGCTAACGTGCTATAATGTAATGTAAAAAGGTGACATTTTAAGTGCTCTTTTAATACCTGTTAAGAAGAAAGGCAATAGACAATTCAAATCAAGGGTGTCTTAAGAGTTAGTTGCTTTGCTGAGTAGGAGCTTGTTAATGTTTCACATGGCTTAAGGTAAAACAAATCACCTCTGATGTCCACACTGAACGTGATGGTGTCACCCTTTGTCTTGCAGCAGTATAACCCAGAGTGGAAATATTCTGCTGAATGCACAATCAGTTTTCTTGCCCAGCCGTCAGTTAGAATATCTACTCCATTTTGGGGATGGAGCTTGGATCCATCTTTGTACCAGTGCACCTGGGCAGAGGGATCTGAGAGCTCACATTGTAAAACAATTGGGCAGCCTATTTGGATGGTTTTGTTCCTCTCATCGTCTGGAATTGCTGAAAACCTCACAGGTGGAGCTATGGATATTTAGATATTTTAATGTATAGTGAAATAAAGATTATTTTTTGGAAAGTCAGAATTTCAAATAGGACGATGCATTTTTTTGAAATAAAAAACAAACAAACAAACAAACAAAAAAGATAAAAGTGGACAACGTGATAATAATAGTGGTTAGTCTATAAAAGACACCAGTAAGAAATTCCACTCACCCTCTACTTCCACATTGAACCTGATCACGTCATCGATGGCATCACAGCAATACACCCCCGAATGTGAGAACTCCGCTGATTGGATGACAATTCTTCTCATTGTGCCCTCTGATTGGATATGAAGACCCTCCATTGTTTGTAATTCCACCCCATTCTTGTACCAGTGCACTGGAGCTGCGGGATCTGACAGCTCACAGTAGAGCACGATGGGGTTCCCAATTTCTACAAACTTGTTTCGATCCATTTCTGACAGTGGTGAAAACTTGACAAGAGGAGCTGCAAACATTAGAAAGTGAGAATATTTACTGAGACACAAAGGAAATGAACTGAAGAATTCTTTTGCACATTGACATTACCAAATTTCAGCGAAAACAAACAATGAAAAAACAAAAACAAAAAAACACAGCAAGGCCAACCAAGACACATACTCAAGAAATCTATGAAGGTGTGGCACTCGTACCTTGAATGTACAGAGCTGCAGAATCCCGGATTCCATAGGCAATGAATGTAATTTCAGCTCCATTATCTGTATCACGTACTCCTCGAATGCGAAGAGATTGATGTGTTCGTGACCGACGCATGGAAAAACGTTCATCCTCCTGGAGCTGCGTACCATTTAAGAACCACGTACCAATAACTGAAGCAGAGAGCTCAATAGAGAAGATGGCATCTTGCCCCTCGGGTACCAAGGCATCCTGTAAGGGTGCTTGAATTCTGGCCACTGGAACTATAACAGAAAATTGATTTGTACATGATTTAGCAACAATGTCCTCAACCATGTTGAGTTGTTACTAATATAGAAAATAGCCCAGTTCTTTTACTCTAACTAACCTTACCCAAATGAACAGCCCTTGGGAACTCGACATTGTTGCTCTTGCCATATTTGTTTACACTGCAAATGCGAAATCGATAATCTGCCTCACATGGTACACTGTCACCAAGGATCTCCACGGAGGTTGCAGAGTCAGTGGTCAGGCACTGTAGCCACTCCTGTGAGCCAGTGCCCACTTCCTGTCGCTCAAGCACATATCCAGATGGAGGGTTCTTTCGTGAGTCCTGAGCAGGAACCCACGACAAAAGCGCAGCATTCGCACGCTCTGTGTTGATCTGCACACCCACTGGACAACTTGGAGGACAATGTCTGGCAGCTGAAAGAAAAGTCCGTCATGAACCAACATCCCTTTTGCTGGAATAATTGATACACATTCCCAAAACAGATTAGCAGTCTTAAGTCTTCCCCAATTGTAATTTACAGATAACTAAACTTACCTTTCACTCTTAGCTGAGAGGAAGTCTTGGATCTGCCTACAAGGAAAGTCACAAGGCCAGAGTCCTGGGGCATTGTATTGACGAAAACCAGAATGTGAGTTCGACCAAAGGACTTAAGAATGGTCTGATGGGTTTCACGCAGCTCTGTGCCATCTTTGTACCAGTGTATGTCCATCTCTTCTTTTTCCACTTCAACGCAAAAGGCAGCATTTTCACCTTCTAAGACATCCACTTTTCGTGGAAGCTTTCGCAAAATTGTACCTAAAAGGAGACACTTGAGTGAGAGATTCCTTAACACATTGACGTGACAAGAACAATGATTATCTAACAACAATAATCCCTACAAATTCAACATCTAAATGCGCCCAGTGCAACTGCCCTTTTGAATGACGTGTTGTCATCACAATTTGGATAAAGATAACTTCAGTAACGTTCGGGGACCTCCGTCGTCATGGCTAAATTATTATTGTTGTCCTAGCTAAAACAATGTTCACCATTGTTAGGGAATCAGAACTGACCAACATTTTGTTGATCCATCCAGCCGCCTCCATCTACATCTTTTCTGCATCTATCAATTCATCTTGCTTATGTTGAATGACTGCTGTCCTTTTTTCTTGGAAAGACAGTTTCATCATGAACCATCAATCAAAACAAGCAACAATACTATTGGTTTGCAGTTTGGTGCCACGTTTGTTTTCTAATTTGCACTGGTATGCATTGTATTGTTAGCTATTGTTATTGGAAACTTGATTTACCTTTTACGGCTACCTCTGCAATGCTTCTCCCCCCATCAGGCATCTCGCAGAGGTAAATCCCATCATCGTCAACTCCGATGTCACGGATAGTTAGTCGCCTTTTTGTTCCCCACTCCTCCATTCCATATTTGGCCCCTGGCTGCAGTCGTCTATCCTCCAGATACCATGTGATGGGAACAGAGTCCTCTGGGACTTCACACTCAAGAACAGCCAAATCTCGTTCCCATACCTCCAGATCAATGAGAGGCTGTTTGAACCGCACAGGCGGCTCTGGGACCAAGCAGGAGGAACAACACCAGTTTGATTAAGCCAATATAACTAAGAACTAAGTTTTACTAAGAACTAAAAACAAGCTAGAGATATTCATATTCATTTCTATCATCAAATGTAAGTATAATTTCATCAGTACAAATTCTTCAGGTCAGTCAGCCCACCAAAAACTAAGAGCACATCATCTACGTCCCCCTAGTAAACACAGTAAATTGACATATATTTGGCAGCAAATTCCAGTGAAGCAAACAAGATGAGCAAAATCATGAGACAAGTGGCTTATTTAGTTGAGGAATGGAAAGATCATTAACACATCAGGGTGTTAGATAGGAAATAAACTGTTTGTAACTGACACCATCAGACAGTACCAGACAGTTGTAAACAAAAGAATGTGGACTATATTTAGTAATGTGGATGCAAAGCTTGTTATTTCCATATCTTATTGTTTTAACAAATCCAATTAAACACACATACGCCTGATTATGTACATTCACCATCTTCTGTTTAAATGACCTTTGAATCTACCCCCTCATTTGCCATTAATCCTATCTCAGTGTTAGATGCTACCTCTGACTGATACAGTACAATACTTTATGTTGGTGCCATGAGTTTGGACTTCCCTGGGCCATGTGAGAAATATGATACCCTTCCCAAAGATTTCGATCACATGGACGACTCCCTAGACGTTTCACAAGCTAAGTGACTTTGCAGACATCTTGGTGCTCAGGTCAAATTTCAGATCATTAATACATTTCATTAATCCTCCAGTGCACCCAGGATTGGATTGCATTTAATGCAGCTGATGTCAAATAATTTGATTACTAATTATATTTGCAGCACACAGGCCTGCTGACCTGTCCTTTTATGAATTTAACTGACGCATGATACAATGCTATATGTGACATTTACTTGACTAAACTAGTTCTTTAAACCAAAGCCTTTTAAGGACAATAAGATTAAAACAGAACAAAATGTCATCTTAACAAGGTTTTTAACCTGTCTTGTATTTGAAACTTAAAAAACATAAGTGTGAGCTTTCTAATACATATTGCACAATATTTTATGCAGTTTTACTTTATAAAGTATCAATATACAACCATAAAACTTAAAATGTTCTATTTGCCTTGGCTCTTGGCTGTATGCCAATAAATGATCTCAGAGAACCTTTCTGGAGATATCTCACTGACATCATCTAATATCAAATGGTAGATATCTGATCCAAGAACACACCAGACCCTCACTCACCCCTTTACTCATTGAAAATACATCCCAGACTGTGTCTGCATTTACTTTCAAAGCCATACCTAAATTTCTATGAATTTAACAAAATTAAAACTCTGTGGCTTCTGAAAATGGTCTTGACTTACCCTTTACAGAGAGGTGTACAGCACTGAGGGTTTGCCCCGCAGTATTTGATGCAGCACAAACATAAACTCCGTTATCCTTCTGCTTACAATACAGAACTTTAAGTGTGAAGTATCCTTCTCTGTCCTCATATAACAAATAACGCCTTCCAGACAGTATCAGCCTGCCGTCTTTCCTCCAAATTATTTCTGGTTTGGGTTTACCAGTCACAAAGCAGCGGAATTTGGCATGTTTGCCCTCTGTCACCGCAAACATTTTTACTTTAGTTGACTTGGTCACGGTGTCGTCTTTGAGTCGGTTTGACACTTGCCTACCACTCCTCTGTTTTCCCTGGTGAGCTTTCCAGTGGCCATTTGTGTAGCCATTACGATTTCCATCATCCTCATGTCCTGGCCCTGCATCAACAAGCAGCACGGCCCCTGCCAATGCTTCCCCAAATTCATTCCTGGCTTTGCATGTATACACACCACCATCTGGTGCACGAGTCTTAAAGATCTTGAGCTGAAACCATCCACCGTCCTGGTAGCCCACACTGAAATGTGTGCTTTCAAATATTTCATTGAGTTTCCTGCCATCCTTTTCCCAGACAACCTCTGGTCGTGGGTTACCCCAGAGCTTACAAGAGAAGACGGCATCTTCCCCACGTCCTGCCCGAGTGGAGAGAGGCTTGATGAGGAATCGTGGCTTATTTTCCTCTCGTAGCTCCATCTCCTGTGCCTCACCTTCCACCTTCAGTGTGGCCGCTGCATATGTTTCTCCAATGCTGTTCTTTGCTTTGCATATGTACTGGCCACTGTCTTCTGTGGTCACAGCTGAAATGATGAGATTGTAAACATTTCCATCCTCAAAGACCCGATATCGTCCTTGTGGGTCAATCTTTTCATTGTTTCGCTCCCAGATAACTGCAGGCCTTGGATCACCACCGATTTGACACTTAAGGACTGCATCAGTTCCACTTTGCACCACCACAGGTCTTGGATAGGCCAAGAAACGTGGTGCACCACCAAACACATCCATTGCTGCTTCTTTGTTACCTTCAGTTCACCTTAAGCAGTCCAAGAGACGTGGCGTTTATGTACTGGGATGGTCCAACTTCTGCACTGCAAATTTCTGAAAAGAGAAAAAACAGACAATTTGACATTAATTTGATCTCACACAGGTTGTGTGTTTGAGGTAATCAAATAAAAATAATTTATTCTAACATTTTAGGCGGCTCATTCAACCTTTTATATGAAATAACTAAAAGAACTCTACTTTTCACCTTTCTGTAATAGAGAAATTAACCCATATATTTTGGATGGGGCAAAAAACTATCATTGAGTGTTTGTTTCAGCACAAACACATGGAATGATTAATTGAGTTAGATCTGTCTGCATGAGAGAAAAACACAGGCTAGCAGTAACAGGGGGACAGCCTGGTCCTATTGCAACAGCAGCCACAACACATAGCCAGTACAGCTGGTGCTGTATTTCAGTGGGAAAGTGCTTAATATAGCAAGCCCTAAATAAAGACCTGCGAGGGAGTGTGTGTGTGTCAGGTATCACAAAGACAGCTCTGAAACCCGCGTGCTCACACAAACACCGGCCGAAATCATAGTCTGCCCACCCAAGAGACCTTGCAGTCAAAATATGTAGAGCCCCTATCACACCCTTTGTTGGCAGCTGTGATAGGGAATTCTTTCTTTTAAATGTCACTGTTAAATTATTTTTATTTTTATTTTCATATTCATAAATAAATCAGTTACACAAGTGTATACATTTTGGTTATACTCTCTTTCCCATTGAAAGGTATGCTCTCCTTGATCATTTCTATTATTTTATCCTTTCCCCTAAAACTTTTCCTTGATGAGACTTTGAACTTGACAGAACATAGCTGTCAACTTAATCCTCAGTCATCTTTGATAACAAGGTTTCATGTCTCAAATAGCATAATGTCAGGATAGTGTTTTTGAAGTATCCTAATTGTCCATAATAATACACAGGATTTCTTTTGGAGGATAGTCATTACTGAAAGATAGCAATAACAATATATCGATGCTAATAATTATAATGAAATATTGTTAAAACGCTAAAAACACTGCACTATTTTTTTTCATACCTTTCAAATTGTTTTCAATCCTTATGTGAGACTGATGACAACTATAAAACCCCCAAATGATTGTATTTTTCCTACCTTCACTAAACACTGTAGGTAAAAATAAATCAGCTCTATATATTGATGTAAAAGAGAGTTAACAAGAGCAGCTTTGTTTAACTTAAAATTTAACTGAATTTTGATAGAAAGTTATTTAATATAATCTCTGAATATATTATATCTTATAAGTGGGTGTTTTCATAAATGTTTAAAGTTGCATAAAAACTCTTTCTTGCAAGGCCAGACGTTTTATGAAGACAGTGTGGACATTGCACGGAAAGAGTGTTCTGTATTCCCTCCGGAGGTTTAAAGAGAGGAGATTAACCCCTGTGTTTACTTGTCTGATTTAATTGGAATGACCTCTGCCCCTTGTGAAGCTGTGCTGTGTACCCCTCGTATGACCTACCTCGCTTCAGTCGCCAGGAACGACCGTCAACATACATTCCGCACTTGCAATCTCTCTTTGAGTTGAGAAGTAATGCCACCCGTCTCCTGAAGGCTGAGTAATGTCCCAAGTTGACTTCAGATTCAGACACATGCTCTCCTCAAAGATCCCAAGTTCTACTCCAGTACATGTCTGTAACTGTCTGTTCGTTAGGAGGGAGAGAAAGCAGACCTTCCCCATCCACACCAGCTTCCCGTCTAACAACTTGGGAGTGGACCCCCAATCTGTGTCGTTCAGGCCATAGACACCCCAAGTGTCATTGTTCGTGGAATACCATTAAATGCTTTTGCAGCTGCTGCTGTCCCCTAAAAATACTGGCTGCCTCGATGACAGCAGTGAAGATAAGTCAGACACTTCCATTCACTTGCCAGCAGGGACTAAAGATAGTTCAGGTGGCCAGTGTAGGGGGGACTGCTTAGCTTACTTGAGGCTTTGCAGTAAAAATCTAAGGAGAACAGCAAGCCTCTCAATGTTATTTTAATCAGAAATTATAGCTCAATTAAACACGTTTTGAGTACAATACATGTAATTTGCATGCAAATAAATGCATAAGTAAACATCTAGTATGCAGAAGTGCAACCACGGCCAGTGTTGCTGCAACACCTGAATCTTTCCGCTATAGAATGTGAAAACCTTTTAGCCCCTACAGCAAAAATAATATTGATATACTTGGTGGTTACGGGAACATAGTTCCTAGTTATCAGTACTGTAGAGATGAGAGAGTGGTTAGCTCTTATTTACACATACTTAAGTTGGGTCATCTCCTCCAAATGGCACCCAGATCTGGCTTTGCAAATTTTCGAGTTCAGCATCAAGAAATCTTCCTACTCAATGATGGCTGGCTGTTTTTAACTAGTTTTTTCTAAATAGCAGAAGATCCAGTTCAAAGCAGCTGGAGGTGTTTTGAGTGCCAGGAGTGTTGCCTCTGTTGTTTCACTGTTGCTCCCTATTTCTGGTGTGTCATGTATGATGCGGCTACAGTTATGACAACTTTGCAGATGAAAGGAAGGTCTAAGTTCAGGTAGAGCACTGAAGATATGCTTGCATGAGCTAATTGACCAGTTTAATTCATGCATTGTGAGCATATTGGCTACTATCTGACTAATGACAACCATACCAATATATTTGTGCCAAGTTCACTGAATTGCTTAACTAGTCTCAAAAAATGAAATGATGTCACTTGAATCAGCATCAGGTGGGCTGAGGACTACAAGTCGTGAAATGTAAAGAAGAAGAGTGGAGTGTGGAGTGAGAAGGGAGCTTTCCGGATCTTTGTAGCCTGCCCCCAATCTCCGCTTGAGGGTAGTGGCTCATGGCAACATTAGATGCTATTTGCATAACACACAACAGAATCTGTGACCGAACTCTTGGTGACTGAGTTGCATTGTGGGTAATGTAGGTGCCAGAGTTTTGACAAAGAAGAAGAATGTGTGGAATGATAGAGATTATATCTCTGTCTCTGCTGCATCAATTTAAAGGACATGGCTGAGCACCTGGCCCAAGCTGAGGCTTGACTGTTGACTTCTATATTTTTGTTGGACAGCAGCCTGCTCATGAATATTAATGAGTGGTCTGTTAGAACACCAGCAGACTAATTCAGTGGAATATATGTAAATGAGATGTGTGTGCAGCTGCATGCCCTGATGCCCTGGTCACTGACCTCATTTTACCTGTTGGATGTGTGTGTCTTCCTCCATGTCCATGCTTGGTACTAAAACAAGGAATATGTGATGAAAACTGAAATTAGGTATGTTTTCACAAAGCACGTGATGTGCATGTGTGCAACATCTCACCAATTATTATGCAGGCTGTCAGATGTGTCCAGTGCATGAATATATTGTTAATTTTTTTCAGCTTTTTCACCAGGGCAGCTGTGTGTTGACACCCATATTTCTAACCTTTGTGAGTAGTAGAACATGGACAACATCTTCTTCCATGGTAATACTTTGTTTCAGGTCTCACCATATTGGCTGGGAATGGTAAAGATCTGCAAATAATGAAGCTGAAACTCCTGTATCTCCCAGCATCTTTGCTACTACACAACTCAAGTGCACCATTTAACAAAAATAGAAAACGTTACACAAAATGTAGCAAAATCAGTCTTAATTGCTTACATTTACAGTTTAACACAAACATCCATGTATCAGAGCTGCTGTTGAGATTATTATTAATCACTATATCATAGCAAAGGTGAGTTTACATGGGTGACTTTTAGAGGGTTACCACTGTTTTAGCTTTCACCTTTTCCTTGTCTCTGTCAGGTTTTAGGCCTCACAATGTTGGATTATTTTTCTTTTTCTCTAAACTGCAATTATTTGAGCTTTAATTCAGCCAATTAGTTTTTTTTTACAATATGTATGGATCATTTTTGTAACTGGAACTTCAAACCTGCTGTTATGCTACTGTACTCTATCCAGCATCAACAGTTAATGGCATTTAACCTTATTTCATTGTTCTTTCATAATGAGCCATTAGACGATGGTAGACTCTGAGCCTGTGCCTTGTGGAAATGAGAGGACTGGACAGCACGTGGGCCTGGGTTTTTTCAGTGTGTGAGGCTGTTGTGTGATTGTGAGACCTGGCCTCAGCGTAGGCTGCAGTGTCTCTTCAGCTGTTTAGTGGCTCCAAAGCCCCACAGTCCCTCCTCCCTAATTTCAGCTGTTGGACGTAATCTGATATAACTCAGATCCCTGTAACTGGTTATGAAACACTTTGTGCGTGTAACAAGTTAAATAGTTGTTAGGTTAGCAGAACTCAGACTTCCTAAAAAGAAAAAAAAACCAATATGGAAAACATTGTTTCTCTAAGTTGTATTATATCCAGAAATGAGTCTTTAAGTACATAAGCAGAGTTTGGCTGTCATAAGCTACTTAGAGCAGAAAGGTTCCCAAGCACATTATTTTCATACTTTGCTGAATTGCTAATTTGGCTCTATGGTCAAATTTCAGTCTATTTCCTTCAAAGAAGTTAATACTGTTACAGAAAAACCACTGAAAACATTGAATATTTGTTAGCTACGTGCTTCAAAAGTCGTGCATCTTGAAAACGATTTCTGCTATAGTGCATCTGTTTTTTTTCTCCAATGCTCATTTGAGATGAAACCGTTCAGAGCTGGAGTGAAATTCTGATGGAAAACAAACTGGGGTCAGACTGTCCACTAACATCACAAGCCCAATAAATCACTGGACTAGAAAAGGGTGTGAAGCTTTTAAATCTGAACAGCGCTGACAGGATCGACAGAATGACCACCTGCTTACAAACACTGTTTCATCAACAGCAACTCTGTCTAGAAAACACACCCAGTTAATTTTGGCCCTCAGGATCTGGACTATGCTGGGTCACTCTGAAACATTTATCAGTAGAGTCTATTGCAGGTCATGACCTTATGGGACCAATAGTTGTGTCAAAGGTGTTTTATGTATTGATTACTCAGAACCACACCCTTGTCATGTGATCTGGTATATACGTGTAGTAAAGTGACTAACTCTATAGTATAAAAGGTCAGAAATGATGCTGTGAATAAATCATTCTCTGAGGAAACTTGAATTTATGTTATGTTCATGTGCAATGTGTTCCTGGACAACTGAAGGGTATTAGGGATCCTCCGAAACTGCCTTGGCCATAAAACTGTTTAAATTATGTATTTGACAACCGGCCAAATAAGTGGCATTACAAGGCATCTATTTCAAAACCTAAATAAACGCTTAGAGGGGTAAAAGCACCATAAAAACCATGGTAAATTCTCAGTACTTAACCCTTTCAGGTAAATTTCCAACACATTTCTGTACTTCAAACCTCCTACAATGTGGAATCAGGAAGGTTTTTTTAATGGATACCACTTTGGTCAAATTATCTGCAACATGAGGTGAAATTGGACTATATACTGTAAAACACCACGTGCCTTGGTACTTCAAATTGATATGAAATTGTATGAGAATCAGAATCAAGTTTCCAACAACAACATTAAGCATTAAGTGAGAGGGTAAGGAAGTACTGAAGGAATCAAGTTATATATTAGTAGTAAATGAAAATTTTGATAATAAAATAAAGAAAAATATTTGCATGAGAGCATTTTGAATGAATACGAATTAATTATATGTTCAATTTTCAATGATCATTTAGTAGGTAAATAAAATCAAAATGTGTCATTTTTACTATATCTTTATTATGGATTTATCACTCACAGTACTGAAAAAGGACAGAACGGTTGGCATCACCATGGCTGTGGAAGGAGTCCCACTCTGCTCTCTGCAAGGTTACGCCGCAACATAGTATTTAACAGACAGTTTTGCCTTTCTTTCCCCTGACACTGGAATGTGAGCAAAGCAGACATCCACAGAGCTGAGGACGTGTTCAGACAGTCACCTGCAGTTATGCCGACTAATGCAGCAGTGTCTGATACAAAGTGCCACAGGACTGAACCCAGTGCCTTTTCCTGTGATAACAAATGCGCTCAAAGACAAATAAAGAAGCTAAAGCACCTCCAGCGCGTGAGGGACGCACCACTAAACTGACAAATTCATGTGTGTTATTAACTTAATGAAACACTTCAGTCATAATTTAAAAAATTAATGAGCATCAATGAACAGATTGGTCAGATTGTGTCAACAGGGACAACGAATTCTCACGTCGTGTATTTCAATGCTTATATTCAGCTGCATTCTCTTTCACTGTCCGTTGGTTTGACGTATTTGACTTGGTTCTACATTTGCAAAGCAAAGATATAGGCTCACATATATAAGCTAAGAACATATAGGCTAAGAAAAAAATTTTTTTTTCTACATTCAGCAAGTCCTGCAAAGATGAAGACAAGACACTGAGACACAAATAAAAAAAGAACTGCAAAGGAAATAAAAAAAAAAAAAAAATCAAAAGCAGCATGTCACACAATCAAAGTGTAGAGCACAGTCAACAGTGCACACTTCGAGCTGACCCTAACAGGACCAGACTCAGATGCTGCCTCTGCGGGTCTTGAAACGAGAACCAACTTCATCCTCTGGTGGACACCTCCTGGAAGTGCAACTCGCTCGGCTCCTCACGGGAGGATGATGGGTTTGAAGAAGCCGATTTAATAGTTATATATATTTCATACAGCAGAACTGGCAGAACTCGTGTGCTCTTTGAACTTGACTCTTTGATGCGAGGTTATTGTTGGCTTACATTATAATACTTCTTTATTTACTGTGTTCTGGCTTAGTTCCTCTGTGTATATTCATATTTGCCAATGAATGTTTCAAAAATACTTTCTCATGTTTCCACAAATAATAAACAAATACAGTAAAATAAACCAATCATTTATTGGGGACATAAGTATCTCAGTAAGTCATAAAACTTTTAACTAACTATACATTTCTTTTTACCCCTAAACCTCTGTCTGTCTGCGGTGACTCTCTTTTCTTACCTGGGGGGCCCAGACAAACCAGAGTGGATTCGCCTTCACTGAGGCTGGGGCGCTCGTTTGTTTCGCTCAGTCCGTGATCGTGGTTGTTGTTGTGAGTCCAGCGGCTGGAGGAGGTGGCGGCTGTCAGCTCGGTTCCCGGTGGGAAGCTCAGGTCTACACAGGTCCCTCCACTCCGGGTGAACAGAGGGGCAGGAGGTTTGTCACAGGAGCCACGGGAGGTCTCTTCTCTCAATAAAAAAACAAAACAAAACAACAAAGACAATTAAAAAAAAAACCAACTTATTTTATATATTTGATCATTTTTATTATTCTATATATTATTATTATTATTATTAGGTCTTTTGAGGAGTAACACGTGTCTTTGGTCGCAGCTGAAGCCTTGTGGGGTGTGTTGCCTTTAGGACCTGGCGGAAGTCCCTGATGTGAGCCCTGCAGCCCCCCCTTCTCTCTCTCCCTCTCCCTCTCTCTCTCTCTCTCTCCCTCTCTCTCTCTCTCTCTCTCTCTCT
>CM076658.1:19992003-20090161 GCA_038496675.1 Rachycentron canadum
CCCCCCCCCCCCTCCACACTGCTCCTCCGCCTCCAGCAAAGCCCCGCGTCTCCATCAGCTGTTCCAGCGGCGGCAGCAGCAGCAGCAGCGGCAGCACCGGTGCTGGACCAAGGAAGCTGTGCACTCTTTTCCAGCCCGTTTCCCCCCGAACAGCCCATGTAGCTTTACCGCTCGATCCCAGGGAAAGAAGAAATGAAGATGAGGTACTTTTTTTTTTTTTTTTTTTTTTTGCAGCCTTCAGTGAAGCGATACCGTTGTGAATGTGACTGCTTGCTTCCCCTGCAGGTGTCCTTCACGGCTGGAGCGCCTCGTCTGCTGCCTCCTTATTCTTGTCAGCCCAGCGGTATCGCAATGGCCAGGTAAGGGCAGACTGACACACGAATGGCTCTGCTATCTTTCAGCCTCTGACTACTTCTCTAACAGTGCAACTTGTGTGCATGACCAACAGCACATGGTAGATGCACCTAAAACAGAGTAATGCTGGCTTACTTTGGCTGAAATGCTTTCTGGTCTGTGGGAACAGTGTCTGACCAGTTTGATTTTTGTCTAACTTTTATGCCCCTCACACAATAAGAACTAAGTCGGTTTGCAGGGCTTGCACCCTTGTGTTGAACATGATGTCTGCTCAGTGTCTGTCCCTTGGCTTGGATGTCTTCACTTCACTGCTTGTTCCTCGCACTCGAAGACTCCACTGCAACCTTTTACATGCCACTTACTGACCAACTAGCATGCTGCTACAAAGCTGTGGTGACACATTGTTATGATTCAGTGATACAACACAGCACTGTGTCTAATCTCAGGAGGTCAAAGTGGCTTTGGGACCGTTTACAGGTTTTTCTCAAGTCCAAAGTCTAAAGTGTTCAGGAGTGTGTCTTTACTCTGTCTGACTGGGGCTTGTAGTGGCTGTATTTCATTTCTCAACGAGGCCTTTTCTGACTTCTTAAGCTAACTTGTTTTTTCAGATGTGATGACGTCAGTGCATTTGAACAACAGGCAAAGACAATGGAGCAATTCTTTGACACACAATAGTAATGATGTTTTAATGCCCATAGGAATAAATGAATGAAAGAACTCTGTCATGTTGCTGAATAATTCATCTCTGAACCTCACCGATGTCCGACATTTAATTTAGTAAACGCACAGTTGGAGAACTGCGGAGCTGTCAGATGATAGGGAGAGGAATCTGAGAGGATGACAATTAATATTTGATCAACCGTGATCACTAATGAAGAGATGCAGCATTTTGTCTTTTATAACTGAAATATCCCCTTCAGTACTAAAACAAGTGTAATCAGTTGTCTGAAGGGTAAAACATTTGCAAGTAACTTTTGAACAATGTAACATTTCCACAGGAATGCTGTGCTGTCTGTCTGTGTCCAGGCTGAAAGGGCCTGCCACTCTGTCTCAGGAGCAGCGCCTTTGGTCGCCTGCGACATGGTTGAATTAGGTCTGATTCATTCCCAGTCCCTGGCTGGGTCAGGAATCCCTATTGTCGTGTGATCTTTGACATGCACCCAGCATGGTTTTGCCTGAAGGGAGCAGGACGAGTTTGGGGGAAGGGAATGGCTGTAAGGGGACACCCCGCTGTGCCATTTAGTGGCTGAATTAGATGGCACATTAAAAATCACAGCTGGCTTGAGGTTTTCTTCTTTTCAGAGCAGGGACCTGTTGGTCAGAGGGACAAGAAAGCCAAAGTGGTAAATGCAACAGGCTTTCAATTTAGCAATAGGTACAGATAGCAAAAATTTAGATTTATACTTTGACATTATAAATACATTTTTATGTAAAGATTATTTCCACCCTTTTTGACTGACATGGCTGCTGTTTGAAGTAATTCTGCATTTTCCATCTCATTACCCTGAGCTCTAGTTGGGGATACTCGTGTTGTAGAAACATGTGATGGAACAGTTTGTCTCAAGTAGACCACCCTTTGACAAACATCTGTTGGCCTGTTACAAACTGTGTAGTTGCAGAATGTGCAGGAGACATCTGTTTCAATACAGATGTGTCACGAGAATGACATTGGAACAAGCTTCAGCAATCTTTAAAGAGCAGATTCTGAAATGATTTTAATTTTTTCCTTTTGATTGAACTATAGGATTTGATCTACTACAAAATTTCCATTTTGCTCTGTGAATGACTGTTATGGGAAGACAAGTGAATGAATATTAGTCTTAAAGCCCTGTAGTATGAGTATGAAGAAACAGCACTGCAGGTTGCAGGATCTCTGCCTACTTAATTGGGGGGGGGGGGCAGAGAAGGCAGGGAAGGTCTACAACAGAGTTCAAACCTGACACACTGAAGTGACGTGCATTATGTTGCATGTTATTTTAATGTCAGGGTGGTAGCTGGTGATTATGCAGCATATTACTTACCACAAAGGCAATTCAGGTCAGTTTTCAAAATAAAAGTGCTAAATTAGTTTTGGGTAAAAAAAAAAAAGTGTTGTATTCAGATGTAAAGTATACAAGCTATGCCAAAGCTTTTTGTGTCTTTAATTAAAATTAATTCAATGTTTGACTTTAGCCATAAAACAGAGCCTAAAAATACATATTTTAGTGGAGGTAGTAGTGGTGGGAGTCAAACATACACTGAAAACTTTGCACACACAGACTCTCATAAAGTAGCTTTTGGAACTGATAATAGAGGTTAAATATCCCTCCCAGAGAATACTTTTATATTCCATGACCTCCTGCTCATTGGTCTATTGGTATCAGTATTTGCACATGAAAGGATGTTGAAAATGAATATATATTAATTCACTATAGGTACAGCAGTTAATAAAATGTGATTCTGCACTTTGTGTTAGAAACTGTGTGGAGGACATGGAGGAATGCTGAGCCCCTAAAAAAACAGAATTGTCCTGAACTCCAGACTTTATGTAGACTAATCTGTAAAAGTCCCGCATTTCAACAATAAAAGTCTTTTTCTCCGTGGAGCACAGCTATTGGATTGGTGCCGGTGTTAGGATCATTGTAACCCTTAAATGAAATAAATGGACCGACTGTGCAGAGATTCTGTTGACTCAGTGAACCTTGTGATGTCTAATCCCTGGATTTTCTAGTGAGTAAACCTACTTATTCATGATCAACATCTTTGGAGGTTCCTCACATTAAGGTTTGGAAGTTCCATCGAGCAGTTTTGTCTTATTGTGTTAGTCACCAGCGTTTAGAAAGGCCTCTGCTTTGACTGAGGACTTTGACTGTTTGTGACTTCCAGTGTAACCTCTCGTGTGTGAGGTTGTGGGTGGGGGTCATTCAAAATGTCAAGTGGATGTCTGGATCTGCGTCTCTGGCTCCTGTTTTTCTGCATTTTCAAAAACCAACACAAAAGATTGACGCTTCCTTTATGCATCTTTGCTGTTACATGTGCCACTTTGGCCTCTGTCAATCACCAAGACACAAGTCAGATGGAAGTTCACTCCTGATAATATCAGTCGGAAGTTTCAGCCTCTTCAGTAATGGTCTGAACACGTTTAAAATTACATTTGCTACTTTGCTGTAAAAACATTTTTACAAGGTTATTTCAAGCAAAGGGACTCGTCTGTCTCTGAAAACTCACAGAGCATAACAGGACCACTCTCCTAACACAGTACAGCTGCATAGTGTGCATGTGCATCTATATGAGAAACACACTTACTGAGGAGGCTGAAAAGGAAATCTAGACTTGGTGTCGTTTACTTTAATGTAGAGGTGTTTTTGTAAGAAAACCACAGTGGTCACATCCTGCTTTGATTACTTAATTCGACCCATCTGGAACTCACAGTGTATCTGAAGAGTTGTATATCTGTCCTGGATGTTGAAAAACATGGCCCAGTTTGAGTTTGAGAAGTACCCTGCGTCACCAGGCACGCTGTTTGAATTAGAGTGTATGTACATCTCCGTCCATGTGATTGATGCTTTGTTTTCTACATTATTTTTACAATTTATATCTGTCTCCTTTAAATATTTTGTGTATTTGTTATATTTTTGTAGTAAACTGCCAAGACACACACACACCAAAATAATTGTATGAACATCCCCACCACACATACCTGTGTCCAGTTTGACCCACATGTAACAATGACCTCTCTGACCTGTGACAAAACTTACCTGCTACCTGTATTTAAATGTCACCTAAAGAATGAGCTACATCCCTTTGATCCTATACCTACTGAGTTCATGGTTGTTTCATTATGTGGTGAAGAAGGGAGGAGGTGGATTTGGCTGGAGTCCTAGAGCAACCTTTATCTGGCAGACACCTGAACAAACTGAAGAAAAACATTAGTGGCTAATGGCAGATTTATCATAAAATAACAAGCTTTATCTTCAGGTTTGCTGATGGACAGTATGAATAGTTGAAAAAGAAGATCATTCTTGTTTGTTATTACTACATGACCTGGTTATGAGAAATGTTCACTTAGTGTTTGAGATGTCAGGTTTCTGATGGTGATGTTAAACATGATTTGTGTTTACAGAAAAATGGTATCATGTTAATTATTTTATCACAATGACCACAGGTGAAAAGATTGACATGATATCAAAATCTGATTTAGAAATACGGCTCTGTCCGAACTGCTGTGTGTACCGAGTTTTGCTCAGTATATGTTCTGTTTTTGCGATCCCCATCATCTTTTCAGGACAGAGCATCCTCTTGAATGTAGCTGACAGCTGTTATCTGTATTTTTATGTGCTCCCACCGCACAGTGTTTAAGGTGCGCTCGGCTGTTCTCTCATGCTGTCCCTGATGTCAAAGTGCTGGGTTGACCAAGGAAAAATACAGAGGGACACCATAATTACTGCTTATCTTCCACAAGAAGAGGATTTGTAGGGCCACTTGCTCTGTACACCCAACTATCTCCAGCACTAATGGCACACTGAGTGCCCTCACAGCACCTCTTTCCTGTTTGTGGTGAAACCCTCACTTATTTGCTTGTCTTTCCCAGCCATAATCCAGGTAAGAGTTAGTTAAGGGTGTGAAGTCTTACTCTGCAAATAACAGGACTCTACAGTATATGCATGTTTGTTTTAAAGGTCTGAGCATAGAGCCTTGTATATCACCAGCACTTTCCACAGTAAAACTGAGGCTTGTCCATCCAGTTATGCATTTTTGAAGATACTTTAGAAATGTATTTGCTTCAGAAAACCAGTTTTTAACGTTTGGACAAAATTCATTGAATGATGAGAGCTATTGCTTCTTCATTAGCAGCTTCAGAGCTTTTTCTGAGTACTGAGCTTATTCATGCAGCACAAACCCCATAATAGGTGAACATACATTCTCGACAGTTGCAGTTGTGTGCAGTAATGTAAAAAACGCAATGTTGGTATAGACCTGTTGACCACCCTGACTACCCTGGCGAAAGGCATTTATCAAAGCCAGGCTTACTTTTACTCTATGTGGTCAGTGTGTCAGCACCGTAGGCTGTAGCCTGGGTGAACACTGGTTTCCATGGCCACCAGGTGCAGATTTTTCCACCACAAAGCCGTATTTGGCTGTAGCAAAGGAAACCGGATCTATCTACCTGGCACTCTGTCCCAGTCTCCAGCTTCAGGGAGTGTTCACTTGTCCTTACCGACAGCCTGCTGAACACAGGGAGGCATGAAACTAGAGACCCCCCCCCCTCCTCACTCCACCCATTTACATTCTCTAGTCCCAAGAAATCTATACCATCAGCTTTTCAATGTCCAGGAACTGGGTCTGGTTCAGAGTGACAAAGACTATGTAGACTGCTTCATGTCTCTAGTTGTGATGCGATCCCAACATTATTGCAAAGGTACCTTACAGATTCATACCTGAAAACATAAGCAAATTGGAATCGTCAGATGAGAGCACTGTTAACACAAGCCCCAGTTACCACCCAATGCGTTTTTTTAAATGAATGAATAGACCATTCAGCATTTCATGAGGCCCCTCTCGGGAATGTCATTGTGCGTTTCAAACCTCACTTGCCGTTATATTCCTCTTTTTGCTCTCCATGTCTTCTTATCTTTCGATTGACTCTCATGATGTGCAGGCCGCTTTTCAAGGCATCCTTGAATTCCACTCATTCACCCGTCCTTCAAGAGCTGCCATGTCTGTAGGCACTTCTCTTTTTTTACCCCCTAACAAATCTCACACCATGGGGGTGTGAATTGAGGAGAATCCCATGGGACGGGGAGATTACCATCAAGCCTAGAGCTCCTGTGACAAAAGAGGGATTTGCTGAGTCCTGTACCTCAGTCCTCTACTCTCGTATGGTCTTGCAGGAAGTAGGACTTTGGGCGAGGTTTGGGATTTGATGACATGGCCTGTCTTCACTGTACCTGTCAGAAACTGAGAGGTGGACTTTCCAGGTGCTCTTGCTATTGGATAGGTAGTAAAAAAAAAAAAAAAAAGTATAGAAAAAAAGTGAAGAAAGAAACAACAACAGTTTCTCTTGTTGTCTGTTGAGTCTGCCAGTGTTTTAATTTGCTCTGACGTTAACTGCCTCACAACATCAACTACTTATTTTAAAGAGAATATCAGTAAAGACGTCCCATTATCTGCTTTTGTTTATACATCATTGCTTGATGTTATAGTGATGCAGAAGATTTAGGCTCCTGTTGATTCTTGTGCTGAGCTTAGATTTTTACAAAGCAAATGCCTCAGTTGCTCATAACTTGGAAGCTGCTAATTGTTGTGTGAATCATGAGCTCACAGACAATGAAGGTTGCCCTCTATTCAGTCAGTGGTTGTTATGGGCCAGGTGGCACGGTGCCATCTATTGAGAGGGCTAGAGAGGAGAAACATAGGCCAACCATGGGGACTTTAAATATTTAGAGGTCCAGTGAAAGATTTGCAGGGCTGTTCATCTACTGAGACAGTGGTATTAGCAGCCAGGGAGACGAGCTGAAAGGTCTGCAGTCAAATTCCCTTCCTCGTTGGCCACTTGACTGGCTGAAAGATCCCCTTGAAACTCAGTTACAGCCATGTTCAGCAGAAGCCCGTGGTTTCACAAGTCCAGTTTATAACCTTATTACTTGGACCTGGTAATAGACTTGGCTGTGTAAAGTCTTTTTAACCTTGAGTTTCCTGTCTTCAATGTGTGATTTGTTCTGATTTTCTAAACTAACCCCTTGTCTAGACAGAGGGCATTTCAGCTGTATTGTCCACTCGTCCATCTAAAGTGTGTATGTTGAACAAGTAAATATAAATGTATTGATTTCTGTTTGGTCATACTATTCACAGATCAGAATGGAGGAAGTAGTATTTGAGAAGAAATCACCAAACCTTATATTTTGATCTGTATCTAGGTCATTTGTGTATCTGCACTCCACCTTGAAACTAAATGTTGTCCCACATTTATCTGCAGAACTGGCAGAACATTGTCCAAGTTTACTTAGAGACGTGATATTGTTAAAGGTATGATTTGCCTCTTATGTTAGATGAGTATCATTTTTTTAAACACCTAACTAAATTCAATAGATTCACTTTGTAAGTCATACTTCTTGGCTGTGGAGTCAAAATATTTTTCAGCCAGTTCACTAAGTTCATTTGTTTCATATCAGATTGGTGTACCAGCTCACCAAAGCTCCATCACGTGGATTGTGACATGCCTTTGCTTGGCTTAAGCTGAAACAGAGGAAGACCATGACCTGTGGGCTTTTTGTGCTAAAAAACACATCGGGGGAACAGTGACCACTAGCACCCTGGACCCTAGTCTGGCCTGCACTAATTGAGGGCCCTGATATTGTCTGGCTCATGAAAGCCCTCTTTGTCCCACATACTGATCTTCATGTACTGTATCTCGCAGGCCTCTGATATAGCCATAAGCATAACGTCATTCCCCTCCAGCCATTGTCCCTGTTCATTACAGGGGATTAAAGTGTCAGTTGAAGGTGAAGCATAAGCTGCCCAACATTATTCGCTGAGGGGTGTTTGAAGGTTTTGTGCCACATAAGCTAAAAGTTTGTGCCCCATCAACACCCCTTATGAACGATGAGGATTTGTTTCCTGAGGACTGAAGGGAATCATCTGTGAGCAAGGCCAAAATGAACTTTTTTCATTAATCTCATTATATGCAAGGGACGAGGCCTGAATACTGATTCTCAGTTGTGAGCGTCTTTCAAAAGTGTCATGATTCTGAGCACCAATGAACCAACTCTTTGATTTATCTACTTAAAATGCATTTACATATTTAATTATCCAGTCCAGGGTGGATAAGTGGGGATCACACATATCTTACTTTTATCTCATTTGTTTGACATCATCAGTCTGCTGATGTCAAGGGTCTGGGCCTGTGATCCCCAGTGTAAAGGAAAGAGGAAGCTTTGTGACAAAAAAGAAGTGTTGGACCCCCTTTCATGGTCAGATTTACTGTCAAAGTGTTGATCTGCATTGACATTTTCTTGAAGTGCTTTGCAAAGCTGAAACTCAACACTTGACTGAAGCCCAGTGAGTTCAAAGAGCCAGCAAAAGGACAAAGAGGCAGGACTGGCCGACAGACTGATTCAACAATCTGCTTCTTACACAAACTAGCTCGTGCAGAAATGAGATCTGCCTGTACATTCTTTCCGCATGGAGCCCACATCTTCACTGGAGGATGTCATGAACTTATGCATTCAGCAACAACAACAGGAATGGATGGAAGTTCATTCTTGGCTTATGTTGAATGCTGAGAGGATTTGCATATGCATTTGAACCTTTGCCAGCATTTCATCTGCTTTGTAACTCTCCGACCAGTGTAGGCAGGTAGAACTTCTGCATTCATGATGAATCTAAGGATATGATAAAGCTTTCAAAATCAAATGATGGAGGGAATTGTAAAAATACACTAGATATAAATGTCACACTTTCAAAGCTCCTCTTTGCATTGACTTTTCACTTTTCCATCTCCAGAGAAGATTCAATCTTTGAAGCTCACAGGAAAGGTTTCTTTATAATTCAAATTTCAAAGGTTTGCAAAGCTTTTTAACTTTTTGTGGTAGATTGTGTCAAAACACTGTCTTTAACATACTCTAAATAGAGGAGAGACCCGAGTTTGTAGCACAAACAGGGTCTAATCTGAGAATACTGAGATGAATAAGGGGGCAAATTAGAGGAGGTTTAAATTACAGACAGTTGTCCATAAATGACTCCTCATTTCAGTTTTAATTGTGACTATATTAAGACATCATACATGCTGTAGTTTATTCATCTGCACATAGACTGAACTCCATCATGTATGTGGTTCAGCAGCTTGACACTGTGCCATGAAGCCAATATATACTGCAGAAATATCAGCATCTGTCACCATCAAGTATTATTACACGTAGCCTTGAAAACACTGGATGTATAACGTTCTGACTGACTGAATAGCTGTTTTTTTGCTTACTCATTACGTTTTCAATAACCCACCACTTAACTATGAGGCCAAACCATTAAGGCCTTCATCACACACTGATGAAACACTATAAAATGCAGCATACACTGTCTGCTTTTCCTTTATTTTGGAGACACTGTTGAAACAATGAGTGTCTGGGCAAATACCTAGACTAGGGCTTTATAATTTGTAACTAATGATCCAGACTACTTTCTGAGACGTTTGATGTTTGAGTCCTCGTCTTTATTGTTAGGATTATGAAACATAACCTTTTCCAGACAAAACCCACAAGTGTTATTGAGCAGCTTAACAGTAACTACGCAACACGTCTTTATTCATGCGATTTCCAAGGTGTTTCAATGTAAGAGCGTGTATGTAATGAGACATTGCATCAAGGTTGTTGGATGGTCAGTCAATAAATTGCCTCGTGTGAATGGCAGGAGAATCTTAAGAATGCTGATAGCCTAGGAAATTTGTCAGTGGACAGTCTACACTCCAAAGACGTGGGCCTCTATTTTATTAGATATGAGCATGTCTTGGAATGTGGCCATAATGTACCTTTTGAGTCATAGAGCCAGCACAAGCATCAGCAAGTTTTTAAACCTCAAGTCCTTTGAGTTTCTTAGTGTTTGAACTGTTTTTGTCAAATACACCAATTTCTTTTCTTATATTTTTGTTTCTTTGTCATGTTTCAGGCAGCTACATTATTGCTCTTTGATTGACCGATTCTTGCTAAGGTGTTGAATCCTCAAAGTAAGATACACTGTAGATGATAAGCATCTCTAACCACTATTTCTTTGTTTCCACGCCACTTTTGGTTCACTTCCACAACAAAGACTTTCCCTGTCTATAAAAGATAAGTGATGCACACAATGCTAACTCAGCACTTTCTGAAGCTGCTACACAATAAAAGCACGCAATGCATAAAGATCTGATTATTGTATCTACTGTGAGAGTAAGGTTTCACAGTTAACTGGGAGTAATTTTAAATTGAGGTTAAAAAGCTGACCTAAATTATAATTTTCACTCTCAGACATGGGCTTTTCCCAAATCTGCCAATGTGTCAACCTCCATATTTTTGACCTTTCTCTAATTTCGGGAAAGCTGCCACCAAGTACCGTTGTGACAAAGAGTAAAATCTGTGAAGTCTAAGTGTAAGTGACTGAATTTCTTTTTAAATTATGACATTTTAAAATGTATTATTACTTTAATTGTTTGTTAACATCCCTACTTAAGTTTAAAAAGGGATTCCAGACATAAAATCTAAAATCTAATGCTGCCTGAACAGAAACTGGAATCCACCACTCCCTCGCTGGTATGTTCTTGGTTTTCTGTTTGAGCAAAATGGGCTAAGAAGCTGCTGTGGAAATGGGTCAAGTGGGCAGATTAGAGAGCTCAAGCACACAATGTGTGAACCCAATGGTCTGTGGTTTAGACTCATGATGTTTAGTATCTTGTTTTGTTTCGTATCTTCTGGTTATACTGTGTAGTTTTTTTTCTTTTAACTTGTGTAGAAAAATCATCTGTCTCTCCCATCTCCTATTACAATTCAGACTGGTCTTAGAAAAGCCATCTTGAGTTCTTTGTTTCACCTATAAGATTGTTGTTTTAGTTGCTGAAATCTGGCAAGCCCTTGCGAGTTCACTGTCAGATGATCAAGACTTTCAGGTATTTGGTACATGTACTGAAAGAATCTGTTTTATTTTACTGAAAACAGTCTGAGAGTCCAGACTGAGTTAAACCTCTGCAATCTTCCCCCCAAAAAATTCCACCAACTTTGTAACACAACACACATCAATCACAATCCTTGAATGTGATCTTATAAGGTCAAGCCTAGTAAGTTAAGGGAATGTAACAAGCTTGTTAGAACCCCTATTAATATAGTTTCAAACCCTCGAAGTAAGTGAGATAAATAATGACTCACAGACGTGATGATTTCTTTTGTGGTTATTGCTTGTCAAACCTCAGAATGAGAGACTGTGGTGAAAATGCTGCTTGTCTGATTTATTCCTGACACCTGATACTGGATTGACCTCAGATCAGATTTCTAACTTGAGGGTTTACCATAGGGAGCAACAGAAATTGGTGCAGCATCAATTCAGAGGCATACATGAGGTAGGCATACCTACCTCAGTCATTTGACAGGCTTCAACTTGTTCAGAGCTTAAAAAAAGCCACTAAAAGACTTTTGTATATGTTGTATTGTTGAGGTGCTTTGCAGTTTGTGGTCTGCAACCATATGCTTCCCTCCAGCCTCAAGATGATTTGACTTGTATGAGTATACCAGTATTGTAATTTATGTTTTTCCCACAGTCATAACATCTTAATGTGTGTAAAAGGATACAGCTGCAAATTCACTTGGTGTTTGAGAGTAAAGACCAATTGGACTTAATATATTGAGCAGTAAACCCTAAAGGGAGCCTCAATCAAGCACTGAGATGTTTTCTCAGTCTCTACTGTAGAGTTACAGTATATGATGGGGAATGCTCTGTCTTAACTCTGAATTGATGGATAGGTT
This sequence comes from Rachycentron canadum, assembly GCA_038496675.1. Taxonomy (NCBI): domain Eukaryota; kingdom Metazoa; phylum Chordata; class Actinopteri; order Carangiformes; family Rachycentridae; genus Rachycentron; species Rachycentron canadum. The sequence continues at coordinate 20,003,820 of CM076658.1, forward strand.
TTTCACCCCCCAATACCACCACAGTATGTTTACCCTAAGGGCAAGTCAAACCTCTCTCTTCCCAACACTCTGAAACTCTTGCCCTGGGCTCCCAACTGTGTCTCATTTCAGGACAAAAACAGTGGGCTACTGAGGTGTGTCTCTGTGAGTAGTGGTGGGGCGTGGGTCTTGTTTTAAGAGGTTGGCTGCTTTCCAAGCCTTCAATACATCACTGGAAATTCACAATGGGGTGAAAAGTACACTGGCAACAAATTACTCGTTGATAAACTCAGCAGAGAGCTGAGCTGATGGCAGACCATTTTTCAAAAGAGGGGTTTTTAAGGTGGATCTGGGGGTGTTGAACTGGTTCGTATTGTTCATAGTGTTTGAACTGTGTCAGGAGAAAAAGCTCTCAGGATGTGTTGGCGCACATGAGGTGTGCATTTGCGTCTCACTTCCTGCTCTTTACCTTCCATGCGCCTATTCCCTCCTGCCAGCACTCAGGTATTTGGACACATTCCGGCCATGCATACCACCGCTCAGCCCATACAGCCCAGCAGTGCTATTGGGTTACTGCAGCGCTAACTAATAGGTCTGATCTGGGCTCAGAAGTGGCATAGCTGTAAGATTGGCTTCCTTATTAAGTCGAGGAGGCAGAGAGGACTGCACCTCCTACCTTTTGCAGGTGAAGACAGCACAGCCAAAACCTCACACCTAGTGTATCTGCAAATTAAAAGCTTAAATTGGTATTTCAGTGAAACCAGAGAGCTGTATGATTTCCTTCTAAATAAAAACCCCAAAAGATGAAAGTTAATCCACTGACAAGCAGAAGCCCGAGTCCTCCCAAGGGTTATTAAATGCTTATGAGTGCTCATCACATACTAATAAGCCATGACTGATAGTTTGACTTTTATTGTGGAGATCAGAGTTGTTTTTCTGCTTATTTTCACTATTGACTATTGACATAGTTAGTTCTGGCAATTTATTCTCATCTAGTTCTTTTACAAAACACGATTAGTTTAAAACAAAGAAAAACACTGAAACACAGAAGACAATTTTTACAGCTTCACAAAGCATTTGAGATAATCTGTTAAATCATTTATATTGTCTTGAACCTTTCTGTGTCCTTCCTGCAACAATGTGTAGCTGCTGCGGTGCACTTTCATAGCTTTTGTTGTATTTATTCTCCAGTTGAATAGTTCATTGTTTGTCAGAAAGAAGAAAACGAGGCCACACACACACACACACACACACACACACACACACACACACACACACCCTCACGCACAACTGGAGTTCACCTTCCTTTGCTGCCAGAAATGCCATAGTGTTAAAACTGTGTCTGGGTGTGTATGTGTGTGTGTGTGTGTGGCTCCAAATTCTGGTGAGAGTGTGCGTGTATTTGTTGAGTTTGGGATTTCTGTCACCCTCAATGAAATGGTACCTCACCCGTCCCCTCCCTCACCCCATCCTTAAGTCCTGACTGCATTTTGTCTCTGCTCCCCATCTCCGCCTGACACACACACGCACACAGTGAAGTTTCCTGGGTGAATAGTCACAGCTTGTGGGGAATGCCTCAGAGCAGACAATAGCCATGTATTCTTACTTAACGTCTCCCACCAGCCGACTGAAACGCCACAGGACTCCGAGATCTTGTCTGTGTTCAAAGTCTGACGGTCTGACTTGTTTTCTTTACATTTAAATGTTACTTTTGCCAATTCAGAAACACCTTAAATTCCTTTTGAAACTGCAGATACATGGGACCAAAGTTAAGTAGACATGAAACCTAAAAATGTCTCAAACTTTAAGAAGGAAATGTCAGACTTGTCAGTCTTAATTATGGCACCCAGGGCAGTTGGACTGTAATTACTGACTCGTGTCGTATCAACGGTTGGCTCAAATTGCTTTCAGATAATATAAAACAAGACTCTACAGCCGCAGAGCCGTGGTCGTATTTAAGCACAGTGATGCTTTTTGTGCTAAATATTAATGGTATGTTCACATTGTCAGTTTAAATTTGTTGCATGATAAAGTTGCTAATTAGCACAAAATGTTGCTGGTAGCTGTTTAATATTGGAGAAATGTTCATTTCAGGGGCTACACTGACGAGTTGATTCTCTGGAGGGCGTGAATGTCTGTTCCAAACTTCCTGGGAAATACCCGTAGTTGTGATTGTGACTCTGATTGTGAAAAAGTCTGTGGATCTTGAAAGTCACTTAAAATTCATCCTCCTGGCACCTTGGATGTTTCAACCAAATGTCATGATAGCTACAAAAAAGAAGAAATGAAATCTGAAATATACTGAAATTGAAAATATTTACAAATATTGACGGTTACAGGACCTGATGTCAACCAGGGTACAGGCCACCGTGCTCTGTAAATGGACAGTGCTGGCCAGACCTTCTGAACAAATGCATTCTTCTCCTTGTGTAGCAGTTTTCTTGCTGCGGTGGCCCACAGATGCTGAATGACACACTGATGTGTGTGAGAGCAGCAGATTGTAGTAGTTGTGGGTCTGGCTTTGCCTCCTCAGTTATGTCAAATCTTTGATGTGTGGGGATGAAAGGATGTAGGCTTTCCGTTTTTGTCACAGGCTGCACAGGCTGTGTATGTTTAAGTGACCTCCACACCCCTCCAACCTCGCATTTTCTCCTAGGACCAGGTCATAAAAGTTAACTCGCAAGGGACAGAGAGAGGGACAAGTAAAGAGAGCAGATATTCAGACATGTATGCCCCACCCTAGACTTTAAAAGGTGTGTGCTAGCATTGTGTCTAGATGACACAATCCTTTAGGAGTTTTCCTGTTTTTAACTGTGGCCTCGTAAGTTTTTGTTGTTTGATTTGTTTTGTTCACTTTTTACAAGCTTTACTGTGTATTTAGTGTCCTTGAAGCTTATTTAAGGTTTCCATTTCAGGAGAAGAGCTGTGTGGAACACATTTATACTTCTTGGGTACAGGCTGAAATGTGCCTCAAGCACCAGGTTTTGAAAGCTTGAATTGAATCCTTGGTCAGAGTTATTGTTTATTGTGTTGTGATATGATGACTGATTTACCTTAAAATGAACAAAGTTTTGTTCATTTTGTTGAAAAGATCAGTTTTAAAATGACATGAGATGATGATGATGATGATGATGATGATGATGATGATGATGATGATGATGATGATGATGATGATGATGATGATGATGATGATGATGAGTCTCCGATTCCTTCTCAAAACATTAGCTTCAGATTTTTCACGATGCAAGAACCTTCAACTGTTCTGTGGCTGTACTGAATCTGTATGTGTAGTGAAAGTCTTTGGACATTAACACATCTTGAATCGAATTATTATTATTATAACAACAGTACAAAACCACATGTGACAAAAGTGAAACTCTTTGAAATTGAGTGAGCCTTCGCCCACATTGCGCCCCATTTGTTCATAGTCGTTCAATTTCAGGAGACAACAATTGGTCACACTTAAATGCAAATCCTGAAGAAGGCTACAAACCAGGTTGTCTAGTGATGCTCTGCCAGACCTGGACTGGAGTCAGCTTTGCTTTCCATCTACTCTTAAAAATAAGAAAAATAAATAAAACACATGCTGAGTTGGGTTAAAGACAGGTGACTAACCTTGATCGGTTGAGGCAAGTTGAGGACTTTTCACTGTTTAGCCATTAAAAAATTAGCTCTTATTTATTTTCAGTGCTGTCCTGATGAATGATCCCAAGATTGGAGATGTAACACCTGCACTGCTCACCCAATATGACTATGACAACCTTAAAACATGGGACACATTTTCTTTCATTTCCTTTACATGCAGTGAAGAAGGTTTTCTGTAGCCTTCTGTTGCCATTGAGCAACATGACTAATGCAAAGCAGCGATGAAGGTAATCCCTGTAGGTCTGTTTAAATGATCGAGGTCCAAAGTAACCCTGTTGCTGCGTAATAGGTTTGGATGATCACTGTTTTTGCCTCTGTCTCCTCCCACACTGTCAGCTGTATTTTTCCTTATGCTTCATAAAAGTACAGAGGTGAAGTAAATCACATGTGGTTTGAAAACACCTCCATCTTTTCCGTCTCTGAAATCCCCTCGAAATCATTTAAACATGCTTTACCAGTTACAGATACTTGACTCTGTGACTCCCACTTCCCCTCTTCTTAAAGGAACAAGGAGGTGTTTGCAGCGACTAAGTTGCTTTCTGATATACTCATCTGATAACTCAGTGCCACAGTTTTTCAAATCTGCTTTTATTTTATGCTTTTACAACCAAATGTTTCTGCAGATGAGATGTGGTGTGAAAGGCCAGATTCCTGACTGTAACACTGTTAAAGCCCCACAGTGTCCCAGTTGGCCATTTAAGTCAAAGAAATACAATTTTTTATTTATTTATTTTTTTCTTCTGACCGACTATTGAACTGAGTCTGATTGTCTTGTCTCCAGGAGGCTGTAGGTGGTAGAAAACCCCACCTTCTCTCACTGACCATACAAAACCAGAGCCTCGGGGGGATACCTCTGGTGTGCCTGCCTACCGTTCCCCTTTCACATGCAGCATTTTGGTATTGCAAAGCCTGAACCAACATGATTGGAATGCCTTTTTTTCCTCTTTTGTCCCCCTTCTTTGTAGAGAAGCTCTTTTGTTCTAATGGGATAATTTAACTCACTTTGGGCTTTTGGGTTAGGAGTGGGGGGGGGGGGGGGGGGTGTTTAGGGTTGTGAGTGAAGATTGAAGAGATGGACATTGCAGAGAGCTTTGTTGGTCAAAGATCGTCTGTGTCTCTCAGTCCAGTCCCTATTGCTTTATTCTTTCTTCCATTAAAATCTTGGAATCAGACATTTATTTGGTTGAGCATCTTAACAATGCTGCCCTTTCCTTGTATGAACTCTTTTTATACTTTAACTCACTGGACATGTATACTATTAAAGGAACATTCTGCCAGTCTTTGACATAAAGGTCAGATTGCTGCCCCACAATAGTTGACAAGTAGAATAGTTGCTACCCCGTAAGAAGAGTCTTAGTTGTAGAAACAGTCTCTGTTTTGATTGGTCAGTTGGTCAAAGAAGAAAAAAAGATGATGATGAATAAAAATATATTATAAAACATTATGAGACCTCACATTTATAACAAAAAGCCTGAGTTAAAAATCTCAGCTTCTGCAGCAAAGATATGACCATTTGTTTCTTTCATCTATCCCATGTGGGTCCCCAAACCTTATGGAAGAACAATAATAAAATGCTGTAATACCCCATTGAAACACCACTTCAGATGTTTAACCGCCATTTTCCTCAAGTGTCAAACATTTCAAGTTATTCTATGCACAACATTATAAATGTAGTATGTCTTTCCTGCAGGAAGCCTAAAGCTCACAATGGTCTCCTGTTGGTTACTTTGTTTTGTCTACTGGCTTGAATGGTGTCTGAATAAGAGAAGGACGTCCTGATGTCCTGAAGGGAATGTAATCTACTGTATTGGCTGAAAGAACAAAACACAAACCAGAGGAACAAAAGTAGGGAATGTCTTCTGCCTTGGTTCTCCAGGTTTGTTCTGAAACTAGAAATCAAGTCCAATTTACTGATATTAAGCTACATATTTACCACTGAATTACACATTTACTCTTTTTTTTTTTTTAAATGAACTAATAGGAAATAGGTATGGCAACTTCATGTTTATAGATCTTTGACTGTACCACGCTCTTGCAGGTGCTGTCTCTTATATTGCTTTGGTCGTTCATTGCGTCTGACACTGAAGTTCTGTGAGTTTTTCAGTCCAGCAGCTCACTGCTCTGGAGGTGCACGTGTAGCCATTGTCCTCACCCATTACCATGTTTTTTTTATTCTGATAATGAGTCAGCAGTTTTCTAGGGTTTTATTACTGTTTCCTTTGCATGCTTGTATTGTCTTGTCTGGCACGAGGGCTTTCATCTGCAAACAGTTTCTCTGCTTACGGTGGATTATGGAGATGCAAAGCCACAGAATTTCCTCTTTCTTATCCCAGCTCTCCTTCTACAACTCACTCTTTAGACCAGATCTGCAGAACTAAGAGAACAGCTCCCTTTGAAATCCCTTTTTCTCGGATAATGGGTGTTACCTGGTTTGCCCGTGCTTGTGAATATGTATGGTGAATGTGCGCCTCAGGGCTCTGTGCTGAACTCTGTGCCTCTGAAATATTCCCCTAAAGACAGTGAGTCATATGGTGAGCGTAGCCCCAGTTTGTGCAGCGTTACGTTTGAAGGTGGTTCACACATTTCTCTCTCATTTTTTATACAGATGGTTAAAAAAGTGTTTGAGGAAATACCTTAGTAGATGGATAAGTGTAAGTGTAAGTTTTTGAACATCACCAGGTATTTATCTCTAAGAGAAACAGATGTTCACCAGTATAATGTTATCCTAGGGATAGCTGAGAATAATATTCTGTGGTGGAAGCAGTGCTCTTCACTTCACTACCCCCAGTAGCCTAGTGCCGTGGTAGGGTTTCCAGAGTACTATTAAATTCTTAGTTGGCTCTGCTGTTAAACTGTTAGCTCGTCATAGCGCTAACTGTGAGTAACATTTTTTACCTCTGCCAAGGAGCTGGTGCTTTCACCAGTGTGTATGTTTGTTGGCTTGTTTGTTTGTCTGCAGGATTACACAAAAACTACTTAACCAATTAGCACCAAACTTGGAGGCGGAGGGGTGGAACATGAGCCAGGGAAGAGACCAGTGAATTCTGGTTGGGTTAAAGAGGCGATCCTAGGAGTCTCTTTCCTTAACATGGAAAGATAGGATGTTTTTGACTCTCATCAGTTTCTCAGGAACTTATGTGTGATTAGATCTCTATTTTTTATTTTATTTGGTGCAGATTCAATAAATCTGTATCCCAATAGTTCTTATAATTGTATACTGAGTAAAACATTTTGTGCCATGGCTATAGTTGAGGTTTAGTTATGTGTTGGTGTTTTCTTCTGCTGTAAAGACAAGACAGGCTGCTTGTGGGTTTTTAATATTTTACTTACAGGTTGCACATTTGTTATCACTGCTGCACTTGTTTGGCTTTATATTGTATGTGAAGTCATTAAAATAGATTACAGTATAAGATGTGGCAATGACATGGCTTGTTGACTTGCACTTTTGTGTAGTTTATCTTTTTTGATCTTTTTACTTGTGGGCATTCGATGCTTGGTTGACTGAGTAGTAAGGCTTCTGGAAATGACTTCCTCCCATAGGTCTGGTCACAGAGGAATGCTCCTCTAACAGCCACAGTCCAGAGACCTTTTGATGTTTAAACACATGCTTCATTCATTTTGGGATCAAGAGGCAGAGGAAATGGCCTGGTTGACATTGCTGGAATTGCCTAATTATTTCTTTTATTTTATTAATTCCTGCTCTTTCGGCTCCTTTAACTGGACTGTTTACTGAGATTCAAGTGCACAGACACACAGAGACACCTAAACTCAAATGTACAGTACCTATAAGTGTCTAAACCAGACTCCTCTGGTTCTTTCTATGCTATTAGCTACAATTACCACCTGGGTGGTTCCCACTCTCTTACACTACATTACGCTACAGTTAAGATGTCATTAGATTTAGGGACTGGAAACTTCTGCAAGGATAAAATCTTTTGAAGAAACTGAGCTTGCACAGATAAAGTGTTGGCTGGTGCAGGCACCATTTGTGAAAGTGGCATAAATATTTGTGAATTTGCACTAAAGACTAGAGCCTGATGTTGTCGTCTCATTGCTAATCGAGATGTCTGGATTTTCCGTCCATCTGTTAGCATTGTAGGAGAAATTTCCGATTTACCTCTGTTTATCCTGACTCATGCTGTTTAACCACAGAGCAAGTTTTACTCATTTTGGCATGAGTCAGCGAGCGGAAATAAACACTGTCTGAGACACTGAGACTCAGATATAATCTTTAATGAGTTCAAAATGCTTTGTTTTGATTGTTCTGCCATATGCTTGACGCATGAATCGATTTAACATCAGCTTTATAGTAAAAAACCTATTTTCCTCTGGACAGTAGTAGAGGTAGTGGAATAACTTTGACAGTATGCATACAGTATGTTATACTTATACAAGCGCTCGTGGCGTGCACAGAGTGTGAGATGAGTATAAATAGTCACACAGGATGGTTCAGATCCCTCTAAGCTATGAAAAAAGAAAAACACCTCTAAATTCATGTCTCAGCACATCACTGTCTCAATCCATTCCTGGCAAAGTGATGATGGTTGGTCTGTACTGGGGCCAAGTTTACCAGCCCGTCGACCATGTCTGTTTCATTACATGGATGAGAGACATTAAAGAGTTCGCCATTAAAAACCAGGCAAAGGCTTTCAATGTGTGCGACAGGAAATTCTCACATAATGTGGGAAGAATTGTTACAAAAGCCAAACATCAAGTCAGAGCCCACATAAAGGGGAGCGTAGCCACAACAATGAGTTTTTTTTTATGTGTTATCATGCTAATGGTGTCTTTCAATGTGCATTAAACAAAACAAGACCATGCAAACAAACCATCTTTCTCCTATTCACACAAGATTTTATGCTTTAAACTTTTATTTTTTCATCTCACTTAATTTTCCTTTAAAGAATCTGGCACTTTGAGCAGCCAATTTCATCACATTTCTTGCTACAGTGCTGATTAAAGGCAACAACATAGGCGAAGATGCAAAGCAGAAATGATTGAGAAGATTTGAGAATTGTGTTGATTTTTCTAGATAACTAAATGTTTCTAGTCTCTGAGCTTCTTCTGATAAATGATGAATTACTCTGAGTTTAGTTTTTTTTTTTTTTTTTTAGTTTTTCTTGGTGTTGCTTCAGGATTAGGAGTTTCTCCCAGTGTTTCTCTGACACTATCAACAGAAATTCTCATAAATTCATCCTGCCTTTGCTCATGTGGGAAAGGATAATAGTAAAAACAACATCAGCTAATGCAAAAATAAATATGTACACAAATGAATCCTCAGGGGACAAATCCTGTGAATATGTTTGCACAGACATGTCACAGAGTAACAGACATGGCCCTTTTGAGAGGAAACAAAAAGGTCAAGGGATTATTTAAAATGTGCCAGTGCTGTTTTCCATCTCCCTGCAGTCACATACAGATGCCTCTCAAACAAGTATCTGGATAATTTGTTCTTTTTCTGCCCATCCGGTTATGGATCCTAATCCCCAAAGTCAACAGTCCCAACTCCGGACATCCGATCTCTACATTGTTTCATCCTTGTGGGAAGTGAGAATGACAGCGTTGTCAACACCAGTTGGCCCACTGTTCCTCAAACACAACACTGTTGCTGATCTGGTAGCAAGTAGTGTTAGCTGCTCAGATTTCCTGTATTTAGTTGGTTTTCTTAAACATGGCTAGAATCTGACATTTTTTATGAGGTGGCAAAATGTGGCTTAGTATTCGGCCACAAATTGGACCCTTTAGCCTCTTTGATGTGTGTCAGACGTCTGGAGAAGGAAAAGTTCAGACTTGCTGTGGACTGTCCTGTCAGGTAAACAGCTGGTGTGTGCAATTTCTCTCCTCACCTATCCGCCTCCAGACTCACCTCAAATGCTGTTCAGCCATGGAAAAAAGGAGATATGAACAATTTCCCCCTCAGTGAAATACCAGATTGGTGCTCGCAAGCAGAAATTTTAACAGCTGGCTGGTGATTTGATCAGCCATACCACAGGTTACAGTCATGTAGCCTCAATCAGATTGTGTGTTCGGCACACAACTGTAATCTGCTCGTGAAAGACAGGCATTCAATGCAAAAAAAGATTGGCTCAAAGCTAAAAACACAAGAGTCAACAAGTTGAACTATATTCACAACCTGCTAACAACGCTTAGTTGTTTATCATTAGTTAGAAGAGATGCTCCTGTGGGAGGTGAAATGCCATATATAAAGATGTCTTCCTGACAGTTCATCAAAGGGAGATGACTCTGTCACTCATTTAATGCCCCCCCCGTCCAGATTTTCCCAGCTGGTCTTTGGAGTCAAACTACTGACCTCCCGTCAAAGGCCCAGTCTTCTGACCTGTAGCCACCTGGTGCCTGCTGAATGACCCTGTTCTCTGAGGAGCAGAGGAGAAATCCTGCTGTCACTGTTGGAGTAGGATTATTAAACAGCAGTTATTAATAATAGGATCTAGGACATATAATGTAATAATATATGTTAGATATAAAATATATAATAGGATCTCAACTTTTCTCTTGTTTCTCTTGATTTAAAATATCATGTTCATGTTTTTATGGGTGGTCAGACTCAGATACTCCGTAGTATTTGTGTAGCTAACGTGAATGGGACATGTTCAGCTCTGTGACCCTCCAACCCTGCCCATATTAGACAAGCAGTGTCTGGATTCCAGGTGTGGGAGAGTCCCTCTTCATTCTTTTCAGGTAAATGATTTGTCAGAGTCAAGATGACCCCTTAACTTCAAGTTCACCCAAAGACCCACCAGGCTTTATGCTGGGCTCTTTGCCTCTTTGCAGTTGCATTTTTGATAGATTTTAATGTTTCTTTCTGCATTATATTGTGCTCTTTTAATTGTTACTTAGACAAACAGGGATTTAAAAGGGAGTGAGAAAATGACCGACTCAAGTACTCAAGTTATTTATCTTTAGTAATTTAAATTGTCTTTCCAGTCTTTACTATTAAAATAAGGCACATATAAAGGAAGTAAGCATTATGTGTGTATATGTATATAGTGCTGTTGAAAAGAGGTTGGAGCTACTCAACACTTCACTTTGCTACAAGTTTGTGTAACTGAATGCTTTATATTTGGCTTCTGCTTTTCTAAGATGACCTGGATGGACTTTGTGGTCCTGTTTGTCTGCGTGTGTGTTTAGTCCTGTGACCTAAGTGCTTTGGACTGTAACGAGTTCAGTGTCCCATTGAATCCCATAATAAACCTCACAGTGATTTGTTCTCCCTCTACTGAGCAAAAGCATGAACGACACGAGGGACCCAGCACACATGGTTGTGTTAACAACTTCTCTGTACCTTTCATAAGGCAAATGAATTGACTTGCTTCCTCGACTGAAAGGGAGGTTTACTTTGGCAGGGAAACTAATTGTATAATCTATCCATAGGTGTCCTTACAAGTCATCTCATGCCCTATTACATGTTAAAGAGCCAACACCTTGAGGGGCTTAATCGCTGAGTCCCATCATCAGGAAACATAATATCTGTTAACACATGTTTGTGGTTTGTCCTTGCGCTGTGACATCAACATCGCAGGTGTGTTGAGTTTTTCTAAATTTTGGGCGTCCGCATCGAGCGGCTGATGAATATAAACCCATTGTAATGAGTTTATTATCTCAGTGAGCATCGTACTAGGAACAGGAGTTGTGTGTAATATTTTTTCCCTCAGTACCTTAACCATGTGCGTTACCTGCCATGAGCCACTGTTTGCTGTTGACAGGCCTTATTGATATTGAGTTTGATTTTCCACAGGTGTGTTTTTGTTCAGCGAGCACCACCTGTCGAGTGAAGTTTGCCGATGTGAGACGGCACATTGACAGAGCACTTCCTTTTACTGATCACGGTGAACTTGTAACATCTGTTACAAGTGTGTTTTTTATCAGGCAACTCCATCTTGTAAAAAAGCAGATTTTTATTCTAGTGTGGTTGTATTTTAAATGTGGGTTACTATTTATAAACCAAGACTGTCTGATTAGCAGCAGACTGTCAATCTGTTATGGATTTTTCCTGGATCATGCAGTTGTGGACAGCAGAGGGAGCTAGTTCCCCACAGTTGCACCTTCCCTCTCTAGGTGGTGAAGTGCCCCTCCAGGCAGAAACACTCCTGTGGGACAGTCACATTTTCCAAATGCGCCTTGTTATCTGTGATGCATCTGTCTGTTTAGTGTGTCTGCAGTAAAGACTGTGTATCCTGAGGGTGCTGCTGAACAGTGGAAATATTGTTTCATACTAGAAAATGCCTCTCTTTAACGATGATGGTAGTAAACTCCATGAACCAGCTGCTCAGCTTTTAAATGTCAAAGCATAAAAAGCCAAGATACATTTTGATGGTAAGCATCTATTCGAGTAATGTGCTGCAGTTTCAGCTCGTCTCTCCACGTATTGCAATCTGTGAGCTTTGGATTCAACGCCGACTCTGTCATTAGTTGAGATAACACCTCCCGGGCATTGTGGGCCAATTACAGTTACAGACATTTCCGGATGCTCTGACTTGACAGTGCACTAATTAGTGGAGTCATTACAGGTACAAGAAACCTCCAACGAGTCCTTTTGGAGCAGGTATCCTTCTAAGAATGACTGCAAGGCAGTGGGAAGCTTTCAAGTCTGTAGTAATTTCCAGCACTTTACCTCTTTTGAAGGTCATGTTATGTTTCAAGTTGTAACACCTAACCAGATAGTTGTTTTTAGTAATATTCAGGTTTTCTGGTAACTACCTTGAACTGTCACTGACAGGGAGTGGAAGAAGCAGAATTTGTAGATTTTTTTTTTTTTTTTACATGAAATCAACTTGACATTCTCTGGATTTAATGGTAATGAGTGGAATATATGGTTGAGATATTCTCCGGGGGCAACAACACATTAAATACAGCAAACTGGTCTTTGTTCTGTCCCATATACAGGAGAGTGCACCCACCTACCTCTTTCCTATATATATACTGTAACTGTTGTTTCGACACCACAGGCCACATATTCTCTTGTTGTTAAGGAATGTGTCTTATTCAGAGTGACAGCCAAGCTGTTTCTGCTTGCCTGAGCAGGACTGAGGTACCCCGCAGGGCTCCGTCTGACGGTCTGTCTCAGTGAAAGGATGCAGCCTAGAAGTCTCTAAAGGGGCAATAAGTAACTTTGGCTGCCATTCAGGACATACAGTAGTCACCGTTATATAGTTGCTGTTGTTGATAAGTTGCTGCTTACTTTGCCACTTGGTGAGATTTATGTCAAATAAATGTCTTCGCACCCAGTTGCTGATCCAAAATGGCAGAAACTGTAACATTCCTTTAAAGAGAAACACCACGATCATGGCCTTGATTATTACTTTATATTAAAATCTAGAGCCACAACTAATCATATTTTTAATATTGAATATTCTGTTGAATTGTTTAGTCTCTAAAATGTAAAAACTAGTGAGAAAACGCCCATAGCAAGTTTTACAACAACCTGCTAACATCTGGCTTTTGCCACCAATGGAAAAGGTTACAGTTGACATTCAGAATACTTATCGGCATTGATGCAAACACCCAAGTGAACACACTCATTTTCTCCTCTTTTCTGTCTTTTTGAGCACACAAAACAGACCTGTGACCAACCCACCACAGTGCTGCTACACCAGAGACACAGCGGCTACACTGCACACTGGCTTGCAGGAGTGAGCTGAAGCCCCCAAATAAATTTTAAACACACAATCACTGATGGAAGTGTCTCAAAACGAGACTCAGACACTGACAGGAGCTTTAACCTGCTCATGACAGTCTATAGCAAACAGATCACACTTGGTATCCCGTGTGTGTGTGTCTGCTTTGTAACTGCATGTGATGACATCACAGGAAGTTTAAGTTCTTTAATGTTGGCTTGAAAAGGTTTTAAAATTCATGTCTTCAAATGCCTTTTTTTGTCAGCTCAATAGTCCAGAACCTAAATTCAGCTCACTAACAGAGAAAAGCAGAGAAATCTGTCTCATCTGAGAAGGTGGAAGCAGGAAATTGTTTTTTCGACTAACTAAATATTTGCTAAGCTGAATTAACATCTCCCAATACATGAAAACAAAATATGAAGATACTTTCATTTCAACCGGACCACTATTAATTCTGCCTCGACTTTTGCCACAGCACAAAGCAGTGTCACTTTGAAACACACTGTCATCAGTCCAACACGCACAGATGCATATACTCAATATACTCAACCCTGCTGCTGCAGGGGCGCTCAAACTGGACTCCTGTGATAAGTCTCTATTTGTGGGAAGCAGGAGCCCTTTCCCTCCTAATCTGATAGCTGCGACCCCCTGACCGCCCTTGTATTTGCCAACCCCCCACTTCTCATTCTCTGACACACATTCACTGGTTGGAGATCTTAGAGATGTGAGGAAAGATATCATTTGAATTCTTCCTTTCAGATGTGTAGGTGTGCTTTATATGCTTTGGTTAAGCTTTGTTAAATCAGCTGTAACCACATTATTTGTACAGTACACCACTGATATATAGAACACAGATGTTGTTTTTTGAATCTGACACAAATGTGGCTAATCCTCCTTTCCCTGCACTGAATCTGTGTTGGGCAGACTTACAAAGACTAAACCTTCACTCAAAAGAAAGTAAAGTTTACATTCAGAGACATACTGTATATTACACTACTTCCCATGAGACTGGAACAGCATCACCACAGACCGCTGCTAGTATCTTTAAGAGAGGGGATGAATGAGGCTTTATCCACAACAAGCTTTAGATTTACTCAAAGCCCCTGAATAGACCTGCACTGTACAGTGATTCACCACTGTGTTTAACCCTGTTGCTCTGGGATACAGGCAAGTCTCCTTTTTGCTATCAGAGACATACAACATGTAGAGAGAGAGAGAGAGACAGACAGACAGACAGACAGACAGACAGACAGACAGACAGACAGAGACAGACAGACAGAGCTCAACTGTGTCACACTGTATTGCAACTTAGGCAGGTGTGTGTGTGTGTGTGTGTGTGTGTGTGTGTGTGTGTGTGTGTGTGCGTGTGTGTGTGTGTCAGACTTATGTTCACCATGGTTTGTATATGTTTGTCTCACTGTTTACACTGTTGCTCAGCTGTGACGTACTGTGCGGCTGCAGCTACAGTTTGTTTGTTTGTGTGTGTATCTGAATGTGTGTCTGCACATGCATTTTAGTGTGGATGTCCCAATTTGTGTGTGTCATTTAAAACTCCCAGCTCTCAGGGCCTTGGAGCTTAATGCTTGTGTAACCACTAAGACGACAGCTATGCTATGATTCACAGCGAGAGGTCAATGACCCCCACTGGCTGAAATAACACCACTGAAGGTGAAGGAGTGGGGGGAGGAGGGCTGCTGCCAAAAGGCCCTGTAGCAGTCCTAAGGCTGCAGAGGATAGACACGCACGGTTTTTGAATTGTCAACCTTTGTTGTAACGTGTGTCTGGTTTCATGGCTTTCTGTTTGTACAGCAGTTACACTTCAGGTCAAAGTGACACTGTCCACTGGTGCCATGCTGCACTTCCCTACTGGTGCCCAAACCTTAGACTGATTAACAAATACATATATCAGCCATAGTGTTGGGTTAACACTGAAGTTGTAGGGAGGTTTCACTTGCTGAATGCACACTCTCCCTCTTTGCAGTTCCAGTTGTCTGCAATATGGTGTTACACATGTATGACCTCGTCACAAAAGTTATATTTAGCCCTGATGAAACTGGCTGAATATGAAATCTGATATCTGACTAACAGTCGGTTTGGCATAAAACACCACCATGCTGTGACAGATAATTGGACCCCTTCCGCCCCTCGTGGATTATGTTCAGCAGGTTTTGTTGGTGTTGTAATTAGTCAATCATTCATCCTCCCATTGATGGTCTCAGCTCTCAGACTCATTCCTGGTCTTAGGTTTCGTGCCTTTGTCTGTGTATTGTGAGGACAGACACTGGGGAGGCCTGGAATTTCAGTTCAGCCCCTCCTCAGACATCTCAGGATTTCACAGGTCACAGACATCACAGACATTTATAAGGAGCACCACTGTGCAACATCTCCAGAGTCCTGTAATAAATGCAGTTTCATGTCTGGAAGGGAGCAGATAGAATCTACTGATGGCACAACCAAAGTCAAAACTGACTCAAAGACTAAATGATAAATGCATGAACTCAATAGTTTTATTGTCCACTTTCAAATTCCACAGTGACCAACTCCATGACTGAAGATTTCTTATTTTGAGAATAATAATTTAATACATTTCTAATGATATCTTGCTATAACTCTAGGTTAAGCAAATTGAATGTTTGTTTTTTTGATATCCTCTTGGTTTTATCATTGGTTTTATCCATTAGAGTCACCAAAATACAATACAATACATAACATTTTTTTTTTTTTTTGGAACTTGAGTAGACTGACCCTTTAAATTGCTAGAAATCCCTGCTGAGCTTATGGTCCTCAGTCAGCGGGCAGCAATTTGACAACAGGTGACCAGCATGTGAACTGGAAGAGAGGAAGTTCTTCAACCCTTGTAAAAGGCAAATTATAATTACACTGCTTCACAAGTCAGAATGTTTAGTTACTGTCCCAGTAAGTGATCTGATTCATTTCAGATGGTTGCAAGTCATATGAGATCGTGGCCACGTGTGTCTAATATTAACATTGGTTACAAATATCATGACCAATGCATTTTTACAAATGCATTTTTGAGAATAAACACCCAGCTGTTGTTTCTGTCAAATGACAGTAAAACTCCCGCGGTTATGGTTTGTCTCCACAGAACGCATTTCAGTCGTCTGTTTCACGTCTGTCTGATGGTACAAATACACCTCAGCTTTTATCAGTCCAGCTTTCTGCTGGAGCGGATGAATGTTTCACACATGTAAACGTATCTCAGTGTGTTGTACATGCATGTCTACAGTGATTGTGTGTTCTGAACGTTGTCAACATGTGGGTGATCTATGTCATTGATTTTAGAGACACACCCGAGCTCCATCAACGGGGCGCCAACACAACCTGAGGACTGATCGCATACAAGGGCTGCACAATTTATCAAAATATAATCAAAATCACAATACAGCCAAGTGCAGTATCTAAATCACAGGGGCTGCCGTAAAATGTGTCACAGCATTGTTGTCCATTCTTTGCCCCATAAGTGTTGTGGTGCGACAGAGCCGTCCCGGCCTGCAGATCATATTCTCCAGACAAAAACTGCATCAGTATCATCATTTCACATTTTCTTCAGTGAAAATGAAACACAAAAACAATCACTCAAACTGAAATCGTATTACATATCACAATTGCAATATCTGTCATACACAGTGACACACAAAGAGTTTACTTTTTAAAGAAAATGGTCATCTTTAACTTTAACAAGGCCACTGAGGCACAGAAAAAAGCCAAACAACATTGTGGGTGACAAGAGGCACCTTATTACACCCTCTTTATTTAAATTCTCGCCATCTGGGTGACGATATTGTCTCCATCTGTTCACCAACAACAGATCCAAAATTTCATTTGTTCTGCAAGCCATTAAATGTCTTAACAAGTAAGTGCACATAACAATTAAGCAGGATGTCCAGCTGGTCTGATAAACCCGTGGGACCTGATTATGGGCATGTGCGCGAGCATGTCTGTTGTATGTATATGTTTATGAGGATTTGAGAGTATGTCATCGGTCACTGCCTTGTGATTATGCTGCCACTTTTCCCACAGAGTTAAACAAAGTATGTATCTGTCAATAAATAGTCTGCAGACTCAGACACAGGACTGAAGCTGCTGCTGCCAAGCTGCTCACACTGCATCTGATGTGTAGACATGGTGTTGGTACCACCAAGATACACTTTTTCACACTTTCTGAAATATTAGGAGTATAATATCATATTAAGAGAGCTACTTATGTTACCTTTTTAAGTTGCTACTCCTTTTTCAGTCTCCTTTCTGTCTTCGATGTATAAAGCTTTCAACCTTTCTTACTGTAATTATCTGTTCCTATTACAAATACCACTCTTGAAAACAGGAAATCTGTCTGTGTTGTATTTTACGACTCTTAGACTGTACTCTGGGCAGGTAGTAAGACATAAATAGCATGTTGAAAAGGAGGACACATACTTTCGACAAAGCTCCTGATGTGTTCATATCTGCCGATTACCACAGATTACCTTTGTTGAAGAAACTGTCACTCCATAAGCACAAATGAACTAACTTCAGGAAGTGTAATTTTGCCTTTTCCTTCTTTGGTTTTTCCCCAAAATAAGCAAATCATTTGAGACTTCTGACAAGGTGACGGGGGTATGCCCGGCCACCCAAGTCTGTTTGGCAAGTTTCCCACCTTTCAAGTTTGTATGAACTCTTCCAAACTCTCATCTAATTCTTTGTCATCTTCTGAATAATGACACCCTGACTGGAGTCTCCTGATGATACATTCAAGGATAATTTCTTTGAGTGGATTTTGCATTTCATTATTGAAACCTCTGCCATCATTAGGTCACAATGTCGTTTTGAACAGCCCTTTTGAAACACTTGCTACTTTTCTCGAAAAAGAGATCAGCCATGAGGTTGTTCAGTAATCCTGACCAATAATACAATGATCCACAAGAGTCCCTTAGAGGGGCTTTCTGATGTTTAAGGCTAATCATTACCTGTTACAAGACCGAGGTTATTACCCCTGGGTTTATTAACAATGTTCTTACCATAAAAATGGTTTATTTTGGTTTACACACTGACAAATGAAGCCGAAGTTACTTTGATCGTTGAGTTTGTCTGACCTCAGAAAAGACAGCGTGTGGCTGAGAATGCATCCTGGCTTAAATGTTTCCTGAAACATTTCAGGATTGTCCACCAGTGCACGGCACTGCTTGAAAGTCACCTTGAAAATTAATTATTTTCCCACAGGATGTTGCCATTCTTCATTTTTCTCATGTAACAGCCATAATTAAATTGTCTGTTTTTGACAGTTTTAGAGTGAACAATTGCTTGGTTACAGTCATAAGAATGTAAACTCCTCCTTCCCCAGAGGGTGAACTATTTACTGTAACCATGTTGCAGCCACCCTCTCACAAGTGTGTCGAAGTTTACAGAGACATTTTTGATTCAGCATTCACCCGCCAACAAAATTCAATCACAAGTCCCTGCATCATATTTGCCCAAAAGGAAACTGCTTTTCACATGACTAAATATTCTACAATATCTTGCTTTCATGAAATTTTTCAACAGGACAGAAAGTACAGAAATAATCTGATGTTGTGATAAATAAATGAGCTAAAGTTTATTAGTCAACATACTGAGTTGAACTGTATATATTGAACGTATATACTGTTTGAGGCTATACATTTCTTTGGTGTTCACCCTCCTCCTTTGTTAGACCAAACAAACATAATCTTGCAGACTGGGGTCATTTGGATCTTCAGTGACCCCAGGCCATGACAGAGAGCTCAAGGATAAAGTTGTCAAGCTTGTGTTGAGACGTCTGTGCATCTCAGCATAAACATGTGGAAACTTCTACGTGAACGGTGACTTGCTCTGCACAAACGACCTGAGTTTCTTTCTGTCAGCAACTGAGGTTATATGCACAAAACACCTGCCTTTATTTTAAACCCCAGCCCTATTAGAGAGACACTTGCACAAACGTCCTGCTCCTTTTATCACTAATCTCTGATTAGCAGATGTCGAGGGTCTCTGTCAACTGATCCCATTGGCAGTATGAGAAACCAGTCTGGACAAGAAAGTGAGGCCTAACCACAGAGCACCGAAGACAGGGGTCTAAACTGGATTTAGCAATAAATGGCATCATGTGGAGCCGAGACAAGGAAGATTAAATTTATTGGTATGTCCAAGCTAGTGGAAGAAAATAAACTGATGGATTTGCATATAGTAACACGTTCAATTTGTTTAGATATAAGCATTACCATTATCCCATACAACAATACAATTACTCTAATAATACTCTCATAAGATGCTGTTTTTAGAGTATACAACAGTAATTGATTAGACTGTTGCTCTGGATTGAGACTAATTAGCAGGAAGTCAGCACAGCACCTTATATATCACACCTTCACAACAGTCATGTGACCACAACTTTTGCTCCCGCACCATTTGCAGCTTTTTAAAGTTCGATCTGTAGTTTTTCTGATTATCATGTATGAACAAAGGGAACAAGTCGAGGGGAACAAATTGCCCCTCTCTCTAAAACACTGAAAGCATCAGTATTGTACGCTAAAAGGCAAGGCTGCCGTAATTCTGAGGTATCAGTCAGCAGGAGGGATCGCTTTTCACTGCTGTGACAAAGGGAGAAGGAGGAGGAAGGAGGAGTTAGGAGAGGAAATATTGGCAGGGCAGCCAATACGGAGCACACCTCCTTCTGCTCTCCCCCTTCACTCTTTTGAATGGGGCACTCCTCCTCACTTTTCCTCTCTGCCTGGTGAAGTGTGTGTGTGGGGACTGAGCTGGAGGAAAGTCTGTGTGAGGAGTGTAGTGACTGTGTGGACATGTCATAGTCCACTCTGGGACCCTGATCAAGCAGCTGGACGAGGTCAAGACTTGACATTATTGCCAAGATGAGGACTCAGGTTGGAGTTTTGTTTTTGATGGCCCAGTGGGTGGTTTACTCTGATGCTTGGTTCTGGTCCTGGACTGGTACAACCACTTTGGCTCCAAGAATGGACCATGAGGGCTCTGGAAGTCCAGCAGGTAGTGGAGAACAGCCAACAGAGGACAGGGTTGAAGCAGAGATCATTGATGAGGGACATGGGATCCAAAAGACTGTGCAGACCTGGGATCAGACCACTCCTCTGCAGACCACTTTAATACCTACAACACAGCCAGAGAATGACCGGGAACCAGAAAAGGACACAACAGGGATTTCGTCACGCATAAGTAAACCTGGTAATGGCACATCCTCATTAAAGGGTATGGGTTCTGTAGGATTTGAGCAATTAAAATTTACAGGAAATTCAGCAGGACTTGAGTCTGAATTGGCAGCAGACAGTGGGTCAGGTCTTTGGTCCAGCTCTGGATTCCTGTCTGAATCTGGGTTTGCAACAGGAGCTGAAACTAGCTGGGGATCTGGTTTTGAAATACAAGGGTTTTCGGAGGAAACCCACCAAGGAACAGTAATGGCCACTGATCACAGGGGGTTAGACAGTGAAGACAGCACAGTGTCCCAAATAATAGACTTTCAAAAGAGTGACTCGAGTGCTTATAACAGAACAGATGAGGGCCACGTTCTTGTTAGCACAAAATCAGAGAAAAATCCAGATTTATTTGCTGGAATCCCCAGTAACACAAGCAGAAATAGAAAACCTAACAGTAGCTTTGATTTGACAAAATATTCTCATGGAAAAACTACCCCAGGGGATTTACCAACTCTAGCTGAAGGCAACAACTATGTAGAAACTACCCACTTGACAAAAGTAGACCAAGTAGCGGAAGTTACTCAGTTACCAGCTGGTGAATCAACAGCTACCCAGGAAGCTCCACCCAACCAGGTTTTCCTGACTACCCAAGCTTCATTTGTTAGCCAGGCACTTTCTCCAACTCAAACATCAACTAATACCCAGAAAAAGTTAATTCGCCAACCACAAACAACTAGCAAGACACTAGATTATACGTTAATACCTACAGTGACTCCACAGCCTAATTTCATGTCAGCAACTAGCCAGACTGTGGCAACCAGCCAAATCAGTCACATCTTAGATGCTTCACAAAAGTCAGTGAGTGAACAAGAGCCCAGCCAAACAACCTCATTTAACCAGACAGCTGCAGAAAGCCAGGCACCAGCTGAAAGCTACACAGAAGTTGCTATATCTGCACAGGTTGTTGAATCCCCACAATGCTTGTTGCTAGATACCGCTCTTCCTTTCTGCTCCTTCATGGTTGGGGAAAGATTTCGTGTGCCAAATTACCTCAACCAGAGCAATGTGGAAGAAATCCAGGCACTCCTGAGCAGGTGGGCATGGCTGCTGGGGTCACATTGCCACCATAGTGTGGAGTGGTTTTTCTGCCTTCTCTTGGTGCCAAAGTGTGGCTCTCTGGCTTCACTGCCAGTGTTGCCTTGCCGGAGTTTCTGCAAGGTCTTGCAGGACAGTTGCTGGACGCTCCTGGATGAGGGACACCTCCCCGTGGAGTGCCACACTCTACCAGACGAGGAGGATGATGGGTATCAGTGCTTGTCAGTTAGTAACCAGAAAGGTAATCACTGGATCAAATGAATCCTAAGTTTTGGATTCATCTTGAACCAGTTTTCAAAATCCCTACTCCCCAGTTTGTCTGGTGTTTCCACCAAATACCCAGTACCCTCTACCCTGTACCCTGTACCCAGTACCCTGTACCCTGTACCCAGTACCCAGTACCCAGTACCCAGTACC
This sequence comes from Rachycentron canadum, assembly GCA_038496675.1. NCBI lineage: Eukaryota > Metazoa > Chordata > Actinopteri > Carangiformes > Rachycentridae > Rachycentron > Rachycentron canadum. The sequence continues at coordinate 20,025,769 of CM076658.1, forward strand.
CTGTACCCAATACCCAATACCCAGTACCCTGTACCCAATTAACTGTCACATCCCTCCTGGAACTGAGCCAGTGAGATTAACAATGTCTTGGTTCTAATTGATTTAAAATTAAAATAAGCATGCTGCAAGTCTCTGACTCTTGTCAAAAGGAAGCTCTGGATTCAGCCTAACAAGCATGGTGCCGCTAAACTTTGCAGTGTGTAACCTTTTGCATGTATGTTTCCCTTGTCCTTTGGATTGCATGTGATTTTCTGAAAGTACACACACACACATGCACGCGCACACAGAGGTCAGACAGTTTTCCACATTACTCAGCTTGTGCATTTTGTATATAGTGTCCTGCAGTTATTTGATTTAAAAAGTATCAAGCAAGTGAACACGCATGACACTACAATACATAAATTGTGAACCAAAAGAGAGAAACATCCAATTCAAGTGTTTAAATGAACATTGTCTTAACACCAGGAAATACAACCAGGTAAAGATTTTTAGTGTCCAATGCTATTTATCACATAATTATTCTCTAGAAGTAATAAAGTACTAATTTTTTTCCTGGCATAGGCATGGTTTTTGTTCTTTTGTAATACTGAGATGTTTCTTCTGGAAACAGTTTGTGCATGAAATACTGTAGATACTTTGCCATATGGAGTTGCATGTCTCTTTTGACAGCGAGTGGCTTGCAGGCAGCTTGTTGTGCATTTGTTTGTCCACAGACAGACAGATTAGGTTGTTGTGCATGGGAAGCAGTCATGTCTGCATCAGTGGTTTTCAGTGGGATGTCAGCTTGTCCACCTGTGCTAGTCAAATTATTCCTGACAGATGGAAGGTTAAGGTACTCAGGTAACATATTAACAGGGTTTAAGTTAGAGAAACGAATGACCATTCAAGGCATGCTCTGTCTGGAGTGATGTGCATAATCTAGATTGTTGCAGTTTAATATCCTGAAGCAGTTGATGAATGCTTTGATCTGATCTGCTTCTAATTACTGTCAAAAATGCATTTGGATTCAGTGAACAAACATGGGAGCACTTCATTTGTTGTTTGAAACAGCAGTAGTAAACTAAAAGTTATGTTTAAATGAATTTATGATGTGATCATAAACTGTGTGCATTTTAGTATCTTCTCCAGTATTTAAACCAACAAATTCAGTTCCTCCCCCTGGTGACTACAAAACCATGGAGAAAATGACTCAGATGTTTATAGCTACTGGTGAGCGCAGATTCACGTGAGAACATCCTGTATCACACGAGTCAAATCCCTTTTACTGGGCTACTCTCCTGCCCTCCACACTCTCCTCATATCACTGAGAGCTCAAGACTGCGCCTTTTTACGGCTTTGCTATCTTTCTGACAGCTGGTCGCATTGACAGACATGAGTGCACACGAGTTACTGGTTTCTGGTTCCAGCACTAAAGTGTGTGCTTTTCTACATGAGGAGGATTAAGAATATGGGACTAGAGTTCATGATGCAAAAAAGCATAGTTTTAATTTAGCTTTGTGTTGCAAATCTCACACATTTTTCAAATGGCTACAGGTGATAGGATTTGAGAAAGGGCGTACTCTACGTAGGGGGTTCTTGACCCACCTCACCTCAGGCTAATTATGATCTTGATGCCATCTTTACACCCTTAGGGCAGCTTTTAACAACCCAGGTATATTTGTTGGGTACCACTTGTCAGAGTAACCTGAAGGCATAATTTCGAGCGCTTTCAGTCACTCTAAATTATTCTCGGATAGACAGAAAACCACTGCAGTCAATACCATCTGGTATCACTCAGTCAAACACAATGGCCTGAAAAACTTACAGATGGTTTCTCCTCATTTGACTGATGCTTAATAGATTTGATTTAACAAATTACTTAGAAACTACTTGGTAAGTTTGGTCCCTGTGAGGCCTGTTTGCCCCCAGATCCTGAGGATAAGTCATAAACGTCCGTGAGACGTTGGCTGTGTCTGTGGCTGTCTAATGCCCGAAATGTTCTGTTCCACAAAATGCCAGTTTTTCAATACAGCAGTCTGTGACCATGCTGCTAATTTGTAAAAGTGACTAATTGTTTGGTGAGATTTTAGCTGAAGGACATCAGAGCTAAACATAGTGTGTCACAGAGCTCTGTAAATGTTTGCCCTGAAGCCTGAAGCTTTATTTCCCTATTTGTTAGCCCGGTAACTTTATCTTGGACTGTTTCCTACTGCGTCTACCCACTTACATGTCCTTTGACCTCTAAAATTCACTGATCAGAAACCATACTATGCAGTGTCTGGGAGGGTTCAGATGCTTTTCACTATCTGCAGCTCTGTTGGCTTGATGTGTGAGAGGAGGGCATTCACATGCTGTTTTTGCTCTGGGCCTTAATACCACCCCACTCCTACATCATTTAACTGTGACCTGTCATGAAAGAATGTCTCATGATATACTCGCATCTTTCTCAGTCTCTGTTTTGGATGACTTAAAGACAGGGCCATTAGCAGGGGGCAAGAAACACAAAGGAATAGTTTATGCATAAAAAAATATATATATTTGAATGCAGCCCACAGACGTGTTGATGTGGGAGATTACTGTGGGAAGATTGCATAGATATCAGTGTGCGCATGGAAACGTGTAAGAAATCTGTCAGATGTGATCCTTTTACTGCGGGGGGGCTACCCCTGTGGTAAGACAGGATTGTTAGGGCACAATAGGCCTTTTAATGATGTTTTTCCATGGTTACCAGTCTCCTGCTTGAAAGATGAGCAGTCATTCATATCAGGGTCTAGAGGTCAACTGCAATTTATTTTGGTTAGTCTGTGATGGTAAAACTATATCCTGTATCAGAAACTCCATTACTCTCTGTCAGTTTAGGATGTTTGATTGAAATTAAATGACCCCCCCCCCCCCCCCCCAACACCACCACCACCAGTGGTCTAATAAGATGAAAAAGATGTTGTTGTTTTTTTGTTTAGATATACACAGCTCTTTTGGTTGTATCTCAATGTCTGGGTGCATGTAGCCTGTGTTTTGGGGCTTGTGGATCCCTTTTGGTGGTCTGACACTGATTTGTTGCACCATGGCTCCATTGAGCACAGATTGATATTGTATCTCATGACAGGAATGGCCAGAGCTGGCTCCGGCTCCGCTGCGTGCTGCCTGCCAGGGAATCATTTTGACTTGGCTCTCAGGAGGGTTCCAATTATGGGCACAGTGTTGTTCGACCTTGTTGCTGCCAGAAACCCATTGCCCCCTCTGGTTTGTGTAGCACAAGCACAAAACTGGGGCTGTTGAGGCAGTGTTGTTAAACACACTACAGAAACTCAAGCATTTCCATTGTGCTTCTGTGAATAGAAAGTCCTGTTTTCTTCCAAAAGCACGTATTTATGAAGATAATGGTGTATGAGGTTTGTTTACACCCAGTGTGCTGCTCAGAAGTTTTTTACCAACAGGTGTAGAACTTGAACAGTATCATATTACTCCTTCCCCAAAGAGTAAAGTGCAGAGCTTGTGGTGGACCCATCTTCCTTTTTGTGGTTTGAGAATTACAGCTCAGTCTTCAGTGTGAGCCAACATAAAATCTCCTTCCTGGACTGTGATGTGGTTTTAGGGTCTGATATCTTTTTCAGAGCATTCTGCTACATCAGGTTAAAGATATCTCAGATCTTGCTCAGCGGCTCTTTGGGTACACTTTACAGGAAGACAGGATCTTGATATTGAAACCATCCTGTGTTCATTTTTTATTTACACACCTTGTAGTGGAACTGGTTTTGGCTATAGAGATACTTATATGTGTCACTATAGATTTAATGTTTAATCAGTAAGCCAGTATTTAAATTCCATAAAGTAATCGTGGATCATATCTCCTTGCTACAGGTTGTATTTATCAATGCTTACATAGTCTGAAGCAATAAAATAGGCTTTTACAGGTAAATGCATTTGTCATGACATACCAAATCTTATACAGTCTTTTATTTCCCCAGATCAATTCGATCCCACCAAGAACTTGACATTGATTTAAGATTATAAGCATCACCAGTGAGTTTCTTCAACCCCGTCGGCAGCTGAACACTAAAACCACAAGATCCAAGAGGGATTAAACAAGCAGAAAACAAACACAACCAATACATCATGTGGCCAAACTTAATTAGCTTCCCCTTTCAAATCAATTGTCTGGACAAACACTACATGCATGGTTTGTGCTGCAAATGCATTAGGATTGTTGAATTATTTATTTATTTTTTCTTTTTTACAATCATGGGACTGTAATTTTCGTGTCTCCAGAGCTGAACCCTGACATTCCAAACACATGGTCAGACCACTGACCAGCTCTTTGCAGAGTGAGGGAAGAGATCATTGCCCTTGTCAGCAGGCCTCAAGGGATGTTTTAAATTGTGATGGAGTGTAGTCTGAAACCATGAAGTTGTCTTGGACGGTCCAGATGTCCAAATGTTTTCCCATGGATTAGACAGGATCCTGTACTTCCCAAAGCTGTATATACAATTCCACACTGTATATACAGCTTTATCAACAGGGTATCACAAACTCTGGTGCCCCATCTGGGAATGTAAGGAAACGAAGAAGAGCCGTGTCCCCGCTCAGTAAATGGTCGTCTCGACATGACAAACTAGCACCATAAACCCAGCAGCGCTCCATTCATCTCCTCTTCTTCTCTATACCCAACTGGCCTTGAAGCTGTCATTGGATAACAAAAGCTGTTTGGAAAACTTGAATTGAGATTGCACTTAAAATGCTAATGGGGAACTTTGTGTATACCCAACAATTTTTGATCCCTGAGAGGGAAGGGCCTTTTCCTCACAATGCAGGCACATTGGATGGGCTTCAGCAAAAGCATTCCTTAGGAGGACCAAAGCAGGTCAAACCTTTTCATTCGCTTTACATCCGCCAATGAAATTCTTTCATTTATTTTATTTCTTTTATCTCGCATAGGCATCTGGGAGAATTACATCAGGATACTTTTTTAGATTTGTAGTGAATAGTGAAACCTTCTAGTGTTTAATCACAGTCTGGTTCTTCTTTTTGGTGAATTCTGATCATAGACCAAAAGCGCACATCTGGTCGGCGCGAGTGATATCCAATGGGGGAGATGTTTCACTAATGAGTGCTTTGGGGAGCTTGTGCACACATGTTCCAAAAGAATGTCTGCTGGTCATTTGGCAAGTACATTAGAAAATCAGATGTTTGAGGAAGCGATGGTGATGTTGTGGAGAGAGCAGTGTGAGGCTGAAAGCTCAGTTTGCACTTTGGAGGCCTGCTGCATGCTGAGGGACAACCAGGCTCTGTTTGAGAGATGCGCCTCATATTCCAACTTATTACAGACCTTGAAGTATAATCTGCACACAAATAATTTCTTATGACTAGCTGCTAAACTATGCCTTAACTAATCGCATGGTTCTTGAAAATTAAACAAGGAAGTGAACTGCAGCCTAATAAGACATATTTAAAGCACAATCGATGTCATTCAGACCAAAAATAAATGTCATTTCATGTTTTTATTGGAAAAAGAGTTACCGTACAGTCTCAGTTATGGAGTGTTTCTGCTCTAAACGTAGCTCACGTGTTGGCCTCAGGACCCGTGGCAGGAGGATTTACAAATTAAAATGGTGTGCTTACCCACATGATGGATTTCATCACTGAATTACTACAAAGTTTTAACCCTAACCCTTTTTCAGCACGACTGTGAGAGATTGTGCATAAGCCATGTGAGGACATGTAAGGACAGGCCCAGTGAGGGGGCCCTTGAGGTTTCTCATTCTGACTTTATCAGAGCAAACATCTGGTCAGCCTGGTGCAAATGACCGTTTATTGTTAACATCCATCCATGCAGCAGTCAAGAACCCACTGTCTACCTGTGGTCCTGAACCTGAGACTGGATAACAGTTTCAAATTTAGATAGAAGATGTATCTTTTATGCTTAAGTGTTGTTTCTCTTGGGATTTTAAGATTCAGAAATTTTTTTAACCAGTGATAAATATGATTTAATGGGCATTAGACAGATATCCTCTTTAAATTTGAGCTCTCGCTTGATGAGATATTCTGTTTTAGATATGTTATTGGATTTCGTCCCTATTTTGAAATTGAACTGAGCTGTATCATTTTTACAGGCAACCAAATCAGATCTTGCAAAAAAGACTTTTTTCACATTTGTATCACTCATATCAGCGAGCAGTTACAGATTTTTGGCCCTATACTTGAGTGTATACTTGTGTCAAAATGTACAGTGATAAGTAAGCTGTTGATGGGTGATTTAGTAATGTTTTAGTAATTTTTTTTTAATTAGCAGGCAGAGTATTTAGACTGGTGTTTGTGCTTGTACAGCGGAAAGAAGGACCTTGGGTTCAGCTGAACACCTTGCGTGTTTAAGCTCTCAACAAAGCCAACTGCCGACCCCACTGATCTCCAGTAGTCGAGGCAGTGGGGAGGCTTTGAACTGAGCAACATTAGTCACCAGGTGGTAAACCAAAGCATTTCTTCAAAGCAGCACAAACTTCATCAAGTCTTCTCCCAAAACAGTGATTTTTGTGATTTTTCCTTTAACACCAGGAAACATTGTTTTTGAACAGGCAGAATGATTTCGCCTCGAGTTTGGCACTACAGTAAAATGAAAGCTGTCTTTACCATGCGTGTGAATGAACACACATTACTCTTTGTGTTCCTTCCGTTTCCTAAACGCCTCCGATAATTATGCGCTGACCTCACCAGAGTCACCCAGGGTGATGGAAGTGTGAGTGCGGATATGCAGGGGGCCCAGCTGTTGGTCCCTATGTGCCCCAGAGCAGAGACATTCAGCAGATAACACACAAGTCGGAAGAGTTGTGCTTTTTTTCTTTCAGTGTCTCTAGGAATGCAATTCACAGACATTCATTCTTATTCTGAACATAGTCGATTCATGAGGTTTCAAAATAAGAGGAAATTTGAAGGTTTTTAAATATGTTATGTTTACAGGGCTGCACAATATATAAAAATCATATTGTGATTATTTTTGCAGTGATTGCGAGGTGTGGTTGTGATTTTGGTTGTAAGGGTTGTCTGATTTTTGTTGGTTCTTGTACCCAACAAGCATGATCCTTTACGTCTGGAGAATATGATTTGTAGGCTGCAGTGTCTCTGCAGCACCACAACACTTACGGTGTTCACAAAGCTCCTGTGATTTTTACTTTTTTTTTTTTTTTATATCTTCTGATCCATATCCTGATTTGACCATAATGCGATTTTGATTATTTTTCAATTAATTGTGCAGCCCTAGTAATTTCCTGTCTGATGTATTTTTTTCTGCCATAGAGGTTTGGAGAGTTACATTTACACAAATCTAGAGACTATAATTTTCCATGTTTAGCTCTTGGCACATATACTATGAGAACTATATCAACCAACCCTCAAGCCACACACTGTGTCTCCTGGACTTTACCCTTTTAGTTCAGTTTAGGACGCAGCACTTTGGTCTTAGCAGACTTTGGAATACACGTCTTCTAATGTCTGCTCAAATCATCTGTTCTTCCTAGTCTGATATGAAGCATCCCTTGCCTTCTTTGGGGATTTGAACCCTCTCCATATTGTGGTCTGAAACCCATAAAAATGGTTTGTTTATTTGTGTTCCCCTGAGCTGAGTTGCTTTGCCAACGCTTCTCAAAATAGCTTAGTTTGGTTGGAGGAAGATGTGGTGAATTGCAAATTAAATTTTTTGTGTTCTAGTACAACAAGGACCTGTAATACTACAGCAGCTGTATCAGCATCAGTCAAACATGCACTTGAAGCAAACCACTATCAGCCTAATAGAGTCTAACATTACACCCTGCCATGCTGCCCTCCCTTCTAACCAACACTATTTTATGCATATTGTGGCCTTACATGTTTTTTTCTCCCACTCTAGAAGACAGTGGAGTCTCCCTGATGCAGCTGATTGGAGATCCTCCTCCCAGTGAGATCACCCAGGTCTATGGGCCCGACAACAGCCCCACATATGTCTTTGGCCCCGATGCTAACACGGGCCAGCTGGCACGCGCTCACCTGCCGAGCCCATTCTACCGAGACTTCGCCCTCATCTTCAACCTGAAACCTACCTCTGACCGCGGTGGAGTCATCTTCTCTGTCACAGATGCCTCACAGCAGATCATGTATGTGGGTGTCAAACTGTCAGCTGTCCAGGGCGGCAAGCAGAATGTCATCCTGTACTACACAGAGCCCGACTCACAGCAGTCGTATGAGGCAGCCAGGTTCCTTGTGCCCTCTATGAGGGATACCTGGACCCGTTTCGCTATCGCTGTGAGGGATGACAAAGTGATGTTCTACCTCAACTGTGACACAGACCCTCAGGTGATGCATATGGAGAGGTCCCCGGATGAGATGGAGCTGGAGGCTGGTGCCGGGGTCTTTGTTGGCCAGGCTGGAGGAGCTGATCCTGAGAAGTTCCTGGTGTGTACAAAGTCTTTGTCACCTTGATGGAAACAAATTAATCATTTAGGGGATATATGGAGTAATAGGTTATACTTTATTTATTATAAAACCTTGGTAGATAGAGAAATGTGTGTGTGATGCTTTAGCATTGAATAATTATGACACTACTGCACTGATGTAATGGGGACTCATGCTGTGAGAGTCTTTGGAAAGGTGCAGTGTAGTGTTTTGATTTTCCATAGTCAGGCATGTGAAACATCTTGGCTGGGTAACTCTCATATGACTTGATTGCCTAAATTGGCCAACTCCAAAAGCATAACATAAATGTCCACACCACCTCACCATCCTCCTCAGAGTTGTCTGCAAATAATTGGAAAACCTCACAGTTGGGATGGAATGAACCACAGTCATTTGACTGCAGTGCATCCTGCAGTTGACTGCAACAAATGTTGACCTTAGCCCATAGCTACCTGCAAAGACAAAACAACCATCAGTGATAACTGCTCCTTCTTCTGTTGATGCAGCTAATTATTTTAATAGATAAACAATGGGCAGTTTTTTGTTTGCACATATCAAAATAATGAAAGGAAAAGGCAAAAACCAAAATATTCTGTATGTGACTTGAACAACTTAAGTGTTGAGGGGAAAAACATCCTTTGTGATGTATGGAACATTTCCTTAACACTTTTTAACACTCTTTAGTAAATAGTTTGACAATTAGAACCTCCAGTATAAAAGACAGCCCATGACTTCTTTGCTATTGAAGTCAGTATTAAAATTATAACATCCCTTTGGAGTGAGGAGCTTCTGTTTGTTTAATTCATTCAGAGTGTCTTTATTTACCTTAGAAAATAAGATACTAATGCTGTCAGACATGGATGTCCTTCAATAACCTTTGATAGATGTTTATTTATGCATATAATGGCCATATTATGAGACATACACAGTGCCAAGATAACCTTAAGACCTTGGGGTCATTTTGTTGTAAACTTTAACATGAATCTTTACCTTGTGCTTTACACTATTAAGCATTTAAATATGGAGTCTTAATTGTTTCATGCCCACCTGAAACATCATCACCTTTCCTCAGTTTTAACATTTTAATATTTTGCTTGCAGTTCGTTACTTATTTTCTTGTAAACCACTGTTAAATGTTTTCTTTTTCTGTTATAAAAGCCCATCTCAGGCATTTCCTTTTTTTTTATAGAAATTAAAAAGGGAATATAACCCTGTTTCTTTTTTCAGGACTTGTTAACCATATGCTGTTTGTTGACCTCAGTATGGCCCTAGGTTTCCGAGGTCTTGTGAATTTAATTTACCTAATCAAATTAAGACTTGGGAAACATCTTTGGCATTTAAATATTTACTTTCTGTATTTATGAAATGGACATTCCGGTCTGAAATATTATTTGTTTAGATCTCTCTTCTCATTACTGGCAAAACATGCTGCAGTTACAGTTTAGTCTTGTTGTGACTAACATCTATAATTTATTACAAAGATCCAAAGAAGTTTAGATCATAACATATCAGCTGAACATTGTCCAAGTCACAAAAAGAGCATATCAATACAAACATTAAAAGTCTGTGTAGAGACGGGGTTGAAATGTCAAAGAGCCCCTTTCCATTTATCTTCAAAGGTCTCTTAAAAAATCCATTTGACTCCGAGGGACATAAATGGGTCCTGGAGATTTAACGTCAAATAACTCTGTAGCTCTACATACAGAGCTAATGGGCTTTTGATAGGCAGGAAGATAGCATTCATGCTATCTCTGAGCAGCCTGTGTGGGAACATGTATCAGATCGTGTGTGTGGGGCAGAGATAGTGGCACTTCACAGGCAGAGGTTAAAACAGGAGACATCAAGAGCCCCTCTGATTTGGTGGAAATGGGGAATTCCCTGAGAAATATTTCCCTGAGCAGCAATTCCAGAGATAAACATCTACATTTGTATGTTGAAAGCTAGTGTCTGTGTGTGTGTGTGTGTGTGTGTGTGTGTGTGTGTGTGAGATGTATCAGATGATACATATATCATCAAACATCAAAACACTATGTCCTTGTTTCCCAACAGGGGGTCATCGGTGAGCTGAGGGTGGTGGGAGACCCCCGTGCTGCTGAGAGACACTGTGAAGAGGATGAGGATGACTCAGATATGGTGAGTCACAGTCAGTTTTGAAGATAATCTTCTGCATGAGACAGAAATGCTTCAGCGTGACTGCAGGGGAAGAATAAAAAAGTATTTGATGAGGCGATAATTGACCCCAACTCCAAGTAACAGTAACAAGGCCCTGCAGGCCTGTCAAGTCTTAACAAAACCAAAAATACAAGAGCACAACTGTAGGGACCTGACAGAAGTGCTCCAGCATAAACGCCACTCATTAGCTTGTCCGGCTAACAGGCGCACGCTGCTACACACAGCAGTATCATTTGCTTCCAAGGCCGATAACCATAGTCGTATCATTAACTCACAATGTTACCTTAGTTTGTGGGCTCACAGGTTACACACACTTCCACCGTGTATTACATCGGTGAGGAGAAGCCAGTTCTGGATAATAAGTTTACACTGACATTTAAACTCTTCTAAAGGCATTGATAAAGGGGAAAACAAATAAATGGGCTAAGAAGCCACACAGGGTCATATTAGAACAAAATAACTAGCTAGCTCTACATTGCAGCATAAGTACACTGTTACATCTGGAGACAATACCAGTTAGCTTGCCACAAGAAGCTTTAGCCTCAGTGTTTAAGATGAAGAATTATGTAGCCATTAAGTTACAGGAGCTAAACCCCTTTTACAATATTACCACTTTTAAAAAGTAGTGAGTTAAAAAAATCAAAAAGTCCCCCCACCTGTCTAACTCTAGCTTAGTTAGCCAGCTACCTACAGCTGATCAAACCTGCCACCAGCGGTCATTTTATCCAGCGACACTGACCGTTGCTGGCTTGACATTGTCTCAAACATTACTAAGAATTTCAGTGGTTCAATGTTGCACTTGTGAATCTGTCGCTGGTTTCACTGTAAACTGCTCATGTGCTTAGCAGCAGCAACTGGCTGAGCAAAAAGTCAATTCTGTTCAAATTCGTAGAAGAAATGTAATCATGTCAATGCACTTTAAAAACTAGGGAACACAATAAGTAAGTGGAAAGTGCAACAAATTGTATACAAATTAGGGCAGAGACGCCCTGTTATTGAATGAAATGTAGCTGAACAGTGTAGATTTATTCCAGCACGTTACATCACATCACATCTATAACAGATAAGAATCTGACTGGGGCCTTTTCAGTGCTGACCCTGACCACCCACACACAAACACAGGTGCCTCTCTGCAGCCCACCAGCAGCCTCAACTGTTATTCAGTAAAACATTGCCCTCACAGCTGTTCTGCCCGCTGAGACCACCAAAACCTTGTCCTCAGGTTCAAGACTTGACTGCTTGTTGTCATCAAATCTTTAGATGTCCTTTGGATTAGGTGGGGAAATCACATTTGCAGTGGAAATGAGGGGTTTCAGATTTCAGGATGTGCCTTTTATCTAGAACGATAACCTCACACACAGCTGTTTGACAGAGAAGACACATTCAAGATATTGAATCACTAAGAGCTCTTAAATCTAACAGTTGTTTACTGTATGAGACCTACACACTTACTGTAAGTTGCCTAACGCAATAAACATAAAAGCATTTAATGACATTAGTACAGAGACATACAGTGCGCACAATTTGGCTTGAGTTGAATATTAGTAGTAAAGGCTCATTGAGATTAACATTTACTCATTAGGCAATGTAAAACAGTTCAAGCAATAAAAACAACACAGATGGTGAAAATAGACTACTAATACTGTTACACAGTGCACAAACAGCGTTTGTATTATGTCATAAAGATATCTGCACAGGTTTACAATAAAGACATTTCCCTAGAAATTCAATTTATCATCAATTCTGAATTGACACAGGTTTTCAGATTTTATAGGTTTATATGCATTGAATTAAACCAGGAGGGTTATGCTGTGTGCTTAAAATGAGTGTTAAATGTATACTTTATTTTCTTAGGCTTCAGGTGAAGGAAGTGGCTATGTAGAAAGAAGACCTCCCAAACCAGCCGTGGAGAAACATCGATGGATGGTACAGATCATCTTTTTTGTTTATGATAGAAATCTTCTAGGTTTGACAACATGTACCTATTGTTGGATTGTTTTTCCTCATCATTTAAGCTTGGTTAAATCATTTAAGTTTGGTTCAATGTTCTTACCTTTGATATATTATATGAAAACATTGTGGGTTCTCTTCCAGTAAAATGCTCAGTAAACTCACAAAATTAGTTTGATCTTAAACTTTAAATCATGAGTGCATGAGAGAGTAAGAAGGAGGATGAACGAATGGAGGAAGAGTCCTTTCTTCTCTAAACAGGATTCAAACAGCTGATTAAACCAGACCTGTCCACCCATTCAACCATGATTATAAACAACTGACTGTGCTTCTGCAAACTGAGTCATCCCGTTGTTAGATACACCGCTGATGTCTCAAGTTTCAGATTGTAAGTGAGCAGACACTGGTCCCTCAAGACAGATTAAGAACTGCTGAGTTGATGTGTGGAAACTGAGCTGCCTCTGTGTTATACATTTGGATACAAAGACATTTTACATCAAGCGTTGCCTCTTAGACTGGAAAGGAAAAGACCTTGGTGAGTGAAAACCTGTCCATTCTAGAGGTTAGGTTATTATCCACACAGCTCGTGAGGCCAGCAAGAAGAGTTTTGAGCCTTTAATGTTAGTTTCTGTGTATTGGTTCTGAATAAACTGCATGTGCTTAAACGGGATGAGATTAACGTACTGGGTTGGGTGAGGCTTATGTATGCTCTGGGTAGATGAAGACGGACACTTATCACCTGGATGATGGCCTAAACCAACAGATACCACATGAAAGAAGACAAGATCATCTCTTCACCCCCATTCACTTGCATAGTTGCTGTCACACTTGCAGTCACTACTTTAGGTTCTCTGTGTCATTACAACTCTGTGTCTTTTTGTGTCCTTCTTCATCTCGCCTCTTGTCACTGTCTGTCCACCCCCCACCCACCTTTGTCCTTCAGTCTTCCTCTGCCTGCTTTCTGTCTCTCTCACACTCACAATCAGATTCCACAGACACCCACTCACATCTTCCCACCGTCAAAGATAGCCATGCATACTGAAACATACTCTAGCGTGAGCTCCACCCGGCACCACCATCAGCTCTGTGCGTGTGTGCACTCCCCGTCACAATTATAGTGGAGAGTTGGAAAAACCAGATGTGAATTTGGACTCGATCTGATCCAAGTCAGAGCCCCCCGCCTCAAGGCTTTGTTATTCTGACTGGTTTCTCAATCAGCTGTGCACAGGAACTGACGGAGGTGGAAAGAAAGTTGGAGGAGGGGACGGGGAGGGCAGGGTCAGGTACTTCAAGTTGGAAGTCTCTTCATCATTCCTGCCCTACTTACTCTGTCTCGATGCTCTGTGCATTTTACAAGGGGCTTTTCCATCTGTTCAGTAGGCATTTATTACCATCATGTAATATGCAATGTAATGTAAAAGACAACAGCCGGCATCTAATGCCTACCTGCTGACGTCTGTTCACAAAAAGTATAACCTACACTCTGCACAATTGTCCAACCAGTGTAATTAAGGCAAGTCTGGGCAAAGACAAGTTAGACAAGGGAGAGTTGTAGAAGTGAAGCTTTCCATTTTGTCATCCTGGAATTCATGGTGATAGATGGCAGAGCTAGTCAGTCATCCAGCAGTGTCACTGCTGAAGTGTGATGATAACTTGGTGCTGTGGGCATGATTGTTTCTGCTGTGGCCAATTTGTTCACAAAGGGCTTCGGAGCACATGCATATCTTTTAAAAGCTTATGAATCACAATTCATGTGAACAAAGTACAGTTATATATATAAGGTTGCATTTAGAGTTATTGTCCATGTTTCTCTCCCATATGTAACATGAAACCTACACAAAACCTTTTTGATCTGCTCCAATAGATAAAACAGAATGATTGAATGAGTGTTTTCAGTTTGCCTGATCCTCTTTATCGTCATAGTAAGAGAAACTCTGGCAGAAACGCTGTTGTAGCGATCTTTCCCTGGGTATTCAGGATAAGACAACTTACTGCATAAGATAGGAAAAGCAAACTCCAAGTCAAATTTTCTGGAAATACCAAAAGGTAGTTCCAAAAGGGTCAAACTGATGGATAATATGTAGCAATAATTGTGGAGAAAAATGACATGGACGTGATGGTTTCTGTTCAAATCACTTGTTTCTAACTCTGATTCACTGACTCCACTGTCCTAACTCCAACTGATTCCAGACAGTAAGATTCAAACCTTTGGTACTGCATTTTACAAACAGCTGGGCTGTTTTTCCTTTTTCCTCAGGCCCACCACAAAAATGTCCAAAATCCAATATGTTTCCTCTGTGTGCTTCATAAAAAAACACCACCCTCCTGCATAGGTGGAATATGTTGATTTGCCCACAGAGCTGCATACCTGCTCTTAAAGTCACAGGGGTTGTGTGGTTCAAATCTGTCAACACTATGTTCTAGAGGGGAGCCTCGCTCCGACATCCCCAGCCATGATGGATGGGTAAAGGAGTGAACAAGCAGGGTACTCACATCAATACATACATCAATATAGAACAATGGGCTGGCCAAATTCTTAGCATAATCAGTGCTGTGTAACTCAGTGGGGAGAATGGTTTCCCAGAGAGGGAACTGGTTAATGGTTAATTCACAACACTGGCTTCACTTTGCTGCTTCAGCTGCCCCTCCTACCCCCTACATTTTTCAACCTGCTCCTCTCTTGAATTCCTCAGGTGACAATCAGAGGTGTATACCTGCTGAAGAATGAGCTACAGCTGGGGGTATTTGCCATGCACATTTTTAAAAATAGGCTTGGTGTAGAGCTATGAAACACAAACTATAAACATCAGTGGAGTTGAATGGTAATACAGGGCAGGAAACATGAGTCACTCTAGCTGGGATTGTTTGGGATTGATTAGAACAAGACCACCGTTTTCCCGTGCAGTGACTTGGTTCTTACTTTGTTTTCAAGGCTGTACAGTGCAGGGGGGATGCCAGGGGAAATGCTGCATCAAGAGTTAGAGCAAGCTCAGCACAGCTTTCAGTAAATGTCATCAGTTTCCTTTTTTGAATATATGTGATTTTGTTTGATTATTTTCCTGCAGACGACTCCTCCATCCTCTCGGCCCATTCAGCAGCCACCACTGATCAAGAAAGAGGAGGTGTCTGTTACAAGGGAGACAGGTGAGTTTATCTTGATACAGTTGACACTTCCTGGAAAGAGACTTCATTTTATCTACTAACTTGAGATGGAATATGTTTCATGTTTCTGTTGTTAGGAGATCAGAGTCAGATGAAGAGTGCATTTCTGGTTCAGTGATTACACATGTGCCTTTAGACCTGCCCCCTCATTCATAATTTTTTTTTTTTCATTTCACTTAAAAGTTGGTAAATAGATGTTGTGCTTCCACAAGCTGACACGCGACTCCTCATCTGCTGGGCATTATAACAGAGGTCATATTCCCTGAACATGCACAGCTGAGTTCGTTGGCGCTTTCTATTGATTTACTCACACATGTCTCCACCTAGTGGACATCAACCTGTAATTGAATAGGTGGAGTGGTATTCTCTGTGAGGACCACCCCGCACCACTTGTTAAATCATCTTTAAGATACCTTGAGTGTTTTAACTGAACTATGCAGTATTTGATATTTTTCCTGCTGCCAGATCTCTAAAAGAGATCTTTGTTTCCACGAAGTGCACTCGTGGAAGCAAGTGTTAGAGCCACAATGTGTAGAATAAGAAAAAGCTACACTTTGTCGCCATCTGGTGGTGGTGTCAGGAACAACACATTAGTCAACTTAAAAAATATCTTGGGATGAGGAGAAATGAGGAAGGTCTCATTTCTTCATCTTAGGTACCTTTGTGTGTTTGTTTGGACCTGATGCTAATGCTAAAGTGTTTTAAAATACTAAGTTCTCTGTGAACCTGCCTTTAATGATGCATCAATACTAATACTAAATGCAAGGAAGGAGGTCGTCAGTTAATAGCAAACAGAAAAGCTGTTATATAGACAGATTTCCATCAACCATCTTGTAAGAAAGGTCATTGAGAAAGTGAGACCCACTGTTAAGAACATGGACAGTGGTTGTATTAGTTGCACAGATGCAGGATTCTTTGAAGCCAGGTGCTTCATCAGATTGACCAGGGTCTAGTCGATAACAAACTGGATAATCTGATTTACCTACATTTAGATATTAGTGAATATTTACACTATACTTGCAATGGAAGTACTTTTTATTTAACTACAAACTGCCATAAATATATAGTCTTTAAATCAGTGTGTGGGAACAATCAGAATCTATTACCACTCTTGGGTTTAGAGTGGCTAGTTTAAGATATTTAAGTTACTACAGCAGTGATTACAATACAGAAAACAATACAGCAAAAAATATCTGACCTCATGCCGTTGAGAATCCAAGTGACTAACTGAAAACACTGTTAATCTGGAGGCTTGATTTAACGCTGTCTTTTACCTTGTGTTCAGCAAGTGACTCCCAGCACGTTTCAGGACTTCCTGGGTCACCAGGTGGGTCAGGGGGATTTCAAAAGCACAGAGACATATATCCAAATCTCCTGTGCTTTTTTTCTCCTGTGTATTTTGTTCTCTGCACTGACCTTCTGCCTGCCTCTTGTTTGTACATGTGTGATTTCAAAAGCACACATTCAAGCACAAGAGTGCATGAATGTATCCACTTTGCAGGGTGGTGGACATGTTTGTAAACGGTGAAAGCCAGGGGAAGTGAAAAATTAGGATGTTCAGGCTGTAATGAAAACTCACCGAGAGTAAACAGAAGAGCACAACGGAGAGAGAGAAAACGGATTTATTGTTTTATGGTTTTCTCATGGATATTAAAAAATCTAATGTAAAATTATGTATGTTGCATGGTGAAGCTCTCTGGTTTTAGAGAAAGAATAGAGAAACATTTTTTTGTTTTTGAGTGGAACAGCAGCAGAACAGCAGGACAAGTACTGTATGCTAGCTCAGGTTACTAATGCTATGACGTGCAGCATTAATTGATTTTATGAAGTTTCTGTGCTTCCGTATCCACCCAGAGGCATGGACTCCATTGTCCTGCTGCTAAATTCTTAGCACTCAACTGAAATATTGCAGAGGCCTTCCTGCAGCGGGCATCATTAAGCTGTGCATGTCAGCAGTGTTGGAGATGGGTGATTTCTGCACAACTGAAGAAGTATGAGCTGCATTTCATGCAGTCTCCACTGCAAATGACACATTCACTTGGAAGAGTGTAAAGTCAATTTGCGTCACACCAGGAAATAAATATCAGGATGGTGGTGCATGCAGTTGTGGGAAGGTGTACTCAATTACCTCCTGGAAACCTTGACACGGCCTATAAATTGCAGACGTGTGCACTGGGATTCTTGCTACATTGAGCAAAAATTCATTCTCTTTCCCCTGTTTCTCCTCTTCTTGTGGGAGCAGGAAATGTCCTGTGTGTTGTTCGGGATGTGGGATACAATCGTTAATCATTTCTGAAAGGTCTTTTCATGAGGGTATCAATGACTCTGTCCTCTGTCCCCATTTTCCAGGACCAGTTGGGTCTAAAGGAGAGAAGGGTGACCGAGGGGATAGAGGAGAGAAAGGAGACAGGGGTCCAATTGGGCCCAAGGGAGAATCGGGCTCGGGCTCCAGCTCACGGGGTGGTGCCCGTGGAGAGAAGGTTTGGACCTTATGTTGTTGTTTGTTTGTTTTTTTGTTTTTTTTGTCATTTGATCTGTGGGTTGAGGGATTGAGTGGAGTGCAGAGGATGGAGTAATGGGAACTTAGGTGAAATGTCCCCAAACGAACACTAGGGGGAGCTACAAGTCCTAAGGGATATGCATGCAATACGTATCATATATTTTATCACATGCTGTACATTTTATTTTATTTCATTATATTATTTATTTTATTTTGATAGAATTATTGTGTGTGTGTGTGTGTGTGTGTGTGTGTGCAGAAAAAACAGTAAAAATAAAAAGGAATGCAGACATACAAAAACAATATATTTTTTAAAAATCAAGTATGTAACAAAAAGAATTTTAAATTGAATGATGCACAAGTTACATTCTTAGATGATGATAATGATGAAGATACAATTTATAATATTTGTCAGATGTTGGTATTAAAACAGGATTTTAAACAGCTATTAAAACAGATGTTGGTATTAAAACAGATTAACTTTTTTTTTAAATTATTTTAGTACAAACCCCTGAGTGTGCCACTCAGTCAGGCAGCAGAATTAGATTTGCCACCTCTAATGACTGTGCTTACACTCAATATGAGGTATTTTAGTTTTCCAACAAGAGGATATGTCTATGGATATTTGTGTCACTGCCAGTGAAAACTGTTGTTACTGACCTCACTGATTCTTCTTTTAATTGACAGGGCGAACCAGGGGAGAAGGGAGCAAAGGTAATTTACAGATGATCTTTTCTTTGGTGTGATCTTTGACTCTTTGATTTAAGTAATGACCTTTGAGCTTTGTCATATGATTTTCTTCAACATTACCTGTTTCATTTCTAGGTGAAAAAGTTTTTTTGTAAAAACAGTGGACTGATCCGTGTGATTCTGGTGTTTTACAATTTGTCATTATGATTCTTGTAAAACACATCTGGTAACAGATTAATGTCCTATGGGGGGAATTCAGGAGTGTATTTCTCAGTGTGTGAGTTCCTGGTGAAGCTTCAGGGAGGTCATGGCCCAGGAAACCATCACACCTTAAAATGACATATACGGCAAAGCTTAATTTCTCCTGTCTAATCACAGCCTCGCTTTACTCTGATATTTCTTCATCTGCAGGGCAGTGCAGGCTTTGCCTACCAGGGAAATAAGGGAGATCCTGGCCCCCCTGGCCCCCCTGGCCCCCCTGGCCCTCCAGGACCTGCAACCGAATATTCAGTTGGCAATGATGGATCAGTCGTTTCAAGTGGCCCTGGACCCCGAGGACCTCCTGGACCACAAGGTGTCCCAGGCCCCCAGGGACCACCAGGAGCTGATGGAGAGCCAGTTAGTGGATAAATTTTGGCAACACTAAATGTGCTGTTGTGGAATCAACATCCACTGTATTTGTCAAAGAATACATGTTGAGAAACTTCACTCTAAAGTTTCAAATATGGAATATTTGTTAAGTTAAATGTTGTATTCAGTTTTATCTTTGTTTCAGATTTGATTTTATTTTTATTTCAATCTCACAGGGTGACCCCGGTGAGGATGGAAAAACTGTAAGTTTGTTTTTCTAGCACAATCTACAGAACACCGATCAATGGCTTTAATTCTTATCAGCAGTCAAAAGATTATGTGATGATTGGTTGTTAAAGTATAGACCTTTATGGTTTCCTCAACACAGGGTCCCGATGGACCTCCAGGCTTCCCAGGAACCCCAGGTGACCCTGGAGTCAAAGGAGAGAAGGTAACATTAGTTACCTTAGTCGGTTACATTTACAGACATAAAATATTGGTAACAAATAGAATAAAATAGACAAAATAAGCAGAGTTGTAATCTCTGTAGCAGGAATAGCATATCTTGTTTTAATGAGTCTTGCTCATACAGGGAGACCGTGGGGATGGTCAGCCTGGCCCCAGGGGACCCCCAGGACCCCCTGGACCTCCCGGACCAGGATATAGATCTGTGAGTTGGTTGAGGCCTCAGTCTCACGTTTGACAACATCTAGAAACAATTTGTATCGGCAGAAAATTTCATATTTAAGGGAATCATTTGTTGAATAATATGACTGATTTCAACTGATGTTTTTCAGACTTTTGTGGACATGGAGGGATCAGGGTTCCCTGACTTGGAATCTGTTCGGGTGAGGATGAGAAAAAACTCACAATTGCGCTTCACATTTCTGTTGCTTTGATTTTTTTTTTATCACGGTCAATCGTAATTTGGCACATGATCTACTTTTCAGATGAATCGTACAGATCGCATCATTAAAATATATTTTAATAATATAATATTTAGATATTTAATTGTAAATGGTCAGTCACTGCTAAGCAGCCTATTGTCAGTTGCGGTTAACTAACAATAGTTGCTAACTCCAAGACTGAGTGCACAAGGCGACAGACCGGGAAAACAGTGGGAACACAAGGTGGTATGAGCCAGGGCTAGCTAGTTAGCAGCAACCGAACATTCAAATTAAAAGACTTTGATAACCATTAATATTAGGTGTGATTGGTTGTGATACAACTTGTAAAGTGTGAGTGAAGAATAGCGGCGAGCAAAAAAACATTTGAAAGATGTGTCAGCGGCAGAATGATACTATTCACAACTTCTGGTGGGAATAAAATCAGAGTGGAAAGAGGATTCAGGGATTTTGCAAGTGGGGCCTTTGGGTTGAAGAGAGGCAACGATATGCACATCTAGTCATATGATCTCAACGAAGATTCATGATTCAGATGGTGAATCATGATTCTACCTAAAAAGATTGTGATATGATGTTTTCCTCAGATCCCTTTTGTAGACTCTAATGAGGTTGTGACAAAGTCAAAGCATGAAGAAGATAAATTGTTGCTGAGGACATTTTTGACTCTGAATTGTTCAACTTTTATGCAGCTACAAATATTTGATCTGAAAAGACATCGCTGTAAATTGATTATAAAATATGTTTTTTGTTGAAGGGACTGCCTGGGCCACCGGGTCCACCTGGTCCCCCTGGGCCCCCTGGTCCCTCTACAGCCAGCACAGCATTGAGTTCTGGGGCATTTGGACCACCAGGAAAGGATGGGGCTCCCGGTCAACCTGTAAGTGTCAATGCCCATAACAACACTGCTGGACAGATAACTCCCTGAACTGTACACCAGATTGCACCATGTAACCAAACCAACTACTGCTGCATGTCTGAACCAAATCCTTTGGCCTCCAGGGTTTACCGGGTACTGACGGCCTCCCAGGAGCTCCTGGTTCTAAGGGAGAAAAGGTAATGTCCCTGTTCATGAAAGTGAAATGTAGACAGGTGATTTAAATTTTGTTAAAAAAAAAAAGAAGTGCATTTATTGTTGTTTTTTTTTTTTTATCATTTGTTTTGACTTGTGTACTTATTGGTTTAAAATTGTAATTAACACAAGAAATGTAAGTTTTAAAAACATCTGAGGCTGTAAAATGAAGCCCTGCAGTTCTTCCAGTGGCCACTTGAGGTTGGCTCTAAAATTGAGTCAGTCCCCATAGACTCACATGTTAAAATGTCCAACAAGCAAAAAATAAACATAATTACAGCCTGGTACAAAAAAAAACCAAAAAAAACAAGTTGGCCTCTTTAGCTAACGTCCTATTTCATGACAACTGTGCAGGGTGAATTTCTACATAACTCATACATTTTTTTAAGGATTAAAGCTGATTGATGTCACAGCTGCTACGTCCATCTTTATTTGCAGTCTATGGGAAGACCACTAGAAATATTTAATCATTACTAACGAACAATTCCAGTGGGCACACAGGCCGTTAACCAACCTGGGGACGGATGTTGTTGTTTAGTCCACTTACTCTGTGGATCATGATTCGTGTTATGATCCAGTGAATCTTAAGGTGACATCAGAAGCACTGAGGAGCAGGAAATCCTGTTGCTGAGAGTTTTGATAGTCTGGTTATTTGCCTCCTCCTAAGTAATGTCCCTAATGTGGGATGAACACAGCGCTAAACAAGCAGGAGCTGCTGATGAGCAGGTGGTGAAATAACACGAATCATGAGCGATGTAGAAATTATGGCCAAGAGGTAGGCTTCACGTTCCCAGTGGAATACAGATTTAAAAGCATGACTGGTCCTCCCAAATGCTGAATCCTGTAAAGAATCAGATGTATTAAAAAGCTAAACATAACTATACTGTATATGCTTATTAAAAGAAGATGAAAAGGAAACAATTTGTAACAACATTTGTTGGCTATATAGAACTCTAATGTATACCAGTCAGTGGCACACATCTGCTTGTATATGCACAGTATTTATACAGTTTTTCAGTCTGATAACATGTTTTGTTTATTTTTTTATTTACTAGGGTGATTCAGGCGAGCTGGGTCTTCCAGGGGCAGTTGGAGAGAAGGTGCAGATTTATAAACTTCATTTGTTTATCTTTTTTTTTCCATTCTTTCTCGGTGGTAGCTGCCACTTTACAGTGAGGTGTACTCTGAATCCAAATGCTAATTATCCTTGTTGTTACACCTAGTAGAGAAGACCTTATTCAACATAATCCTGAGTTTTGTGCAACCAGACCTGTGTAGAGTAATGCGTCCACTTGATAACTAGAATGTCAACTTTCATTCAAATATTCCTTAAACTTTTCCTTTCGTTTCTCCAGCCAAGCTCCTACTTTTCTTTCCTCACCAATCTGCTGCCTCACTATCTATCCTCCTCCTACTCTCCTAAGCCTTCCCATCTGCAGGTACACGTCAGCCATCAAAGGGGATTTGTGTCTTCTAACAATATGCAAATGTTTGTCAAATATTGTCAGCTGCAGACCTGACTCAAAGTTTAATCTGAGTGCGGCTATGGTTTGATTTAACATTTAGTGACATCTGAATTTGGTCCCAGAGGAATGAGCATGGGTGTTTGTGCAGTTACATTATCCAGTGTCCTTTCAGATACTTACTACTAGTAGTGGTAACTAAGCGCTGCATGACACAGGTGACATTCAAAAAAACACCTCACTGTGTTTAAAGGCACTTTACTGTTGATGAAAACTTTGCATTTACTTTAATTTCTTATTTATTTATTTAATATCAACACTAATTTTATTTCTGTCATCTTATGCTTCAGGGAGCTCAAGGAGACCCCGGTTTACCAGGACCTGCAGGAGAGCCTGGCCTTGCTGGTCTGCCTGGACCCATTGGACCAGTTGGACCACCTGGTCCTCCTGGGCCTCCCGGACCAAATTATCGTGTTGGATTTGTAAGTTCTCTTTCCAGTTTTTGAATATGTCTTGGTGTCTTGGTGAAGATAAAATCTCCTGTTAAAAGATAAAAACTCTTCACTTGTTCATAGAAACAAATTACAAACTATGTGCAAGTTGTGTCTGTGTCATGTGACCATGTGTTGACCAGAATATTTTAGCAGGAGAATTGTAAAAGTAGCCACAATGTGGAGTAGCTCTACAGATCAAGTTTTGTATTTTTAGTGCAGTCTGTGCTTTTCAGTCACACCCCGCTCCTCTGTGTGTGTCAGATGTAGAGAAGTAAAGCTACAAAATGACTCTGTTAAAAATATACATCAGTAAATCTTTGGTTTAATCAGAATTTAATCTTTAAGTACACAAAAAGACTGAAAAATCCTTTTTTCAAAAAAGAGTTTCACATAAAATCTTTGCTGATATTTAAAGGATGACATGGAGGGCTCTGGTGGAGGTTTCACCAATGGACTTCCTGGCGTCAGAGGACCAGAAGGAAGACAGGTCAGTCCTGTGGAAGATGATATCTGTCTCTCACCATTACAGGGAAAGTTTGAAGTATACATAATATAGTTTGAAGAATGCTGAAGTTCTGTGAATATATTTTTTAGCCAGAGTGAGTCTCTGATCCCAGTTCTGATCAGTAGCTTTAAAGGAACAAAAATACCTGAAAATAAGATGAGTGGTTTCCATTTTGCTTTTGAATTAAAATGCTGACTTATGGCAGTGGCATTACGAGTTATGAAGCAGTATAAGACATCTGTGACATAAGCTCATCACCACAGCCAGACTCACATTCATAAAGAGCAGCATGTATTACAATTTAAATGAAAATGATCAGTCACTTCAGATCATATTATACATCACGCTGATCATATTTGTATTACTTAGTCAATCGTTGTTCAGTCCTAACTGATTACGTGCAAAGTGAGGTTAAGAGGAAACATTTGGTAAATCCACTTGTATAATCATTTTACTGTTAAATGTATAATGTATTTGTCTATTTAACATTCTGTTTAATTGTAACAGTTTTAGCAGGATATTGTAAATACATGTGGAAGACTTACATGAGCTGACCAGGACAATTGTTGTGTGTTTTCAGGGTCCTCCTGGTTTACCTGGACTTCCAGTAAGTTTGCAGTGATCTGTGATGAGTGCTCTCCTTATTTTTTCCCCCACTCACGTGGTTTCTCTACTTTGATACTTTGATAGTAAACTAAAAGAATCTTATTTTGAATATATAACCAGAAATAAATTGTTAAAAAAAATAAATACAATGGATGCAAATGTATGAAAATTAATACAAAACATGCGAACAAGAAGCAGAGCAACAGAATAGAACAGATTTGTTAATTAGTTTATTTTATGGATTGATTGTATCAAGTAGAGAATATGAAAATATAATGGTTTAAAGCAGTATGATGCGAATATCTAGCATTATGGGGCAGAAATGCAAACTCTCAGCAACACAGAAATCCCTCAGTTAGTGTGTTAGTTAAACCAGTATAGTTAGTTAAACCTGGTGGTTAGACTGGTGTTTAAGCTTGTCCATGTGACCTGCAAAGCATTGAGCAGAAAGAGGTGGGGAGCAAATTAGTCACATTACAAGTAATAAATTCAATTCATTATTAATATTAAAGTTCTGCAGAGGAACTTAAACACTGAATGTGATATAACACTGAATGCGATAGCCACTGGTTGCTACGCATTTGTCATCCCTACAGTCACAGTTGCTTCTCTAAATATGGATTACCTTCAGACTGTCACTCTCATCTGCAGCACTGACTCAAAGAATATTAATACAGACAGACCCATGTAGAACATGAAGACGAGGAATTAAAGTTAGTATTTTAGAGCATTGTTAAGTTAATTGCTGGTGGAGGAGAAACTATTTGATCTTCTTGCTATGTCTGCTGTTATATGACAGTATGTGTTTTCAACTTTGTTTTTACATTATTGAGGATTGTTTTTTACTGATACTCAACTCAAATGTACCTCTGCAGGGTAAACCTGGGTTGCCTGGCACACTGGGTCAGAAGGGCAGTGAAGGTCAAGCAGGAAGAGACGGGCAACCAGGGTTGGATGGCTTCCCTGGACCTCAGGTATAAAAGGGGATTTCCCTCTCGATCTGTCATTCTGACAAAAAACCATTGGACACCGGAGGTCTCATAGTTGTTGAAAGTCGTGGTGTTAACAGTGTTGGATGTTTGAAACCTGTGTGATGTAACCAAGGAATTTGGTTTACCTTGATTATCCATCATGAAGTCCTTCATATTAAAAGATCATTTGTTTTGTAAGGGAGCAGTCACACAGACACTGGCACGATGCAGCCAGCAGAGGAAGAAAATATCTTCACACTTCACAAGCTACTGTGTCAAAATGTATTGTTAAAAAGAGATTGAAATGTGTTGTTGGCAGTTTTAGATAAAGGAAGATAACATCTAATGTTTACATATTTAAAAACACTTTACAAGTAAATGTAAATGTGGATTTTATGTATGTATACATATTTTAATGATTTGAATGTATTGTTAAAGTCTGTTTTGTTTCATTCTTTAATTTGACAGGGACCGAAGGGTGACAGAGGCGACAAAGGAGAGAGGGTGAGTGTCATTTTTGTCTCTGAATATCTGTTTATTATATATTATATATAATATATTATTATGTTTACTTCCAAATGCTGATCCATATCTGTTTTTTTTATTGTTGCTGTGTTTGTGTGTGTGTGTGTGTGTGCGTGTGTGTGTGTGTGTGTGTGTGTGTGTGTGTGTGTGTGTGTGTGTGCGTGCGTGTGTGTGTGTGTGTGTGCTTTGTGGTTTTAGGGCGACGCTGGTCGAGATGGAACCGGACTCCCAGGTCCCCCTGGCCCACCTGGACCACCAGGACAGATAATCTACTCCACATCTGGCAACGTAAGAATCAAAAATCGATCAGAGTAGCAGTTGTGCAGATAAGCAGCATATCCAAATCCAAAACATCCCCAGTTTTAATCAGAATGCAAACATCTTGATTTCCTTCACCGTGTCATTTCTTCTGTCTCTGTCCCTGTAGTTTGACGGAGTCGTCGGCAGTATTGGGCCTCAGGTACGTATGTCAGATACCTGACATCTCAGTTGCAAATTCAACTTAGTCTTTGTAGTTGTGCTTGATAACGTGTGTGTAAGTTTTGCTTTGAAGTACCACAACACTTACAACACTGACTGTGCACTTATAATTGTTGAGTCAGTAATGTACAGACTGTATAAAATTAATCCACATTGAGTGGATGTGGTTTGGATTTACTTACAGTTGTGTTATCTTATCAATCTAGTGAAGTTGAATGTAAAATCAGTTGTTTTCCTGTACAGGGTGGACCTGGTTTGCCTGGTCAGGCTGGATTCCCGGTAAGTCACCTTGTGTTAAATAATTTATGTACCTAGCCCCTATTATAAGCATAAATGTGAAGTGTACCTACATACATAATTGAAGTCTGATTCTCAGCAGGTGAAAATAAAATACAGGCCTGCTGTTTTTCCTGCTGTGTTTTGCCCCTGCTCTTAAACATTATTCTTCATTCTGCATCTACTCTTTATTTTCCTCTTTGTCAGTGAATCCTATGAAAAGACCAAGGCAAAACAACTTTAATATTTCAATTTAACATTTTAATCAAAGCATGACAACAGTTGTTGGGATGTTTGCTTGTGTTGCCTCCTTTCCTAAAAGCTTTCCCCCAGAATGTGACAATGACAAACTCAAACAGGTGTAAATAGTGTCTGACAACAATGGAGCTCTATGGGACAGAGTGATAACCTGTGTCAGGCTTGAGCTCCACAGACAATACTTTTTAATAGAATCGGTTCCTTGTTAAATTTGGTCATTTTATGTAAGTGCAGGTTTAAATTCTGTTTGCTGAACTGTTGTGCTGGAGATATTTTTATTCTCATTTATTTCAAATATCCACAATGTTTCCAGACAGTGTAACAGTACAGTTTGGCATCCAAAAGCAACTATTGAGTGTTTCTCCACTACAGTTGCACCATGCTGGCACTGAATCGACTCATATAACTCCAACATCTCATCCACTGTTTCAACAGTGGCCCTCTCAGTGGCCCTCTCAGCAACCCAGTAGCTGTACTGTATAAACAGGGTGGATCATCGTGTTGGCTTGAATTCATCTAGGTGAAAAACTGTTCTGCTGCCAAATGACTGTCCACTTGTTTGTTTATTGATGTCAGATTTATTTTGTTCACCCTGCAGGGTCCTATTGGACCAAAGGGTGACACAGGGGACCCTGGCCCCCCTGGCTACGGGCTGAAGGTAAATTCTTGGTTATTTATTTGTTTAACCATTAATGTAGACCCTTTATCGTCATTATAACATTACTGTAATTGAGTCCTTGTTGTCTTGTCTTGTCTGTGATCAGGGTGAGAAAGGCGAGCCGGGCTTAGTAATCGGACCTGATGGAAATCTGCTGTCTCTGGAAGGGTTAACAGGTCTGAAGGTGAGTATTTTCATATCTCCCTGTCTGATGTTCTTACACACACATAAATATACTGTACATACAAACACATGCATATACCTTTTCTCTACAGGATATAATTCATGTCTAAATCTGTTTCCTGCTTTGATCTGCTGTTGTTTTCCAGCCTTTTGTCAACAGGGTTTTGGTTGTGTTTTTGTTGTTAAAACTAATCTTTCTTTTACGATGCTTATAGGGAGACAGAGGACCTCCTGGGCCTGTTGGACCTTCTGTAAGTGTTTGTTTATTTGTACCTGAGATATTCAAGCTAATTTACCAAAACTGAGAAAGAAAGAAAGAAATTTCCACTTCATTTTCCAGTCAGTTCAAATTGTCTATTTCATTTATTGCTATAGGGTCCTTACGGGCCTGCTGGATTAAAGGGTGAAATTGGAATGCCTGGACGACCTGTAAGTACTGTTTTCTTGGTGCTATATGATAGTAAATGTTTATATAAATAGATATTACTGTTCTGTGTTTATATTACAGTGACTTCAGAAAATTTTCAGACCCTTTTACTTTACATACACTTTGTACTGTCAATTTTATTGTAAATGGATACAATTTCCATTTTCCCAAAAAAATTACAATCAATGACCCATAATGACAAAGTGAAAACTTTTTTCTCTTGTGGCAAGTTGAACAGGTCAGACACACTTGTGTGCATATATCTTTTTTATTTTCACCTGGGGACAAATTAAGTTTCTTGAATTTAGAATAAGGTTCCACAATTCCAACTGCATGTCAGGACAAAAATGATGAGTTCCCAGGAACTCTCTGTAGACCTCTGTGCTATAACTGGGGTAACATATAGATCAGGGTGAGTGTAAAAAACAATAACTGTGAAACGGAAGAAGTTTGGAACCAGGACTCCTCCTGGAGTTGGTCGTCTGACCAAACTGGGTAAGCAGGCATGATGAGCCTTTGTCAGGGAGGTGATCAAAACAGTCACTCAGTCACTTCAGAGGTCCTCAGCAGTGATGGGAGAACCTGGTGGAAGGATGACCATCTCAGCAGCTCTCCATCAGGCTTTTATGGTAGAATAGAAGAGCCACAGAAGAGTAAAAGGCCTTTCACAGCCTGCTCGGGATTTACCAAACTGAATTTAAAGGTGTCTGAGACAATGAGGAAAAAGATTCTCTGATCGGATGAGACACAAACCAAACTCTTCAAGCAGAACTCAAACTCTGTTTGAACACCAGGCACCACTCATCACCTGGATAATACCTTCCCTATGGTGAAGCCTGGTGGTGGCAGCGTCATGATACAGATGAGCTTCTTAGCAGCAAGGAAAAGGAGACAGGTCTGAAATGAGGGAAGGATGAAAGCAGCCAAGTACAGAGAGATCCTTGAAGAAAACTTGCAACAGAGTGAAGGTGACATGAGACTGTGGTGATGGTTCATCTTTCAGCACGACACTGACCTGAAGCAAACAGCCAAGACGAAGCTGGAGTGACTTCAGGACAAGACTCTGACTGTCCATGAGGGGCTCAGCCAAAACCCTTAAAACATCTGGGGAGAGACCTGAAGATGGCAGTTCACACATTGTTCCCATTCAGTCTAATTATTTATCGCATTTGCAAAAATGTTTGTTTCATATTGTCATTATGGATAATTGAGTGTAGATTGATGAGCAAAATGACAATTTGATCCAATTAAATCTAAAACACTATAAAATGAAGGAGACTGGATGGAGTTTATCTGTTTCTCTCCTCAGGGTCGTCCTGGTGTAAACGGATACAAGGGAGAGAAAGGAGAGCCAGGAGGTGGTGCTGGTTATGGCTACCCAGTAAGTATTAGTATTATTAAGTTAAGTAGGCTGACTTGGTAGTTGCAGAAGTAAAGTAAAGACAGTTTGACATCATCATCACCAACCCCCAGGAGATCTCAGAGCTTAATGAGGCCACAGCCTCAGATGTCACCAAAAAGATGTCATAAAAGTCAAAGGAAGAGTCTTGTCTGGTTAGCTATCTTGTTAGCTTATTTCAATTTAATTAACCTTCTTATAACCACAAAAGTCTCACTGAGATCTGAGTTTTCAAGTGGTATTCAGTAACTGCTTATTAATGACCTTTGGACAAGTTCTGTTGTTGTACCATTTACAGATGCCTTGTTTTTAGAAACATAAGCACTATTTAATTCAACAACTGTCAGCTGTTCTGCTCTGTATTTGTTTCATAAAATAATGATATTTACAATGCTAATATTTTTAATATTATTCATTAATTAATTAATACCATTCCTCATTGAACCTCTTGAATGAATGAAAGCTGTAAATGTTTCAGACTTAAGTCAGTTCAGTGTTTGTAGTCATTATGTCACAGTAGCTGTAAAAATAATATACTGTCCTTAACTATTATAAGATCTCACCAGTGCCTAAGGAGTCATTCTGTATCACACACCAAAATGCGATAGAGTCAATAACTTTGTTTTCAACAGGGAGTTCCTGGTCAACCAGGACCACCCGGACCACCTGGACCCCCTGGGCCAGCCATTCCATTAGATCGCTTCAATGTAAGTACACAAGACCTTGTACCTCGATCTAGACCTTTCTGTAGAACAGCTACTGTTACTGGTAGATTGTACCACAATGTTCAGTCAGTCAGTCAGTCAGTCAGTCAGTGTCTTACTGGTTGGTAAAACTAGTCAGTTGGTTGCTTACTACAGTGTTTCTCAAAGTGTGATCTGGGGACCTTCAAAAATCTTGGAGGACCCTGGAACAATATCAGATGGGGATCTGTGGTCTAATTTGTGTCAGTTTAGGGTCCATGATGTGGAAAACATTTGAGAACCACTGGCTTATAGCAGAGCTGATCTTAAACTGTAGATATATCTTTTGCTCTATTGTTTCTGGTGTCTTTGAACATTTTTTCTTTCTGTTCTTAGCGCTATGATGAAACTTCAAGGAATTACCCAGGTATGACCTCCCAACACACACAGTTTGTTGTTTTATCCCCAAATACATAAGACTCTAAGACAGAGAGGGCTCAGAATGGAGAAGTTAAGTCAAAGTGGCAGTGAAAGAAGAGAGATTTAGAAAAGGTTTAAACTGTCTGCAGAGATAAACAGTTCAATCTTAATTTCAGTGTGATCCATCTGCTTCAGCCTGGAGGGGATATACACTGAATTGTCAAGAGATTAAGCTGTCGAGTCTTACCAGATCTGGAGAATGAACTAATAAAATATAGCTGCCATTACTATCAGTGAATCAGCGTGTCACAGTTTTGCAGGGACAATGTCACATATATCTGCGTGACGCTGTGTCTAACTCTGCAGTGTTGAAACTTGAATTTTCCTTCAGTAATTAAAGGAGAGAAAGGAGAACGTGGTGACCGAGGGCTTCCAGGAATCCCAGGTAAGTCCTGGACTTTACAGAAAACATGCACTCAGTACCATTATGAGATCCACATCCTCTGCACTGCAGGACTGCCGTGAAGAGAACTGTTTGTACTTAATTACCAGAAAACCTTTGTGTTTTTTTTTTTCAGGGACAACCTCTAATTTGGACATTTACACATTCAAGGTAAATTAGCTTCTTGCTGAACCAGCAGGTAGTTTTATTAATATTCTGGATGTACTGAAAAAAACTCATCATTGTTCATTGTTTCCAACAGAATGAACTGAAAGGAGAGAGAGGCGAGGCAGGTGTGAAGGGAGAGAAGGGAGAGCCTGGTGGTGGATATTATGACCCACGTTTTGGAGGAGTTCAAGGTCCATCAGGGCCTCCTGGCAAACCAGGATTACCGGTGAGTTCTGAGAGAAACATGTCTGCTACAAATGAATCCACATTAAACTCCATTTTGTCAAGTGTCACGGGACTTGTGCTGTATGTGTACGTGTATGACGTCCAAAATAAACTCAGCACATGAGCGTCGTTTGTTGAAACGTGTGTGTCTGTAACATTGCAGTGATGTAGAATTTTCTCTTTAATGTCAGGGTCCAAAGGGAGATTCCATAATGGGTCCTGCTGGACCTCAGGGCCCACCAGGGCCACCGGGCATAGGTTACGATGGACGTCCAGGTCCTCCAGGACCACCTGGACCTCCAGGACCTCCAGGCTCACTTCCTGGTGTATACAGGCCCAATCACCGTAAGTTTGAAAACCTCTACATATGTTTCTACATCACACGCTGCAGAGGACATTGTAGAGCTTTTATAGGATGAATGACGCTCCTAATCCTCTGAAGAGTCATGCTGTCCCTCCTACAGCCACTGCGGAGGTCACCTTAAGTTTGAGTCACTCTCTACTGTTACTGCGCTGGAGCTTCTCATAAGCCAAATTATTAACAAGCTTTTCTTTTAATATGAAGCTGTCAGTGTCCCTGGACCTCCTGGTCCTCCTGGCCCACCTGGGACCCCTGGTCTTGCCTCTGGTGTAAGTACATTCACTGGATTTTAATAATCATATTTTTGACTTGAAACAGTGACTGAGAGCATTCAGCAGACACTGCTCCCATCATATAAGTCATAATTTATAATGATCAGTCTGTATACTGGATAGAAGATGACACCAATTTCATAATTTCTTCATGTTATTCATTAAATATCACTAAATATCATGTGTATTTTGTTTAACACAGGTCACAGTGTTGAGGTCATATGAGACAATGATTGCTTCTGCCAGACGCCAGGCAGAGGGCAGCCTCATCTACATCATAGACAAGGCAGACCTCTACTTAAGAGTTCGTGATGGACTGCGCCAAGTCATGGTACAGCAATCAGCTTCTGAACTATAGACCACACCATAGAGCTCTGATACTGTTTTACACACTTTAAAGGTGCTGCCCTAATCAATATTTGGTTCACACAACTTTTTAAAACTAGTCTATTATCCCATCAGCTCATACATCTGGAGGCTAATGAGGTTTTTATTGTTATTCATTCTAGATGTGTTTAATGTGTAAGACACCTTTACTTCAGTGTCAAAAGCTTTGCTTACTTTGTGTGTTTATTAGAGTAAGTGGAGTTGATTGAATGTTGATACACACACATATTCAGTGCATGAATTGACTGTGAGCTGAGATGTCAGCATTTATCTACTTTATATTTTCTCTCTCAGCTTGGAGAATACAAGCCTTTCTTCAGAGACCTGGTAAGTTACACTCAACAAAACAAAACAAAATAGAAGAAACATATTTTGACCTTTTACATTTGCCTGCTCAACTGCTCGATCGTTTACTAATCTTTTTTTTGTTTTATTTTTTTATAGGAGAACGAGGTGGCAGAGGTCCAGCCTCCACCCGTGATCGTCTACCCCCAGTCCCAGGACCAGTCCAACAACAACGGAGCTGGCCACTACTCCCAGGGTGGTTCTGCCATACGTCCCATTGAGCCTCCACCACACCCACCTGCAGACCCCAGATACCCCCCACAATACGATCCCAGGTTCCCAGACCCCAGACACACGGGTCAGACGGATGGAAGATTATCCACCCATCAGACTGAGAACAGACACCCTGTCACGCCACAGAGACGACCCAGCCCACCTGTTGTGCAGCCCGGTGGCCACGTGGGTACATCAGCATCAGGAGTGAGTACAGCTGAACCAACATTAATTACAAACATGAATAACTCATATTTCACTTTAATGCAGGATACCGAGCCTCAAATATGTAATGTAAATATGTAACAGGTGAGTGACCTTGTCTTGTCTTCAGTCAGACCAACTGATGTGACTCATGTGTAATGAAACATTATGAGAACACTTCAGACTGATGTGAAACAAGAGCAGGTCAAATAAAGGGTCCTGTCCTAACCTAAACCTGTCTCCAACAGCTACATCTCATCGCCTTGAACACGCCTCAGACTGGTAACATGCGAGGGATACGTGGAGCGGACTTCCTGTGCTTCCAGCAAGCTCGAGCTGTGGGCCTAAAGGGAACCTTCAGAGCCTTCCTGTCCTCCAAGCTTCAAGACCTGTACACCATCGTCCGCAGGTCGGACAGGGACAGCTTCCCCATCTTGAATCTCAAGGTGAGATACTGCTGCTGGACAAAGTGGCAATGTTGCCAACGGGGCAGATACACTTCAAAACAGTGGGTCTGCTTTTGAAGTCCAGCTGTAACTTTTACATAAATGTCATTTATTTAGATTCTGTTAATGGTTGCTATCTTTTCATTGTCTACACCAACTTCATTGTGTGCATCATTGCTTCTTTATGAAGAACAAAGTATGAATAAGAAATTACATTTTCTCATATTCTCTTCCTTTCAGGACCAAGTGTTGTTCAGCAGCTGGGAGACTCTCTTTGGTGACAATGCAAGCAAAATGTGGGAGAATGTACCAATCTACTCCTTTGATGGCAGAGATATCCTCAGGGACAGTGCATGGTAAATCTTCATACAACACAGCATCCTGTGCACTAACACGCAGCTGCTGGTGTAGTGTCTCAAGTTTCCTTTGTTGATCTGCAGTTACAGTTTGTACATGTAGTTGGTTTTGTCTGGAAGAACAAATGTGTTAATGTCAGGTAGAGTGTAGATCTCTTCTGAACTGTGTGCTTGTTTTTGTGTTTTGCTGCAGGCCAGAGAAAATGGTCTGGCACGGATCAAACAACAAAGGCCACCGGCAAACAGACCACTACTGTGAAACATGGCGAGCAGGCGACCGTGCTGTGACTGGTCTGGCATCATCGCTACAGAGCGGCCACCTCCTGCAGCAAACCTCCAGCAGCTGCTCCAGCTCCTACATCGTCCTCTGCATTGAGAACGCCCTCATATCACACTCCAAAAAATAAATCCCGTCCATCTTCCTTTTTTTTTTTTTTTTTTTTTTTTTTTCTTTTTTTGTGCTGTGCCCTAGTCAAACACAGTTTTTGTGTCTAAGCAGACATGTTGTTTTAAAATTCCCTGATAACAAATCTTGTGAACGTGCGGCGTCCAGTGAACTGGCCCTGTGGCTCTTTGCCTGGCAGAGACGCTTTGCATTGTCTGCTCCTCCCCTCCATAAACGCCAAAGAGATGGGTCGAACAGAGGGATGTTGGTCCTTTTTCTTGGGGGCATTGGCACATATTCTTCAAGGGGTGGAACAACAGCGGAGAAGCTGAATGCTTTCTCAAATTGTATCCATTTTAATTCTGTATATTACATGTTTGTTGTTTGTGTCTTCTCTGTTTTGTTTTTTTGTTTTTGTTTTTTTTTTTGATGTTATCAATGTTTTACCTTATGAACTGTTTTTAAAATGCTATATCCATCCTGTCATTTTTTTTAATTTTAGGTATGGATCATTTCCACATTTTTTACAATTTCATTTTAGAATTGTGGGCTATGATGGGGTAAAGCAAACTTTTAAGGACTATTTTAAATTTAAAGAAGATAATAGATATTTATTTTTAAATGAAGTTATGTAAGGACAAAAAAAATGATTAGGAAAACTTTTTAAAAAATGCTAAATACCCTCATTTATATTCTACACAGCACAGAACATTTAATTCTATTCAACAGAGCTTCTGATCAGAAACTGTGCCTTATTACACAACCTGGACTGCTTTACACAATAAGCTCATTTAGTCTACACATTATTCTACAGATATGTAAATGTTACAGTGGTTTTCACTCCCTCAGATGCTTTTACTTCACTGCACATTTAAACGATCTTGTTGGACACAGACATTGCTGTAATGAATGATCTCACATCCAGAGGGAAAGATGAGCCTCTTAAATCTAAAATGATTATTTTCCCTTTTACCACGTCATAAAAATCAGAAAACCAGTGAGGAAGCTGGAAGTGATTAGTTTTCTGCTAATCTTTGTTGGACTGTCACGGGTGTTAGGGACAGGAAGACCAATATGTTAAAGAGGCTTTATTTTTTTGTTTTTTTTTTTTTGCAGTAGCCTTACATTGAATTTCGGAGACTAACCTGGCCTTAGTGCTGCTGATGTCTTGACTGAACCTGTGGAAATTAATTTTTATAACAAAATGTGCTGTACTGTTTCTCCCAGGCACTGAATTAAAGTCTTTCTCAACCACAGAAGTAATGTGATGTACTGTGCGTCGGCCTGTACACTGTGGTGAATTATTTTACTCACTGAACCACATGGATCCATCTTGTGATGCTCTCTGATGCACCGTGACCTTGGTACATTTCACTCAGCAGCCCTGACCAGCAGTTTTATGTCCTGCTCATAGGTATGCTGCTGTGTTGACTCCACCACAAATCAGTTTCTCCACTGACTCCTCTATCATACATCATCTACTGAACTTCACAGTCAAGCTTCACCCGTTAGATAATTCAATTCAAATCAATCATAATGATAGAACTGATAATATCTATCTGTCATTCTTTTACTGTGTTCACGTAGCAAGTTAACTGGGTGACCTCATACTGCAATACAACCACAGGAATGATGACTGCCATCTTTATGGACTTTAAAACTAAAACCATCAACATGTCTTGTTTGTGACTTAATTGAAATTATTGCTGAGAAGTCAGTTGCATTGTTAAAAGGGAACTCTGTTTTCTATTGGTTTGGTCTGACCGTAGACTCTATATAAAGATGGACATAGCCTCTGTGAGGTCACCCAAAGGTTTCCCACAAGCAGTTTTGAGCTGGCTGTTCTGTTGTCGCAGTTTTGGCAGAGCCTGACTCCACCTAATTCCCAGCTAATCCAAACATGGCCAAAGAGGTGGAGCATTTTAACATGGGAGTCTATGGGGACTGACTCACTCTTGGAACCAGCTTCAAGTGGTCATTTGAGGATCTTCAGATTTTAGCACTTAAGTGTGGGCTTCATTCTTCAGTCCTGGAGGTTTCCACTTGGCCTGAAGACAGATATTTGATTATCTAAAAATGTTATTAAAATGGGGATGTGGAGATAGAAAGAAGTGAGTTAACCAGACCTCTGTAGCTCCCCTCCTCTGTTTGAGGCTAACGTTTCCAGGCGACATGAGCCACAATTAGCATAATGCACCTGAATCTCTGATCAAACAGTCAGAGGTTTGGGTTGCATTGTGGGTAATGGAAGCACCAGGTTTTCAAATGCTGGAAAAATGTGTGGAAGGAAAAAAACTGGTCTGTGTTTTATCGATTTTGAGCCTCTTTTTTTCTGTATATTGCGACTGACAGCTGCTAAATCAGTGGAGTGCTCTTTAACTAATTAGGGCACTAGTGCAAACTTGCCTGAACATGTCAACACTGACATTTTTCTAAATGAAATTACCAGGCAATCATGAATACATGGGCTGTAGGTCCATAAGTAAAGTGGATTTTAAAAGAGAACTGAATTAGGTCACCAGTCATTGGCGATGGCTTATGAAATCCCCTTAAATCTCTTCTTTAAAGTTAGGAGGCGTTTTCAAGATAATACTTGATTAAGAAGATTAATTTGAATTATTCAGACTTGGCCTAATTTGGTGGTTACTCTAAAATGATATGACCGCCATAAGAGAGGCTCTTTGCAGTTCTTACCTGTGGGTCATGATGGTGGGTAGTAGCTTATCTTTCTATATGCAATCCAAAACATTCATGTAACTGCAGATAGTGCTGGCAAGCTGTCACAAAGCCAGTGAAGTAACACAATGATGATGAAATAATAAGCTAATTTACTGCATTCAGCAGAATTACATGGTTCACCAGCCTAACACAATGTAGTATTCAACAGTGATGTATTTCAAGTGCTCAGCTAAGGTCAGCCATTGACATTCCTCTACATTTAGGTATAGATTATGTCTTTGAAGAGAGAGACGTTTTGCAGCAATCAAATGTGCCCCTTGTCCACACTCTGCAAACTTGCCCACTCATCTCTGCAGAGTAGTATTCTCAAATTTGCATTTAATGTTATAGGCCACTTAGAGGGATTTTCCTGGCTCTGAAACTGAGGTACTGAGGCAAAACTGCTGAGCGACCTTTCCTTGCCCTTGGCAGGTTGAGGTTCAATCCTGGCAGTTTTTCCACTAGAAGTCCAAGCCCCTGGTTCTGTGACTTATTTGTGCTTTATGCATATTTAAAGGAACAAGAATATTTGCTTTGTCATAAGATAGGAACATTTTTGCCACTTGGAAGCAGGAGAAACAAGTGGTGAACACAACATTGACATAACATCTCTGTCTTTGATGATGTCAATAAATGATGAGCAACATCATCATTAATTTGGAGATGAGTTTGCATCCTTAGTAAGTGTAGGTCCCATAGTCATAAATTGCTAAATGCTCCACTGTGTTCTAATTATGTGTTTGCTGCCGAGCAGGTAGAACACAATGGA
Organism: Rachycentron canadum; assembly: GCA_038496675.1. NCBI lineage: Eukaryota > Metazoa > Chordata > Actinopteri > Carangiformes > Rachycentridae > Rachycentron > Rachycentron canadum. The sequence continues at coordinate 20,063,823 of CM076658.1, forward strand.
TTTTGTGAGCTTTTACTTTTTCTTTGCATGTTTATCACTAAAAGCCACCTAGAAGTAACAAAATCCACCTCCCAGCACTCCTAGAGTGAACAAAATAACAAAATGTATCTATTTTGTTTAATGCACAGTGTAAAAATGACAAAATTGTAGTTTAGTTTGGTAACAGGAAGTCTTGTGCAGGATCATTTCTTGCCCTCCTGCAGTCTTTACAGTGTGAGGTTGAGTGGATGTTCTACCTGCAGAACATGCAGCAACAAAGCGAATGACTCCAACCTTTATAAGACAAGGGCATGGATGTGTCCAGTTAATATAAAATATGGTATAGTATTTTGATATATTTACTTACTCTGGTGTGTAAAATATATAAAAGTAATTTACTTAGGAATATCAAAGCACATTATTCTGCCAACACTGCTTTACATTATAATGTTACTGTAGTTTCTGTTGAGGAAATTAAGGCACCTGGACCCTAGTGAAGAAAGAATAATTATTTTCTGTATTAATTAGGTGTTTTATATGTGCATTTATAGCACATGCACCATGGGACTGTGGAGAACGTGTTCATGGCACGAATGAGTTATAGCAGCTGCAAAGCTCAGTTTTCCTGTTCTGTTATTTTAGCACATCCAAATGACAAAAATAGAGTTAGGTAAACATTGAATATCTAATGCCAAAATAAACCAGCTACAGATGAGTTTAGAGTTGCAAACAAACAAAAAAAATATATTAATAATAAAAAAAGTTGTCCTGAAGACAAAGTATAGAGAGCAGTACTCGGGGGGGAGTGCATTAAGTGTCAGCAAGTTTCAGTGTAACAAGAAGTACACATATAAAAAATATAAAATTGTTCAGAACAGTTCCCGGAACATACTGCTGAGTGAGCTGTCCATTGTATATATTAAAATATTTACCAAAAACACACAAGCACACCAAAGGTAAATTAGTTTGTAAAAATTGATGTGGGAAAAACACATGCATTTGCATTTAGTTAAAAATAATAAAATAATATAATAAATAAAAAACATCTCTTTCACTTAACAATTATTCTAATGTTAGCATCAAACTAACAAATTTGGGTCAGAAATGAAAGGGTCACTGTCCCAAACCATGAAAATAGAGTCATCCAATCAGATTTGTCCTTGTTGTTGTCTCCAGGCGGAAAAAGGTCAGCTGGCTCACTGATTGGCCAGGTGCATTAAACCACCCAAAGCAGCCGAGGCCCCGCGGACGGAACTTAGGTAGGAACCACGTATGTTTTGTTTGAACAGGATGTCGACATTAAAAATGGCGCCCAATCGGTCAGTGGATTAAGTGAAGAAGATGTCTCCCAACTTGTCTGCTATGGATTTAACATGACAGTATTCACCACATGGATTACGATGATGATGACCCCTTTGATTATTTTGACACGTGGACGTTCATGGACATTAAGAAAACGGAGAAACGGACAAACGGACTTCAGGACCGCCTCTAAGGTAAGTGTTGTCATAGTTACATCTTCTTGCTGGTTTATAAGGCCTATGAATCTTTTGTACTCATGGTTAAAATGAACTGAACATTTGAAGATTATATCTGAGCTAACGAAGTGTAGCATGTCAACTAAGTGTGATGACATGTTCAGACATTTATGTCTTTGAGCTTGTTGCTGTGCTGCTTTGCAGGAGCATGAAACTGTTTGCTAGTGTCCAGGTGGTTGTAAGAGGCTCAGCTCCCTCAGGTGTGTTTTTGCTGCTTTTTTCATGTATAAAAAAAAATATCAGTAGATGAGTTCTGAATTACAATGGGACAACCCTGTTTTTGACTCAGGCACTGCATTTTTTGGAGCTAAATGCTAATGCTAGCACGACAACAGGCTCCCAAAGACTATGCTAACATGCTGATGGGATAGGTACTTCATGTGTGTATCGTGTTCACCATGTTAGGTTAGCATGCTTCGATTGGTAATGAGCAGTGAACACAAAGCGCAGCTGAGGCTGATGGGAATTTAATTTATTCAAAATCCAAAGCACAGGATTGGACCAACTGAATGTCTAAAAACCATAAATGTGAACCTAATGGTGATGCTGGAAGAAATGTCAAGGGATCACGAGTGCTTACGAGTCATACTTTGGGGACCGTGTACAATTTTACAAAAAAGTATTGGCTGCCATTTCCATCCCTGCAAACAACTCTGTTTCTGATATTTGCTTGCTCCTCCTAACATGAGCATTTAGAGATAATGGATTAAAGCAAGCAGACAAACCAACGGCACTCAGAGCACATACTCTATCCTCACCAAGGCCAAACAGTCCTAATGTCCACCTGATCCAGATAGTTATCAGTTCAGCACTGATACTTGAGTAATCCTGCTGACAAGCAAACAAACAGACACAGGTGAAAACATAATGTTCTTGGCAGAGGTCATAAATCCTCACACACAGGTGTGTGGATGGGAAAGCAACAGTGTACAAATATGATGTTTTTGAAATGTAAAAATATCATTATGAAAATGTGTCCTGGATATATAAAAACACAGGGAGCCAAGGCGAAATGTAACGTATACAACATGATGAGTCCATGTATGTGTGTTATATTCTATAACACAACACCTCAGATAATATTATTTGGTCTTATACCACAAGCTCTAATGTAACAGTTTGGTTGTAAAAGCTGCTCTGCAGCTGATCAGAAAGTAAGACGCAGATCTCTTTCACAGAATTAGGGTTACAGTTTGTGCAACCACCATTTTAGTGTCCTCTGTGCTCAGTTTGTTGAATTTGTTTCTTACTATTTACATATCATTATGTTCTGTACCACTACAACCGCAGACAGTATTGCTGCACACATTACTTAGCTTTATGTCCTAACTAAACCCTGATTGGCTTTCGAGACAGTCATTTTTTGTTATACTTTATAATTTTACAATTATGTATTGTAAACAAGCCGGTACTTGAATACATTGTAAACATGTACAAACTTTGCTGGGGTCAGCTTCTTTCAAGTTTGACACTTCAGTCAACTCATGGATAAGTTGGTATGCGATAAATGGAGCCTGACGGCATCATCTTCAGTGGCATGTCATTTGAGTGGAGCTGATAGGACAGACGCCCAAATTTATCCATTCACCCACCCCATAATAATAATAATAATAAATCAGCATTCCCTAAAAATAATCAGTAAATAAAGTCTCTCCCCACTCAATTTCATCAAATCTGCCTCTTAAGCATCTCAGCCCACTGCGTGTCCTTACCAGAGCTATAAGGCTTATATTAATTGACTGGGGGGGCTCAGTGTCGCAGCAGGGTCCCTGTTAGAAAGAAAATAAACTCGCATTATAACTCCTGTCCAATTCCTCAGTGTCCTCAGCCGAGTAAATCTTCAGGAAAAAACATAACTCAGTGAGTGGCACATTATCCATTTAAGTCTCCTTGACTGACTGAGGTTTGAGTGGGTGGGGGGTGGTTGGGATGTAACAACCCACAGCTGGCTTTGCAGCAAAGTGCTATCACACTGGCTGCCTGGGGAAAGCTATATTTAGTGGGCGCTAAGTAATAACTAAGTACAGTGAGATGATCCAGCGACAGTAATGATACAACAAGGTGACAACCAGATATTGGGGGGCACCTAATTACGATCGGGGCAGAAGCAAAAAGCCACAGTTTATCAGATCTCTGGACTGTGTTTATTCGACGCCGGTGACTCACTGTCACATTAACCTAAATCTAACAATATCTGAACACTGCACCCGTGGTGTTGTTCCAGAGATGCTTTGCTTTGTGACCTTCTAATGTGTTTTATCTGAGAGTTTGTTTACTGTGATGTCGACCTCAGCTTGTCTATGGGAAAGTAGGTGTGTGTGTCATAAACCATCAGTAAATGTCTTCAAGTATCATCATATTTAATGCATTCTTTCTCCAATATGTTTCCTTATCAAATTAAAGGGGACTAAAGCAACATTTGTGTAGTAACTGAAGTACTTAAGGTCTGCTGCAAGGCTTTTGCATTTCACTGACATTTCGATACATAATGAGTAACAATCTCCAGCTCTTTTAAATCCCCCTGTGAATCTTCTGGCATTTAAATCTATTTTTTTTCCCTCTTGTCTTTAAATTTTTAATGAGGAGGATGTTATCTAGATTGGATATTCCCAGCATTGTGAAGATAGACTTTGACCACTTCATCATACTGTGAATCATACTCTCCTGTACTGCAGGTGTGTTGCCTGTGTGTCTTTTGCCACCTTTACACAAAGTAATTGTCCAGCTAAAGCCACTTCCTGTCAAACAGTCTTTGGGGACATGATAGTGACTTGATCACAATTTATTTGGCAGATTCAGACTTTTCTATTCTGATTGCTTGTCCTTTAATTGATGCAATGTAATTGATATGATCTGTGCCTGTGCATTTGGCTCAATGCATATTTTATGCATTTTTTTTTTTTTTTCTGATGTAAATGTCACTCAGCAGCACCGAGGAGGAAGAACTCCTCCGCCAAAACATATCAGCTCCAGTTCGTCTTTGTTACTGTTCAATGACCCAATCGAATCAAATCAGTGTTTATCATCTAATTTATGATAAGCTACAAAGGAACCATATAAAATAAGCATCTGTTGACATTTATCCTCCCGTTGTTGTTTCATCTCTTCGCTTACGAGACCTCTGTCATGGTGTAATTTAGAATTCACCCAGGTCAGGTCCACAGTGCTGGTTCACGGCTACCTCACCCGCCTCACACAGCTCACTTGCTGTGGCCATCAGTGCAGCTGGCTACATATTCGATATGACATCTCCTTCCATCTTCTAATGAATTTTTTATGTCTCTTGCTCTCCCGCTCACACGCAGATGGGGCTCGCACCAGCCCCGTTCTGTACGACTATGCTACTGTAAATGACAGTGTTGCCTATGGAATCTGTGACCTTTCTGCCCTGTTGTTGTGTATAGATATAGATCTCTCTGCTGCAGGTTTCTTACTGATTGGATTCACCCGTGGACGTTGCGATGCACAGCGTCGGCGCATTCACGAGCTCATTTACCGTCATTGTGATGTGGAGATGCAAACTCATGCGTGGGAGGAAGCATGGAGAAAAAAAACAAACAAAAAAACCCGTCAACCTAATAAATATCAATGAAACGATTTTTCTGCACGTACAGCATGTCCAGATACCATTACACGTGCAGAGACTCCAGTATGGACCACTTTACCATCTCCTCCTGTGTATCAATATCAGGTTTCAAATTTCTGGATTTCACTTATTGCTAAACTGACGGCGACGTCCGATGCCACACTTGTGCTCCGAGCATCTGACCGTGTTGTAATGCAGACAGGTATCGACTGCCTCATTGATTGATAGAACCTCAGCAAACCATCATTCATGGTGGAGTGATGTGAAGTAGTGCAGGCCTCGAACATGCAACAGTTTTGCCTTCATGGAGAAAGAATATTGTCCGTCTGATCACCTTATCTGCAATTTCCTCTAATGATCAAGATTTTGTTAGGATCTGTGCAGCAGAGTCACCAACAACAAAGAGAAAGTGCTGTACAGTAAAATTGTTTACTGTAATAATTTTGTCTCTTAACTCGAGCTATAACAATGAGGGAATTGATCAGTTAGCTAAATAATTTTGATCATTTTTTCATGGCATGATAAAACAAGCAATTTGATGATGTTTTCTGGGGACTTGAAAATTTACTCGGAAATTGTAATATTTTTCACACTTGTCTGACATTTTATAGACCAGACAATGAAGCAGTTCTTCAAGAAAATAGCCTGTAATTGATAAGGAAGGGAGCTGTTACAGCTCCACATTAAATCGGGGCTTCTGCAGTGCTGAACAAATTAAATTTAAGACCTATTTAATACCACGTAGAATTAAAGTTGATCATTTTTCACAGTCAAAGAATGACAGAAAACCAGAGGGAACCATACGGCCTAAAATCATTTATTAATTTTCTAATACTATAATATATCAATGAAGCTGCATGGACCCAGGATGACGTTGGATTAGCAATTCATTTAAAATTTTTAAATGAACTTCCCCCCCGAGTCCATTAGCGTCTGACTTTTTGTGGTTAACAGTAACAGCAGTGCTGCAGGTGTGATGCTCAGTCCAGTGTCGCGTCAGTCTCACTAATAGTTTATAGCCGTATAAAGTTTACAGCCTCATAAAAAAAACAAACTTCTAACTAATGTTACTGTCTACGGGCGGCCAGAGACTTTTCAAATCATGCAGACACACATCGACAATCATTGCTTATTCATTAAGACAAAAAATCTGTTGAATTAACAAGAAAAGAGTGAATAAGCCAAGATTAAATTGCAGAGCTGTAAAATCTAAAAATTATTTTATATAATTATAAAACTAATATACAGTTGCTGCAGTAGCATCTCTCTGTTTTATACATTTACATAGATTAAATTGATAACAACAGTTAAGTGTGCAAAAAGTGAAGGGGGAGTGCAAAGACCATTTGTGCAACAACAGGAATCATCAGCAAAGTGAAAGTCAAATAAATGTAAGAGGAAACAGCAAAACGTGTCTCACAGCATGTGAGCAGAAAGATACTGTGCTGAATGAAGCCATAAAGAAACTTTTATGTTGCAGATGTGTTTGAATGACAAAAACCTGTGTCCAATTGTATTCAAGTCTATGGGAAAATGGCCCTAGTTTTCTCTCAATATTACTATCTCAGTAATGTTTTCCACCACTCGATCAGTCAGAGAGCAGAGCAGGTCAGATCCACCCCTCACTCCTCCTCAGCTCCACCGTCTCCTTCAAATATAGTTTCTTCTGGTTTAAAAAACAAACAAACAGACAAACAAAACCCCCCAAAACTAAATGGTGACAGCCAAATTACAAACTGGAGGCTTCAGCTCACACACCAATGGGCGACGTCATGGGTTGGCGCTTGGTTTCAACAGACAGATGAAACCAGTAATGTTATATGTGTCATGTCTAATAAAAGGCCATGGATGTCACCAAAGCTTAGAAAGTTTATATCTTCCTCCACTTCATCTTAACTTAATTTGTTTTGCAGCTAGTAAGTACATATTGGAATAAATAATAATAACATGTAAAAACTAATGCTGAAACCCCACCCACTGCACATCACACGTCACTCTCTGAAGAGTTTCTTCCTGGCTTGATGCCTCCATCATCTGATGATTGCGACTTTCCTCCCAAGCTTATGTGGGTTATGTGAGTCAGGAGCCCTGAAGTGCCCACAGGCTCCAGTGTGAGTGTGATATTTTGTGTGTGTGTGTGTGTGTGTGTGTGTAGCCCTGAGACAGACTGTCGACCTGTCCGGGGTGCACTTCTGCCACTTCCTGCCACTTCTCCAATGCATGCTCTGATAGGCTTCTGCCCCCCTTCACCCTGAACAGCAGTTTAGGGAATGGATGGATAATTTTCCTTTCACGGTGAAGCCAAGCCATTGTTGAAGCTTATGAACATTGTGTGCGTGTGTGTGTATATATATATAAAACACTCTCCATCCCCAACAGCTGGCAGCTCCTGAGAATTCCCCCCATCCCTCAGTAAAAATCCACCTTTCAGCACAGAGCGGAGCGGTGGCTCTGTGCGTGCTGACAGACAGAAAACCTGCTCCTTTGCCGTGTTTTTGATCCAACATTATAAACCGGCGTTTTCCCCTCACTTTTCCGTGCAGAGCGAGGAGTGGACCCGTGATGTGCTTTTCATTCCTGAACCTGACAGTTCACCATTGATCATTTATTAAGCTGGGTGCTCGCCAAGAGCCATTGATTGGGGCGGGCGGGAGGGAGGGAGGGGTTGAGGGTTTAAAATAAGACTTGTAGAAAGTGAAGTAAGCTCCTTAGTGAACGCACAAGCAACAGCGCCTGGTGAAAATACACACTTTGCTCTTATTATCCGCTCAGAGTTGTTGATGAGCGCTGTAGGAGAAGGCTGAGTGTAAATGTGCTGTACGAGGCACAGGGGAATTGATTATGGTGGGTGTTTGTGTGTGAGACCCTGTGGATGTGAACACATGCCTGCATGAGTCATCATGTGTCCCTGCCTTTTGTGTTGTGACTAATTCTCAATCTCTAGCTGACTGAAGGCTTCTTTTTTTTTTTTTTTTTTTTTTTTTTTCTGTCCGGCTGTCGAGCTTTTGCCAGGTCTGCAGAGACGCATGCAGTGATATTGTGCCGGGTTAAGTGGCCCACAATCTAATCACTCTAATGTCTGTGGCGGCTCTAAATCACACTCGCTGGCTGGAGTGCAGTGCTCGGTGTGTCCTTCAAAAAGGGAAGCTTTTCATGACTCCTTCCATACTGTAATTATTCCAACTGGATATGAGCTATTGCACTTATTGGCTAGGGCAAGGCACCGGCTGCTCCTGCTCTCATTGGCTGCCTGGACGCCTCTCTGCAGCCTTCCATTGGCCGCCTGGAGGAGAGTGGGAGGAGAGCTCTCCCCATCCTCTCCCTGTGGCAGAGTGTGTAAATGTAAAGACTCTTTCTCTGCCTATTATCTGAGTGGCTCTGGGTTTTTGGTGTCTGCCTCCGAGCGCGCGTGTCAGAGTGTGTGTGTATGTTGGAGGGAGAAAAGAGATAAAGAGAGAGAGAGAGAGGGAGGGAGAGGCAAGCAGCGTTTCTTCTCCCCCCTTTAGCCTCCCCGTCTCCCTGCTCCCTGTCACTCCATCCTTCCTCCCCTCTCCTGGACCACCCTCCAGCCCTGCTTCGAGCCGGACCGAGACCCCCCCTTCCCCCCCTACCACCCAGACCACCCCGGGACCCTTTGACTCTCCTCACTTCTCCGTCCCACCAACCACAACCTCTGAGCAGGTAAGACTCGGCTTATTTCAGCACTTGCTTTAAAAGTAGTTCCTGCGCTCTCCTCCTTATTCTTCACTCACTTGAAAACTGCTGCTCCTGTTTGTGTTTTCTTTGCCCCTCACTTGTCTCTGGCCTCTCTGCTCTTCCTGTATGCATATTTCAAGTTTGCCCTGCAGCACTTCTGTCCCTCTCTGAAAAGTGACACAGTTGCAGGAGATAATATCAGTGAGGTCACTTGTATTTTTCTCCCTCCTGCTGATATTCTACCCTGATATCAACTTCCTCCTCCCTGCCTACCTTGTAATCTCCTCATCTTCTCTCCTCGTGTCTTTTGCAATCTCATACCCTGCAGCTTCCAGCGCGTGGAAATTCAGCCAGGAAAGTGAATCGAGCCTTTTATTTTTAAGTCTGCCGCGAGCGTGAGTTGACAAGGACAACACGCTGCATTTTGGCTCTGGAAAACGCGTCTCTAATTGATTTTTGAAAAGTGTTTATGTTAGTTAGGTGAAGGCTATTTATAGGCGCTGACGTGCCAGGCACACGTGCTTCCGCTAGGCCACTTCCCCGACGCCGGGACAGAGCGCAGCACTGTCCACTGGCTCCAGAACGCATGACATTGCACAAAGTGTAATGACTTTACAAGGCAGTGACTTGCCTGATTGAATCGAGCAATCTTTCCGGCAGGCGAACTCCAATATTAACATGGCCCATAAAGCATTCCTGGCAACAGTAGTGGAGAAAAAAAAACTGCTTAGTTCTCCATCCGCACATCCTGTACTTTAGCAGGAAGGGGAAGTGCAGTGTGTGTGTGTGTGTGTGTGTGTGTGTGTGTGTGTGTGTGTGTGTGTGTGTGTGTGTGTGTGTGTGTGTGTGTGTGTGTGTGTGTGTGTGTGTGTGTGTGTGTGTGTGTGTGTGTGTGTGTGTGTGTGTGAGAGAGAAAGAGGCAGACAGATACTGCTAAAGTGCTTTAGACATCAATACTTTGAGCTGAGTTTTTTAAAGCCACTCCATCATATCTGAAGATTGGATCTTACAACAATGTCAACAGCTGAGGAGATGCTTCTCCTGATGTGCTGCTTTGTTTCTTTGGAGGGGTTTTCTGAAGAGGTGGGTGTTTTAAATATAACTGAAGAGAAAAGACAGATCAACGTCTGAGCTTTTAACCACCTATTATTATTATTATTATTATTTTATCACACAATTTCTATTTGTAAAGTCCATCAAATGATCTGCTTAAAAAATCACAGACGTATTCTGTCGATATATTTTCATAATGCTGTGATATTTGAGCGACTTTCAACTTTGAAAAACTGTCTTCCTCCAGTTTGACCTTTCTGTCTGTGATAATCATTTTCTAATTTAGAGAAAAGGAGCATCTGTGACAAAGCCTTTTGGGAAATCGGGGTCTTCCCAACAGGGGCGCCTCGAGAGAGAGCAGCTTTCGCTGAAAGGCTTTTATTGTGATAGTTTGCGCTAAACCACTCAGTGAAAAAAACAAAACAAACTGGACTCCCTGACACTGAAAATCTCTTTTGCATATTGATGATGTTTTTGACCATAAATTTGCCCATGAGGGGCATATTTATGATGGTGTTCACTGGCTTCACATATTGGTTCATTCAGCTGTTGGCCTGTTCATTTAGCAGCAAGTGTAAATTGTTTTTTTGTTGTTGTTTTTTTCTTCTTGTAGAAAGAGGCACGTGGTTCGTCTGCAGCATCCCTCAGATTCTCATCTGGCTTTGGGCCAAATGTTAAAACAAAGTCCCAACTCTTCATCATCCTCATCAATCCATTGTTTTACAGCAAAAAGCTTGTTGAAATGAGGATGAGTGAATGAATGGATGATGTGGGCTACAGCTGCAATGATAAATCATTTCTTGGTTCTTTCATTCACGGGATCTCTCCTGCCTCATGTCACAAACCTCAACCGTCTTCTGAGACTGGCCTAATGCCTTTAAACCACCATAAGCAACACAAACCAGGTTAATTCAAGGAGTAATAATGTAAAAAAACTATTGAGCCAAGAAAGAAAAAAAGAAATTGCCCTTGCTCTCCTCCACATTCGCCTCCCCCACCACCACCACCACATCAGCAGCTCTCATGCAGCTATATTTAATGCACTTACTGCACGTCAACTTTTTTTAATGTAAGCTCTCATAAGAATGCATACGTGAAATCCCTTGTAGAATGAGATATTTATGAGCCCCGCTGATGTGTTTGTGCACTTGCATGCCTTCAAAAGCCACTGCTTTAAGCTTAAGTTGAGCTGCACGCAGTTAATGCAGACAATGAGTGTGGCTCACCACGTCAGACCCGCTTTCACACCTTCACGTCACACAATGCCACAGATGTCAGTTCGGGACACTAGGTAGTTGTGAAGGTATGGGAATTGATTTGAGCAAAACGCACAAATGAAGAGTTGGAGTGGCAGCGAAACGTGAGTAGACGGGCTTTTGTTATTTTGCTTTTTTAAAAAAAAAAATAACATGACAGATTAAAGCTGAGGATGGCGTTCGACTCACTGGTTGATCGTGGGACACTTGCTCATAATTATTCCAGTGACTCCTGAGTAATTACATATACAAAAACACACATTCCCTACAAACATCCTCCTCAGAATTAGTTATGAATGCATGTCTGTTTCCACCTCTAATCTTCCATTTGGAATAAGTGCACTATAAAAAGAGGGATCGCATGTATTCAGTATATTCAGTAAGCCCCACTTCCTTCCATGTAAAGCCAGCGCTCTGCAAGCAGCTGGCCCTTTGTGCCTTGGCTCAATCGAGCCGTTCCGGATCTCCTGCTGGTCTGGCTCAGTCCTGGGTGAGGACTGGCTCAGTGTGAAAAAGGCCACTGACACATGGCTGCCGTCTTGGTAGCGGTCACACAGAGACCGAGGGCAAACGGACGCAGACAAAAAGGCTGTGGTGGAATTAGTGTGTTTGGTCTGTCAGGTCTTGACTTTAGACCTAAGAGGATATTATTCAAAATGAGCTCTGATATGGTCAAAAAATAACCTTTACACAATGATGCGCATGGTCATTAACACAAGTTATATCATTTTTATATAAAAATAATTTATACAAATCTGTAAATATTTGAAAATTAGATTTGAGTGTGAAAACAAATCTATTTGGACTATTTATTGTGTTTTTAATTACTTAACTGATCAGAGACTTAAATAGTAATATGTCCTATCAGATTTTTTTGTAATCAGATGCTGGACATTTTAGGATATTATTATTTTTTCTGTAATTTTGACCTTATTTTGCTAATCTCTGTGGTGAAACCAATAAGACTATGCATTTTTACTCATTTTATAACACATGAAAGCAAACACTGAAAGCCAGAATGTGTAGGGTAAGAACATTTCTGAACGTTTCTGTAGCATCAAGCCGTGTTTGTCCTCGGCTTGTGAATGGAAACTTTTTTTTCTTCCATCATAGTTTAGGGTGACGTAGACACGGCGGGCGCGCTATAATTTTTCTTTTAACTGAAATCTCTTGAAAGAAAGACAGACCTATACAGACTGTTTGGTAAAAGCGGTTCATCCTCTGGGGTCATGGCTGGATGAAGACCTCCATGGACCCTGTGTTTTTAAGGTCAAAACCGAGCTGATGGAGCTGCAGGTTCCTTCCTGCTGCCTCTGTCATTCACCTCCACTCTGTTTGCCTCATTGAATAAGCTGCTGGTTGTTGCAGTGATAACTGCACTAATCTGCATGTGTGGCTCTACCTCAGTTTTTGTCTCTGCCAAACTGAACAGCAGCATGGTTCACACAGCTGGGTGTGTCAGTAAACAGCGGTACCTGTTCATGGTAAATGGGGCCCTGCTCTAACAGCTGGACTTTCTCTATTTTTGCCTTTTCTTTGCATGAGCACATGCCGGCATGCCACCAGGCAGGTCAGACATGAGGGGGGTCAAACATGCCTCTCCAGGACCTGCTTGTTAGTACAGCTGAGTCTGACATGAGCACTGCCTTCTCTCTTCACATGATCAGCTCTGATCTGAGGTCAGTGTCACTGAGGCTCACCATTGTAAGTCACTTACTATTGCCTCTATTGCCTCTTCTGACAGAAACCAGGCTGACTCTGATTATTCTATATTGATTGATATATATTCATCCCCACATTCAAACATTCAAAGATTCAGCTTTCTACATTGTACAATCAAGTAACAACCCACTGTGACTTCACCCATTGGTTTGTGAGCTGCTGTTTTGAAACCTCCAGTTTGTAATTTGGCGGTTGCCATCTTGGATTTTTGAAACCAGTGGAAACCATATTTGGAGGAGAAGGTGGAGCTGAGGAGGAGTGAGGTGTGGATCTGACCTGTTCTGTGCTCTATCCTGATTGGGTAGTATAGTCTGTCAATCACACAGTAGCCACGCCCTAATTCATCCCCTGCTTTATGGTCTATTTTCCTCTAAATGGACCATCATTTAAAAATGAACATCATGTTGTGTTGAAGACTTGAAACTACAGACTGAGACCATAAACTCATTAGGAAAACGTTTACTGAGCTAATGAATCAAGGGAGAAATGTGGCTATTTTCCCATAGACTTCAATGCAATCTGACTTTTTACAACCAGTAGAGATAGAATGCAGGTTTAAGGCTCTTTAGCATTGGCTTCACTTTACAGAACCATAGCCTATGTCCACTTTCATAAACAGTCAGTACATAAGAGAAAATGTTTTATTAGAATATCAAGATCAAGTCAAGTATCTAGGTCATGCATAGAAAAAGCCAAACTAACCATGACCTAACAATGAATTTATCCTGTAAGTGTTTTCTGTGTAGCCACAGCCTGATGCAGGATTTGACTGTCCATGCTACTGAAATCCATCATCATCCAAACACGGTGTATCAGGCGACATGTTCCTTAGCTGCAATGGAAAAGGCCAGCGTAGTTCATTCTGAACATGTGGTTTTGACTTTGGGACAGTAGCAACTACATGCTGGACAGACTGAGTCACTGAGCGCAGTCCACCCACAACCACAGGAAGATTTGAGTCGAGTTGAATGTGAGTTAATGACTGTTGGTGCCCAGCGTGTGCATGTACAAGTTCGACGCGGGAGTCAGACTCGTGGTAGTTGATCAGGCACTGACAGAAAGCTGCACAAACAATCCACTGGGGCATCCCCGCAGCCACCGTCCTGTTTTCTACCTCTCGCTCCCTCCTTCACACTCACTTGATTGGTAAGCAGCTTTCTGTCAGTGAGCTGGGCTGTAAACGTAAAACACAATCTATCCCGCATCATAATTCATATCAGAGTGCGAGGGTTGGGTGGGTGTGTGTGTGTGTGTGTGAGTGAGCCAGCCATCGCCAGAGGCTGAAATTGAACATGGCACCTTTTTAAAACTTGAAGCTATTGGGGAGAATTATGATCTGTGAAAACTAAGGGGCTTTTTTGTCACTGTGCAAAGCCACTGGCTAATGTAATTTAAGCTAGTGAAGGGTTGCAAGATCAAGCAGAGAGGATGAAGATTTTTTTTTTTTTTTGGGGGGGGGGGTTTGGATGGAAGAGGCTGAGCATTAAGAAGGGAAAGGTGGAGCAGCAGCAGAGCTTTAGCCTTCCCTGCTGCTTTCCTAGCATCACTCTGGGTGGTCAAGTATGGTCATAAATAGGCAGCCGCTCTGCCCCCTGTGCTCATGCTATTTTTATACTTGCTAATACATGGGGGTTTGGGGAACCAGCTCAAGAGGTGAAGTGACAAGGATATATTATTGTTGGCTGCGAGTTAAGAGAAGCATGGAGGAGCGCCGGCTCAGAATTAGCCACGTGTTGTTATTTTCTTTATGAGATTAGAGCTCAAATGGATGTTTTTATATCAGGCCCACTTCTGATTGTGATGGGGTTTCGGGAGGTTCAATAGAGCTAAAATTTGAGGTCAAAAGTTCACAACGAGGATGTTTATCTGCTGCCATTTTTTTTTTTTTTTTTTTTTTTTAAAGCTTTCAAAGATGTGTTCGGCCACATGTTTTATTTACAGTACAGTTTGTTAGTTTGTACAGTCTCCCCGTTGGAGAGGTCAGGTGACTGTCCAGAGTTCAGTTTTTTCTTCGTGAAAATTGAAAGGAGAGTTGGATGATCCTTTGAAAGTAGCACAGCGCTTGAAAATCCTTGAATGTGGATGTAGGTTCCTGGGTTGAAAAGTGAAGCCAAAGCTGAAGAGCTTTAATCTTGAATGTTTTCATAATGAGTTTATGGCCTCAGTCTCTAGTTTCAAGTCTTCAATACAACATGTTCTGAATTAGGGCGTGGCTACTGTGTGATTGACAGACTGTACCACCCAATCAGGACAGAGCACAGAGCAGGTCAGCTCCACCCCTCACTCCTCCTCAGCTCCACCTTCCCCTCCAAACATGGTTTCTGCTGGTGTCAAAAAATTAAGAAACTGAAGGCTTCAAAACATCAGTTGAAAACTAACAGAACAGACGTTGACCATTAGACTTGACCTCTGACCCCATGGGTTCGATTTTCAACCTTGTCATTAGTTTCATTTTTCAACATTGTTTTACAAACTGAAGATGTTTAACCTGTAGTAACCACATGCGGTAAACCAGAGTGCGATGGAGAAGCCTTGTGCACACCTTGTTTGTGCCTCCAACGTGTAATTTGATTAATTATTTAGAGATCTGCGTGGGGCTCTTTTTTAAATCCTGCACCCTCCCTCTGACTCAGATTTTCCAACCACTCCCGCCCATCCCTGCAGAGATTCAATCCGGTCTGGAAAGTTTGTCTGCACCACCCTGCAGGCAAAATATTTCATCTGTGAAAGTTGGCCTACAAATTCCCTCTGCTACAGCATGCACGTGTATCATTGTGTAGTTTAGCTATTATTCACTGCTCCATAAACTGTTGTTCTTGTGGTCTTTATTGTCTGAAGTTTTGAGGCTCCAGTTAGTGTTTGATACCTTCTGGATTTTGTGATCAGAGCTCTGTGGAGGTCCTCTCTCAGGTTGACAGAAGAAGACCAGGCTAACAGACAAACGGGTAACTAAACATAGGTAGCAGGTACAGAGGTTCACAGCAAGGGCGGTACAACAGGAAACAGATGATACGGCACCTGATGGGGGAAAAAGGTCCCAGTGACAGGAACATAGGAAACAGGTGAGCTGGTGGAGACAGGAAGACTGGGAGACTGGTGGGCGGGTGGAGTATGGGAGGTGACTGGGGGACACAAGGCGGGGGGGGGAAGGGGTGACAGATGCAGATGGTCTCGGAGACCAATCAAGACACGTTCGTAATCATAATCAGACTGACAGTTCGACGGTGCTGGAGAGTCACATCCATCTGATGCTCACGCAGATGAATGGAGCGAGCGGGTCCACTGAATGTGATGACGCACAGGAAATGAAGAAATGCAGGAATTCATTGTGTCCCCTTTAAAGAAAGAAAGAGAAAACAGGCGTGTCTGCAGCTTACAGCGAAGATGCACGTCAGGTGATGTCAGGAGAAAGTGTAACAGATATTCTAAAGCTCATCTCTTAGCCTGGGCTCTTGGCACTCACCACTGCCTCTCAGCGGTTTTGCTTGATTAAAAAGCACCCAGGAGTTTGTAAGCGCGTGGTAGGTGCGAGCGCACACCCCGACAGCTTAACATACTGATTATTCAAGCCTCTTAGGCTAAGCCACAGCACTCGAATGATGAACGTCAACTCCCCTCTCTCCCCTCACACAGTCTCGATTTCTCCCACTCTTTTATTCTTCGTTTGAAAGAGTGGAAAGCCAGTGACAGCTTGCAGAAGGCAAACCTGTTGTCTGGAAAGCAGAGGGGATCAGTGACACAGTGATTCATACACTGCCGAGGCTTTATTTAGACATAATCCACCCAGCATAGGGTCCTCGCTTGCAACTTTTAGTTGGGAGCTGGGTAGCTGTAGCCAGGGTATTGTCCTTCACTGGGGTCCATGGGGAAAGTCCCTCTGCGGAGGTTTAAGGCATTAGTGGCTACATTTGTGTCGCCCCAGGGGAGTAAACACATCACAGACACAAAACACCATTTTACAAACGCAGCATATTATGCCACATCTCCTGACGTGGCCAGTGACCACTCCAGACATGCAGCCATGATGATGTTTATCATGTTCATCGTCCATATTCCTGTCTCTGCAGTGAGGGATTTTGTTCATTCAGAAGCTCAAAGTCTGTGTTGATGACCAGAAACATTTTCATTTGGGTAACAATGAGCTTCTTCAAGGACATTTTGTATCTGTTGTCTGAGGGATGCAACACACCGCAGTGTGGGCAGCCCCTCTTTGTATCTGGGCTGTGTGTGGAAGTCCTCGCAGCTTGCTGGCGAGGCCTCGGATGCTACCGCCGAGCCGCACCTGACCGACAGATTGGCCCCAGCTGGAGGCTGAGGGAGGGAACACAAACACAGCCGGACGTTTACCTCGTGATTCAGATGATATTGTGGATGTGTACGGTGGAAAAGCGCAGGTCATCAATATATGGGTCTGAAAACAACTGGGCACTGTGGTCTCTGCAAACAGTATGAATACTGTGGGGAACTATATTCAGCCACTGACTTGGTGCACTAATGAGCACTTAGGTCCCCAGGAGGGGTTTACGTAGGACTGGCTCAAAATAATGTTCATTGCCATACAGGAGCATGTCACCCAGTGCAACGACGTGGCTCACTGATGTGTTCTTAATAGTGTTTGGACGGCTCTGTGGCACAGAGGAATAAGATATATTACCCTTTAGCTACACAGGCAAAAACCTATTGATCAAGTCATTGTTGCTTGAACTCAATATTGAGCAAACATAATTAAAAAGTGCCTCCTTTGTCCTGTTTGTCTTTGTTTTTAGTTACAGTTTGGACCCCTGAGGGTGTGTGTATCCCTGTAAACACTTGCGAGAAGATAAAATATATGAAATTATATTTGCATAGCCTCACAGCCAATAAAATATTTAACAGTCAATAAGATAAGACATGAAAAATCACAGCATCTCAGCAAATCTGGTTACAGACAACCAGACCAAAGCTAAATTGAGCAGAAAACTTATTCAGCCAACTGCAGCAGGACGGGACAGCTATGGCAGGAACTCAGCACATTACTGAATTAAGATATAGATTTTTTTTTTTTTTTTTTAATTTCCTGTTGTTAACAGACTTAGACTTTATGTCTATTAAAGCTATTGTGACCCACCAAGCATGTGGTTTCATATTTCCCCATGCTCAGTCCTTCCCCTCTGTTTGAAGGGAGGAGGAAAGGTATAGCATCGCCTTCTGTTTCCCTGACACACTTTTCCTCAATGCTGTCTTTATTTATTTTTTTTAATATATATATTTTTTGTGCAACTCCTAATGCGTCTGCAGAAGAGGCTGCTAAGTCAGCGAGAACGCAGCCGAGTGAGCTTAAGCAGATGTAGAAAATGAGGCGAGTGCTTCAGGAGCTTGAGAAAGCACGGGTTGCTGGTGGTGCTGGTGGTGCTGGTGGTGCTGGTGGTGCTGCTGCTTCTGCTGCTTCTGCTGCTTCTGCTGCTGCTGCTGGTGTGTCCTCAGTGTCTTAGGTAGCGGTGTTGACGGGGAGAGCAGGAAAAAATGGGGGGGATCTTAAAATCCCATTAGCTCCGACTGTGTGATTTCCACCTCCCCATATGAAGAAGCTAATTTATTAATCAGAGAAAATTTCAGAGGCTTCCATCATGTACTATCAGGTCTAACATTTGGGTATATATAAAATATTGATTTTGGTGTTAAACTCACTACCAAAACAATGCTTCCTTACAAACACATACCTCATTGTGCCCCCTTTTCTCCTTATCTTTTCTGTTTTTTTTTTTTTTTCTCCACATTAGGGAGGAGGAAATGCTCTTAAACCATCCCTTCTTCCTCCATTATTCATTTAATGGAGTCCTGAAACTGTGTCAGTGCAGCTACTCAGATAATGTAGCAGGCCTGGCGTGCAACAGTGGCTTCCCCCTTCCTCCCTTTTCACCTCACACTCGTTGCTTTCTTGTTTGCGGAACATTTACCTCGTCCTCTCGTCTCCTCACGTCATGTGCTGTCACCTGGCGACCTCGGAGATGTGGCATTTTTGAGATGCACGCTATCTGTCTCACATCAGTGCAGCTAAAGAGCAGCTAACCCCCTTTTGTCGAAAGCCTGAATCGGGTGTAAAGATTCACCTTTAATTAGCAGAAACACAACTCCTCCGCCACATCTTCGTTTTCATTGTGACCCCAAGTGGAGCTCAGTAACTGTCAGAACATCCTCCTTGATTTTTTTTTTTTTTTTTTGACATTTTGCACTGCTCCCCGCGAGCTGAGCCACAATCTGTTTCCCTGCAGGCGAATCAGAAGTGGAAGCAGATTATTTAACCGGCGCGGTGTGATCTCCATGCACACACACACCCAGATTTGATGGAACTTGATCCACTCGCTAATTCGCTTTCTTCGTTTCTGCAAAAGGGAGCCGTATGACATCATGATTACCCCCACCTCCCCTCCCCTCCCCTCCCTCGCCCCGCAAATCATTTCATCACACAAGAGTATATTGCTCTTGTCACATGCAAACCTTGTGTACTCCAGTTGTTGGGGGAATTTCGGCGTGTTTATTTCTAAGCGTTAAAATGAATCTTGGGGAAGCCCTTTGAATAATCCACGGGATAAGTAAAATATGCATAGATGTCAAACTAGCATACATACATGTCTCTGCACATGTCAAATACACTGTGCGTGTTATTGTGTGTGTGCTCTTTGTGTGTCCAATGTTAAAAAAATGACATTCAGATGTAGGAGGTTCTTAGTTTTTTCCTCCTCTTTAGGATTAAGTGGAACATCAAAGGGTTGCGGTGTTGTCTCCACGCCGAGGAGAGGCTCCGTGCCGAAGGTGTGATGATGTCAAGCGCTGCTTAACAACACAGGATATTAGACAGATATGTATAAGATACACACACATATATTTTGAGCGCACACATTAAACCCACACATCACACGCGATCCTGCTCTTTCACCCATGTTAGCATGTGGACAATCGCACATAGATTTCTCCTTAAACAGGGGCTGACTGCAGCATCTGTATCTTCACATTAATGCTGCTAATATCTGCTCATTGGTGCAGCTTGAAGGTTTTAGGGATTTGGACATTTTTTACCTTTGATGTGTTGCTCCATTCATCTGCATGTGCATCAGAGTGCCACTGCTGTCAAAAGGTCCTCTCAGCCACTGACCTCATTAATGTGGGCACATCAAACAGTCTCTTTATCAGGCTCTATCTAACATTTAGCAGCTGGGTTTTTCAACTGCAGGGTCAGAACACCACAGGGGGTCGACACACAATTTCATGTGCTTAGCATTTTTTGGGCAAATAAAAAATCCTCAGTTACTTTTTTTTTTTTTTTTTTAAAACGACTCTTCATCCACACTACTATGTTTTACTGTTAAGACATGGGAGTTTCTGGGCACCTGAAGCAGACTTTTTTTCAGACGCTCATGACTGTCAGCGATGAAAGCAACACTGATAACGAATTACAAATATTGCTGACCTTCTTTTTGCTAGCAGCTGCTGTGCAGTTTTGTTCTGTCCTTTTTGGCCTATATTATAGCCACAGTCAGAAAGAGAAGGTGGGGTGACGTGCAGCAAAGGGCCCCGGGTTGGACTTGAACCGCTGTGGTAAGGACTAAGCCTTTATGGTATGGGCACTACCAGGTGAGCCACCGAGGCCTTGAATTCTGAAGATTGATGCATATTATTACTGCCAGCCTTATAGATCTGCTTCCTGTTTACGCTGCCACTAAACTGTGAGCTTATTCCAGATATATGGGAACAAACATGTCTGTGCATTAAAGGCACCCGATGGCCTTTTTTTTTACCACTAGTAGCACTATAGAGCAGTGATTTTTACCAGTGGATAATTTTGTTTTGTTTATGTTGTGCAGCAATGTGATTCTCATTCATGTCAATGGTTTCATGTCATGTCATGAAATTGAACAATAAGCCAACAAAGGAAAAAGACCACAAGCCAGCAAACACAGATAGAAACATTTCAAAATATTACTTTTACTTTATTTGTACTTTTTACTTCATAAATTTGTGATTTAAAATCTGTTCATCACAGTCAAGGATACACACAGTGTGTTTTGGTGAAAAACTCAAAGATGTGCCTTTTATTTGTTCACAAGAGAATTACTGGGCAGCTTGAAGGAACAGCGAAATGCTGCACATAAGGTACATGCCAAATTTATTTGTAGTCATTTGCTGTTTTGAAACCTCCAGTTTGGTATTTGTCTGTCTTAATTTTTTGAAATCAGAATAAACCATATTTGGAGGAGCAGGTGGAGCTGAGGAGGAGAGATGGGTGGATCTGACCTGATTGTCAGACAGGTCGCTGTGTGTTGTACAGTAGGTTAGGTTAGGTGTGATTGTCAGTTAGACAGTGGCCACGCCCTAATTCATCCCCTGCTTTATGGTCTATTTTCCTCTAAAAGGGACCATCATTTAAAACATGGACATGAATGTTGTATTGAAGACTTGAAACTAGAGACTGAGACCATCAACTTATTATAAAGATGTTTACTGAGGTAATGAAACTGAGAAGTAGGGTCATTTTCACATAGACTTCTTTTTAACAACCAGTGGAGTCGCCCCCTGATGGTCATTAGATAGAATGAAGGTTTAAGCCTCTTCAGCATTGGCTTCACTTTTCAGCCTTGGAGTCTACATCCATTATAGACAGTCTACAGATGTAGAGGAAAAACAACCTGCGCAGTCCCAGCACAGTTGGGAAAAATCCACTATATTTGAATGGCTCAGAAGCCCAAAACAACCTGCTGTAGTTTCCAGAAAGTTGACATTTTGGAAGTACAGGGTTTTTACAGGACGGGTTGATACTGTGTAAATGTTATGACGGGGCATTACAAAAAAATGCTGGCTTGTTTTATGGGATCAGGAGTCACAGAGGTGAGCAGTGTACTGTGTCTGGTGTAATAACATGTTAGCCGTGCCCTGATTCCTGGTGAAGCGAGTATATGAACCTGTAATCACAGCAATTAATGTAACTGCGCTGAAAGAACTGCTCCTTTTGTGTACACCTGTTGCACGTGAGAAAGAGAGAGAGAGAGAGAGCGAGCGAGAACCTGAACTGAAGCGTGGAGAAAAAGAAGAAAGCTGAGCTAGTTAAACATCATTAAATCTGTAACTCACCACCTTGGGGAGCAATCAAGCTCCATTTGCAGTACATCTTGATAGAAAGGAGAAAGCCAGGTATCGCAGCCTGTCAGAAAAATTGACTGGTCAACAGTTTGCAACTGGTAATTTATCAGATTTATTAAAGCTGGCACTTTTCTTCTGCCCAAAAATTGTAGCTGTAAGGGGAAACACAGCTGTGCAATTTCCATGCACATAAGGGCCCATGTCTCATGATGCATGAAAAATATTTTGGCTGACTGTGTATTAATGGAGAATAGGGGCACATTGAACAGCTTAATAAGGCACATTATAGAGATCCACTTCCATTTAATCAGAAATATAACTGAGATATGAACAGTAGTGGAAAAATAAGGATGTTTGCTTCTTTCTCTCTATAGATGTATTTAGTAAAACTGCAGGGAAATACATAACTACTGTAGCACTAAGGAATAAGCTAAACTATGATTAGAGTGATCATAGGGAAAAAAACAGTTAATTTTTTAATTTTTGGGAAGATGAAAACCTTCCTTCAGCCTCTGATCATGTACGTACCAGTGGCTTTTTTGTTGTACTACTAACCCTGTCTGGATGTGATGTGGTTGGTATTGTTGTATGGCTCAGGTTAAACTCTTAAATAACAATTCCTTTCAGAAAACTTAAAATAAAAAGACTACAGCCACAATTTAGCACAATAAGACATTTTTATATAGCACAATAACAGTATAAAACTGTTATAAAATGGTTTCCAGAGTTTGCTGCTGCAGTTAGTCCAATTTCCTTCCTTTAACATTGGTGAACTCAAAGCGCTCTTTTGTGTGATGTATCTTAAATTACTTTATAAAGCTCCTTTTTTCACTGGTCAAAAATCCAGTTAAGACCCACTAACATCGGGCCTTTGTCAGGTAATGGAAAAGGCAATATTCTGCTTTCATACCCGGGTCAAATGACACAGCAGTAGATGGGGTTATTTATCAGCTCTGGCTCCGATCGGCATTGACATAAACACAACACCCTGCTAATTTTCGCCCTTTTTATCAGCGTGGCTGCACCTTCCTCTGTGAGTGAGCTAAAGCTCCAAAATAACTTCTAAAAACACGCAATCATTGGTTGAAGCATCTCACGGAGGCTCCGATTCCTTTACAGGAGCAGCAGCCCAGAGATGAGACGTGATAGATCCATTCTTACCAGGGAGAAGGGTCAGTCAGCTTTTAGTAAAGGGTATAACATTGCTGGTGTTGGAATTGGCAACTCTAGCGCCTCCTCTAACAAAACTACAGCCTAGCATACTGTTCATCACCTAACCGTGCACAATTCAGTGGACGTCCATTCTTCTTCGCTGCTTTCCGACAGTAATTTCCAGGTGGCTGCACGGCACAACTTCCTGTGCTGTTTATGGTTTTAGGAGAATCAATATCCAGTAAACAGTTAAACGTCACCATGGATGTTAGCTGTCAGCAAAATGTCAGCAATTACAAATGACATGGTATCAGAGCAATGCATGGACTCACATACAGCAGTGTCAGAGGCGTTTCTGATGCTAGTGTCAGAATCAGAGCAACTCCAGGAAATAATCTTCACCTTATTTACCATTCATGGCCAGTGACATGCAGAATCCTGTGTCCTCCTGTACCAAGAAGCTGTGTCAAACTAAAAAGTAGAGCAGAATGGGAAGCTTGGGTATGATGTTAGATGCTTAACTGTAACTGTATGTGCAACGGCTGATCTGAGAGCAGTGGAGTCAAGGGCAGCTTGAGGAGCACACCTGTCTGTAGCTAGTTATAGCTCGGCATCCATCAGCAGCCCAGGATTATCCACACAAGATACTGCTCCGCTCCCCGCCTGAAAAACTACAACCCCAACACTTGGGGCCATGAATATGACTGCACGGACGGATGTTGTCAAGCTAACTTTCGGAGCCTGCTGTGGCTACGAGAGGGCGGCAAATTAGCAGATGAATGCAAACGGGCAATATGTGGATCTTTGATGTGACATAATGCCGTTCTGAGATCGGATATAAGGAAAGATATCGCTTCCACCTGGGTATCAGTCTAATCGATGTCTGTGTTTATTTTTAACTGGTCACAGCTGGCCCTGCCTGTCCTGACGTTACCCTACTTGTATATATACACAGGTGAGTGGTAATAGCATCCAGAAATAAGCTAGGGTACATACAGTATCACACCAGTTCGATACAAACTTTGTGATTGTAAATCTAGGAAATGCTCATAAAATTGATTTAGCAGGCCAGGATTAGCTGCTGATCCAGGAATAAATTAGCGGTGAAACTTATTTATTGAACAGGTCGCGTGTTGCAGCTGATAACGTTGATAAGTTGCTGTGTGCAGCTCAAAAAACAACGACAACAACAAGCTGTGGGTGAACTTTGAGCAGAGGATACTGTGTTTGGGTTAGGGTGAGGGTGTGACGACAAGTGCAAAGATTCTGGCTCCTCGAGTTCTGTGACTGAAAATATATACCTCCTTCAGATCGGTCCGAAACCATCAGGTAGAACTGTATGTAGGTCACTGAGAAATATACTGCAAAGACCTGTGGGTGTTTGTCTTTGACCTGGCTGGAGAAAGATGATTAGAAAGGTCAGTTGTTTCTGAGAAATGTGTGATTGGTATTTAAAATTCCCAGCGCTCACTCCCACGGATGTCACAAAATTGGAGCTGATTTGAATGACCAGCGTGAGATGTAATTTGTCAGACACAGCGACAGAACGGCCCGTAAAATGATCCTGACAGGCCTCAGTGTGCTCAGATATTTATCTCTGTATTTGTTCTCTGTGCAGATTGACGTGCACTGTGTTCGGCTGACATTCAAGTCCCGTTTTCACATCTCTCAGGGCTCAGCATCAAACGCTACAGAGAGCTACTGTTGTACACTAAGTTGTACAGTACAATGAATAACACTACACTGCGATCCTGAAGAATAATCATTAAAAAATGAAGTGACATGTCTGGAGGAGCTCGCTGCAGTTTCCTGTGTCGTTCTGCTGGTTTTCCCTCAGGCTCTGACGTGCTCGCACATAATTTATGCTTCTATGGGAATCTTTTTTTTTTTTTTTTTTTTTTCCTTCACCAAAATTAAAATGCATTGTGAATATCAAGGCAGCGTAGTAGAGAACCTACTGAATAAAGCAGGGTGTACTGGAGGACAGTCGTTGACAGATGTATTGCCATATGAACTTGGTGTTGTTGGCAGTCCGGTGTAACTCGGTTGCCAGGTTTGCGAGTGCACCAGTCTCAGTGGCCATGTTGCGGTCACTCGTCTGTACTGTCAGTTTTTGTAGAGCATGTCCAGTGGTTCTGTTTTTGTTCAGAGGACTGAGCTGGGCCTGTCAGAGGAGCTGAGCCTCAGAATCAGCTTTTGTGGGAGGACTCTTCTCCATCTTCTCTTGGCAACAAAGTCTTTTCACAGTGTGAGCTTCACTGCCTGTAACAGAAGTTTTTGCTCTTTATTCAAACAAATTTAAAGTGGAAATTGGGCCACTTCAGCTGAGTAAACACAGTTATTTGTGGACTTGGAGGATGTTCTTATAGATCTGCATGATTTCAGTTGTGAAGTCAGTTACTTAGTTACTGTTGCTACGTCTATCAACCATGAGCTGCTTTAAAACGCTGCCTGTGGCCGACTTTAATGTTTCCAGTGGACTGCATTTAAAACTTCATCAGTAATTTAATGATTGGATGATGTGGATATAAAAGAACAGAATAGTATGATTTTTAAAAAAAAAAAAAAAAAAAAAAAAAAAACAACCATCAGGCTGATCATTATGTTGCTTTTCTAGTCTTCTCGACCACTCAAAGTTCTTGACAATAGAAGCCGCATTCACACAGCAACTCAGGATACAATGTCTTGTCAAGGACGCTTTGAAACTGCAGCCTGAAGGAGCCGGGAATCGAACAGCTGGCCGATTATTAGATGACCCGCGCCTCCCCGTGAGCACCCAACTTTAACTGTTTAGCTTACACACTTGGACGAGTGAGTTAGTAAGTAAGCAAAGTTTTGATTTGTTTATAGTTATGAAAGTAAATTGTAACTGTCCAAACTAACTCTCAGGTAGTTAATGATGTCTCCTATAGGTAGTTAGGGCAGTTATAGTTATATGCTGCTGGGCAAACAAATAGTAATTCTACTTTTACAGGTGCAGAAAAAGCATTACTGAAATGGCCTACTGTGCCGAGTTAATGGTTGCTAAGCTTTGATTGGACAGTTGTCAACTCTGTTTGGTCATTTTGATATTTGGCCCATTCTGGACCTTGGTTTGTCTTGGGTTCAGACTTTATTACCATATATGACTTGGTCTAGGCTAATGTGTAGATTCATGCCATGAAAAATGCTCACAATAAATTATATATATATATATATATATATATATATATATATATATATATATATATATATATATATATA
>CM076658.1:20101734-20196824 GCA_038496675.1 Rachycentron canadum
TGGGGGTTGGGGGGGTTGGAGGTTATGGGTGGGGGGAATGAGTATTAGCCTTTTCAGATATCATTAAACATTAATACTGTCAGGGGACTGGAGCACACTGGGGTCCTTTCCATTGACTTTCATGCTGCTCACTAATAGAGTTTCACCTCTGGGGACCTTCACGCACCCGCCCGTACCCCCCACCCACTCCTTAGTGCAGCGCTAAAGCTAAGGAAAGATCAAATTGCCACCCCGCTTCTGAGGATGAGATTAGTGTGTGTGTGTGTGTGTGTGTGTGTGTGTGTGTGTGTGTTAGGTTAAGGTTATGCACTCTCCCTTGCTCCCTCTCTGTCTTTTACTCGTGTTGTATGATATATGCAAAATATAACTATTCTAACTATTAAAATCCCTGTGGGGGGGTCGGTCACATAAATGAACCCAGCATTTAATCCTGAGAAGCATTTCAAATGTCTTTCTGCAGAGCTTCATCTTTGTGCGTTTTCCATTGTAATGTTTGGAGTATCTAACAAATTACTCATGCAAAGATTTGACGTTTTAAACTAAAACCTCACGCATGTTGGCAGTCTGAGTCTTTCAGCTCCATCAGTCCATCATTTCTTCATTTGTTTGTGATTTGTGCATTGAGTACATTTAGTCATTTGTACGACACTTTTATCCAAAGTGGGAGACGACACTAAATCATGTGAATTGAATAATGGACTTCAATGGGGCTGCAACTAATGATTCTTCTTTTATGATCAATTAATCTCCTAATTATTTACTGGATTAAATATTTTTTTCCACATAATATCAGGGTTATGTCATTAACCATTAGCTTTTTTTATTGATGAGTTTTATGCATTTTTATTACTAATTGTGAAGCACTTCATAACTGCTCTTTTAAAAAGAGCTGCATAAATAAAGTTTATTATTGCTGTTATGAAATTTCTTCTTTTCTGAAGCTTAATATCTGGTTTCCTTATAAAAAAGTTACCTTTTTTTCTGTCAGCTGACACATTTACTCGTCCTAGGATGATTATCTGCAGTTATCTTCATGCAAAATATATACAAGCAATTGCCCTGCTCTTGTACTATAACCTGTACTGAATGGTTGTGGTTTCTTTTATTAACTTCTGTTCAACAGCAGGAAGTCATCTAACTGAATGGTGTTTGTCACATGAAGCGCCAACAGAGGGCAGTGATCCCCTTCTAAAGAGACGACGCTTGGCTGCACACAGAACTCAAGCCCTGTGTGCGTGTGTGTGTGCGTGTGTGTGTGCGTGTGTGTGTGCGCGTGTGTGCGCGTGTGTGCGTGTGTGTGCGTGCGTGCGTGTGTGTGTGCGTGAGTGTGTCTGTGCGTGTGTGGCCCGTGCACTCACATATTCAGAGGAGTGTGAGCTGATGGTGTCAGAGGAAGCTGTTAACCGTCCAAAGTTTAAGTTACAATGAAGCCAAACTTAATAAGTCCATGTCATTCGCAGGGATCCCTCTCCTGCCCTCTGCCTCCCTGGAGTGCCGTCTGCGTTCTCATCCGCACAATGTAAGAAACATTAGCGCCGCATTTCCACTGATGGGCCATTGAGTCATTTTGGTGTAATT
The DNA here is from genome assembly GCA_038496675.1 of Rachycentron canadum. NCBI lineage: Eukaryota > Metazoa > Chordata > Actinopteri > Carangiformes > Rachycentridae > Rachycentron > Rachycentron canadum. Next base: position 20,103,313 of record CM076658.1, read on the forward strand.
TGAAGCAGAGTCATGTTTCCAAACTGAAATATAACAATTCACTTGAACAACAGAGGAGTGCATGGTGTGCTTTTATAGAAATTCACTATTGCCTCTAAAGCAGTGTTTTCCTCTCTCTAACAGATCCACTGAATTAAAGTTCCACAATTGATTTGCTCTAAATACGCTTCTGCTGGCGAGGCGCGGCGAAGTAAGTGGTGGTATTGAATTTGATTCACACACAGTAAATGCTCCGACTCTTATAGTCTCCACATTTTGCATCATAATCAGTTGAAAGTTTCACTTATCATCTCTGTGCTTTTCACAGGAACAACTCTTGTAATGCACATATTAAAATATGAATTATCAAGCACATTTATGCATTATAGAGGTTAAGTGAACCTCAGCCAGAGATTTGCATAGGCTAATTAGAAATGACAAATATTCCAAGTGTGTGGGGTTATGCATCATATGGCCATATTACTAACACCTTACAGCACAATTATCTACTGTCCTGTGCTTGATGTTAGTACTTAAAAGGTTTTGCTTAAAATATCTTGGCTTACAAAGGGGGAGAGGGGGGGCAACTGTACTGACCTTACTGACAGTAGTTGTGGATGTGCTGGTCTTAGCAGCAATGACAGCTGGAGCTGTGACAATGACAGCAGATGCCAACACACCAGAAGTGTAGAAGCCATAACATCAGTATTAACAGTGACAGACAGTTAGCATCGGGAGTAAAAACTGTAGATTTGATATAAATTCTTGCTGTGATTGTGTCACAGTGATTTGATTTGATTATTTTGTGTATTTTACTAAGTCATTGCATCAGTGTCATTAATAAGTGAAGGTACTGTTACACCTATTTAATGCTATGGTTCCCACAAGTATATAAAGTATTTAGATTTAACACTCACATGTTACCTCACTGTACTTTTCTAAAAGGATTATCTTTGAATGTCTTATTTTGACATTTATCTCTACATTTATTTAGTTCAACCTTTATTGTACCTGTTTTAATGTATATTTTTGACATTGAAATTTTTGATTGAATTGTGAAATATAAAGGGTTAATTGTATTGGTTTTACAGCCTGCATATTCACAGCATGTTGAGCAACTCCACTCACCCCCTGTAGGCTCTGAAGACGAAATCAAACAGAGCACCTTCCAAGATAAACACCCTGATGTTTCTCTTTCTTCTGATAGATTTGTCAGATGGCCAGCTCTCATGTAGCGCTGTGTCTGGTGGGTGTGTAAGTAGATAATTGTTTTGGTGACACATCAACCAAAACAACTGTGTGAGGCAGAGATACTGTACGTGGTGGCTATGAATCGGCAAGTGGACAGTCAGAGTGCTCTTACACCAACATTTGATCCTTTTAGATCCCCATGATCAGCCAATAACCTCACAGTGAAATGACCTTGTCACTCGAATGTGTTTTCATATCTCAACTCTGTGATCTGTTAAGGTCTATCGGCCAGACATCTGATCCCCATTCTGCTGGGAGGCTGCCAGCCACAGGTCACATGACCTGGAAGAAAAAACCTAGGAGACTTTTGGGATCCCTCTTCGGTCAGATACACCTTCCTATACTTGATTACCTGTATACACAATGGTTTGTTTCAAAAATAGTGTTTAACAGTGTTACATCATCCTTAAAAAGGTTACATATACAAATTAGAGAAGAATGAACTGAAAACAAAGACTCATCCCATCTACAAATGGGTGTTTTTATTTTATAGGTACATGTATATAAATTATAAATGAAACCAATTTTCAAATTGGAACAGTTACACACATATATATATATATATATATATACACACACAAATATACAAATATGCATGTTTCATACTTTATGTGTACTTATATTGTAGATATGCTGTATGTTACATAATGCTAAGACCTGTCAGTAAATGTTGATATTATATATAGTGGGCTCCTAGAATGGGAACACAGACATGTTCAAAATGGAGAAATTCACAAGAAAAACCGTAAATAAGCTTATAGATTTTTTAAATATGTATTTTTTAATAAGCAAAAACGATTTCACTTAGAGTAGATATCATTAACTTATAGGTTGCAGCATGTTATGAATATCATGCATAATAAAATCACCATAGATATTTTAACACATGCATATCCACATTTTATTGTGGATATTTCACATATGTTATAATGTATATCTAGATACTTTATATATGCAATGATAATATATTAATAATAATAGTAATATTATGATTACATCACACAAAAATGTCATATATTACATTGCTGTATGGGATGCTATGATGTCCTGTACATAAAAAAAACATCTACACATTCATTTACAGTGCACAGACGTAGAAATATAACGCACACAAATCTGATCACAAATCTACTCTCTGTTGCAACCTCTCTGTTTATGTCTGTCTTGTCTGCTGGGCCTCAGCATGGGCTGGCTATCAACCTGAAGGGAAGTCCAAAGGCTGATGAACTGATCTGTGTTTGTACGAGACCACGCTGCTCTGGTGTCCTGTATGCCCAGGAAACACAGCATCCAGCACATCTGGTGAGTAACGAGACTCATTTGATCTGCCAATGGTAAATTGATGGGATTCACTCCTTTCCATTACAGAGGAGTTCATGGAGGCAGGTGCCCTTACTTTGAAGTTGATAATGGATGATGGTTGATGAAGCTGTGCCAGCGATAATGACATGCGTGAGATGATTTTGAAAACAGCCTGACGGTCCAATATGATTTTGTTTGGTTGGAAGGCAGGACAATAAAACAAATTGCTCGCTCAGCATTTTTCCACAAGCTGCTGCCCCTTCATCTGTCTGCTTCAGTCTGCCTCAACACATCGACAAAGTAACACATACCCAACTTTCAGCCCTAATAACACATCAGAATTCACAGCTGCCTCTCCTCCGTTTAAAAGCCTCTGTTTAATTGGGTTATTATTAAGCTTTGGAGCTCCACTCATGAAGAATGTTTACTATGGGTTTAGGTCCATAAACAAGCCCTGAAGCACATTGAAAATCAGTTTCAGTCGGCAGAACCACTTGTGTAAGACACATGAGTCACATGAGTTGAGGCTCAGCATGAAAGAGCAGTCTGTCATGTGGCAAAGCAGAGTTTAACTTTCACCATTTCTCAGCTGGTTATTTACCTTTCTAAAAGTACTCGACGTTATTACTTCATTATACCTTCTCTACAAATAGGAGAAATATATCCTTTACTCCCCTGCACATGCAGTGTTAGCTCAGCTGCCTTGCCTTTCTCCTCTTCATGGCTCTTGTGTTTTAGCAAAATATCATGTTTTAATGTCTTTGTTTGTCATCTGGGATGTGAAAACATCAGGATCTTAAATGAGAAAGTAAAAGATGGCCTCTTGGCCGTAGCGTTGTTGTGAAATCCCACCTCTGCTGTTACATAACTGTCAGCCAGACACCAGCAGCTAAGAGAAATGCTTTCCTCGTACTGTCTGGTGTCACGCTGCCCTCCGCTTCTATCGCCTTCAATTATAGTTCATTTTGTAGTTGTGTCATTTTTAAACAAGCTTTAGTTTGTCAGGCTTAATAGTCTGTTGCTCTGTGTACTGTGAGGCTGGTATAAAGAAAAAAAGTTCTCCCTGGGTCTTTCTGCCTGGTGCTTTTAGTCACAAATATGAAATACAGACAACAACCTTTAGAATCATGACTTTGGCATAATTTTGCCGTGTTATTGTGGTCTCCCGGTAAAGTCCACTTTTTACCACTTTAAACTGTAAAGTGTGAGGATTCCTTCAGGCAGAGTTTACCCTTTGCCAGTGTAACAGCTTGTGCGATCTTTCCAGGGTTCAGGTGTTATCAAGAAAAAGCAAAGCAGACAGGTTTGAAAATACACAGAAAGCTGAGAGAAGAAGACCACACGTACTTTAAGCTCCTAGATAAACAAATTTGAACACCATTTTGTATCACTGTTGAGCTAGCTCAGGTGTAGGAATGAATGTATTTACCTATCAAGTAATGCTATCAGGCACAGACACAGATTAGTGGACCAAAAGCAAGTCGGCTCAACACGCGCCTCCTCCCAGACGACTCAGTCTAGCTTCATAGAGATCAACGCCTAAAAATTGTATTTACGCTGCTTCTGTCAACTCTGGAGATCAAATATTTTCACTGTGAGGTACTTTCACTCAAACATCCAGCAAAATGGCAAAGACCAGTGGATAACTCGAGCAAGTTCACCGTTGACTTTGATGGATAAATATTGTACCAATGGTGCTGTGAAACATAGAGTGGCGTGTATGCTTATTGTTCAGACCTTTACCTCTGGCGGAGGCTGTTTGTCAGTTCTCAGTGACGCCACCCGTAGATCTTTGACGAGCAGTTTCGAAGCTCAGAGTGAGCTGCTCCACTGTCTGACTCGGCTGAAGCCAAAATCAAAAATGGGCAAAGAAGTGGAGTATTTCAACATGGGAGTCTATGGGGACTGACACGCTCTTGGAACCAGCTTCAAGTGGTCATTTGAGGATCTGTAGAACTTCAGTGTTGGCTTAATTTTTCAGTCCTGGAGGTTTCCATTTGGTCCAAAGACACAAGTTTGATCATTAAGCTTGGCTATTTGCATAACACAGCTTAATCTCTGATCAAAGTCAGTAAACGTTTTCCTAATGAGTTTATGGTGTCAGTCTCAAATTTCAAGTCTTCAGTACAACATGATGTTCCTTTTTTAAATGACGGCCCATTTAGAGGGAAATAGACCATTAAAGCAGGGGATGAATTAGGGCGGGGCTACCATATGATTGACAGACTGTACCATACACAATCAGGATTAGAGCACAGAGCAGGTCAGCTCCACCCCTCACTCTCCTCAGCTCCACCTTTTTCTTCTTCCAACACTGTTAACAACTTAAAGGGTCTATTTATGATTTTTTTACTGCCACCAAACAAATGGGTCGCTATCAGAAAATGTATTTATTTGGATACAAGGTAGCAACTACTCTTCCTGGCATCCATGCAATTACATTGTTGCAATTAGATCACAAGCAAAACAACACTACAAAAAACGTACTAAATATTGATAAGAACAACAATGACAAGTACACGCTTTATATCTAAAATCAGCAAAACATTTGGCACAGCAAAAATGAATAAAATTGGATTAAAAAATGAACAATTAATGATCATGTAGTCAAATGTTGTGTAGCATGACATGGTCCGACTGGTGTAGTTTTACACCTCTGGAGGCAACTCGTGGCAAATAAAGGAATTCAGTTTCATGCTGAACCTGCAAAGTTTCTTCTAGACTTCTAAGCAAACAGTAAAGTAGTAATATAACAGATAACAGTTGCCCAGTTACAACCAGTCTTTCAGTGTTGGTCACAAACCAAGTCATCCAGGAGAGCAATCAGAGACAATCACTGTCTTTTTCATGAGCAGTTCGCTGTTCTTCCTCTGCTGATTTCCCAATATGGAGTCAGTTTGGAAAACATGGAATTGTCCCAGCAGGCTAAAATGTCCATGTCACATTACAAGGGGGAGCCCATACTGTATGTGACTGATATCACCGAGCTTTAGGTCTCTTTTAAGTCCACGTAGGCGTTCGGTCAACCATCACTGCTTCTGTTCAGAGAAAAAAGACATCAAGACAGCGAGGGGGAGGAAAGGAAATAAATGCACAAGTTTCCTTTCAAGTTTTTTTCTGTCCGTCTCCCTGTTTGTATTCAAATCTTTGAACGACTTCCTTTGAGCATGTTTGTACGTGCCTGTGCATACATGTATGTGTGTTTTGACCGTTCATACTGGCAGCAAAGCTTTATAGACTGATCCTGAGGAAAAAAGAAAATCTAAGCTGGCTGTTTCCACAGAGCAGTGCTCTGGACTGATACCACTAAGTCAGCAGATCCTGGCTTCCTGTCATAACCCTATTGGCAAAAAAAAAAGAAAACACTGTGGCTCCTTTACCTCTGGTCGTAACATTGAGTCTGTAGCATTCGGTAGATTAGCTCAACACAAACACAACACCCTATTTATTGCACACGTGCATGTTCGGCAAAATCACAAACTTGACATCTTAACAACATGTCAGATGTTCGAATGGTCTAATAAAACGATTACCCAATGAAATGAATAATCAGCTTTGGGAAGCATCAAACCACCTGAAGTGTTCAGGCTCATTTCACATATTAAATCTTGAAGAAGTGAGTTTGGCTTTGGTGGATTCAATTACAGCCTCTGACAAAGAGAGCAGCTTGTTTTAGATAGTCTAATGTAAAATAATGTTTTAATGCTCAGGGACAATCGGGCGTAGTAATTAGCACTAAATTCGTGTGCATGCTGCTTTTTTGTTCTTTCAATATTCAGACAAATGAGGATAATAGCAAAGAGCACTATCATCACTACATATATAGAGCACAGAAGGATCTCAGCTGTGACTGAGGCCGTGTTGACGAATTATGAACATGATTATACCTGATTAATAATAAGATCAAAATGAGAGCAGTGCATTAAACTAAAACACGGAGGCTTGTGCTGTGTTGTACATGACGACTGAAGCACCCACATTAATTCTAAAGGAGCTCATTCTCAGTACAGCCACAATTCACGTTGCTATAGTTGCTTATATTATGGGTTAACTGGTCACCAGGCAGTGCCATGGGAGCCACTGGGGAATAACTGTTCGTGGATCCTGTTGAAGAAGTGGAGGCTGATGCATTCACTTTCTGTTCAAGACTTTCTCTCTGCATTGGATCATCAAAAATTCAATCCCACACACTCAAACACACGCATGCTAACACACACAGCTCATTGATGCCTGATGAATCCACACTCTGTGGTAGCAGGTAAAGCTTTTACAAACTTTTTAAGCACTAAAATATCATATTTGCAGCTCTGTCGCCATAATTCGCTATTAGGTTCAGCATCATCCCCAAACTAGCCGAGGAGGAGCACTAAAGCGCTGTAGAAACACACGCAAATCAATTATTAATGAGCTGGCTGAAACTGATCCTGGAGACTCATTATTTAACTCTCAAATGTTGCAGCGGGTTTGCCAGGTGCCAAATAACAACTAAACATCTGCCTGCTCTGCCTCTGTCTGACTGGATTAATTTTTGCTACAGTGTCAGTTTTCTTAGCTTGTGCATTAACTTTGAGTTAAAGTGTCAATGGTTAGTTTTGAGAGAGCGGAACAGGTTGGGTACTAGATGTGCTGGGTGATAAAAATTTAAGGGGTTTGGTCTGTTGTTACTAGCACTGCAGCCTCTTGGTCCATTCAAGGTTTTCATTCAGCAATGTTGCTGTCATAGACATCACCCCATGTAGTACGCTGCATCGCAGATAAGCTTTGGAAAGATCAACAGCGTCATTAACATGATACAAAACTATTAAATTCATTTCATAAGAGGACAAAACTTGTGCTATTTTAAACTAATAACTTTTCATTCAAAATCCCATCAAGATTTGATTTGTTTACACCTTCAAACCCCTGATCAGACTAAACTGCAACCCACATCAGCATCTTGCGTCAACTGTTGTCAATTGACGCCCAGACGGAGCCCAGACTGGATGTGTCATAAAGACAGAAGAAGTAGTGGAGGTACAGATGCTGGGATGTGACAATTTCAGCGTGAATGGATAAAATTGCTGCTTCTCTGGAGCGTTGACAGATGCCATTACAGGTTGACGCAGCTGGTGTGGGCTACAATGGATGCGGATGTTTAGACTGATGTCATACTGATGTGAGTCTTGCCTTGAATTCTCTGACAAAACATGGAACAAGTAGTGCTGCCAAGACAGTGGTCATCAATTGAGTCCTACTGTTACAGCACGAGTAACCACTGTTTAGTTCAAACAAATGATAACGTTAACGCCATAAATACACTGGGGCTTTATAACTGCCCCCTTTGACTTTTCTTTCTGCTGTACAGTCCAGACCAAGTATTCACACACTGCTCATCAGGCTCTGCGCTTCAGCACAACATTCAAAATGAAGACTACGTGACGGTGCCAAGTGTCAACTTTACTTTGAGTATGATGACGTTGCCATAGCCACTACAATACAAACACTCATGAACTAGGCACATGGCTCCTTTGTAATCAATGACACACTGAAGTCTTTGACCCTCAGACATCAGCAGATACTTTGACATTCCTTTATCAACAGACTTTGTGAACTATTATTATTATTATTATTATTTTCCGACTATACTGACAATTCATACCTTTTTACTTTATTCTAAGCACTTGCAAGAAAAGTGCCGTATAAATAAAGTGTATTATTATTTGTATCTTCCCTGAACTGGTTTTCCTTCAGCTCTTGCTTGTTGAGGAATCTTTCTATCTTTAGACTGGTCTTCATCCTCTGATTGAGTATGCACCACCTCCTCACCATCTTTGGCTGCTCTGACCATGTATCGTTGTACTGTTGCATAATAACTTAAGTCCCTGGTTGCCATCCATAATACAGTCCAGACATAGACCAGGTTTATGCCCAGTTTGTTTGGAAAAAAGCCTCTAAATGTAGTGACAATGTGCTAAGTTAGCAACAGATTGTAAACAGGTTCGAGGTTAAAGTTTTGATGCCGTCGCTGCCATCCAGCCAAAAATACCAAAAAAAAAAAAAAAACACTTTGTCAAGGTTGCTAGGCGATAAAGACCAGATTGTTCAGGTTCATTTAGGTTCAGCCTTTGCAACACGCCCTCTAAATATGATATTATGCACGCGTAAATAGAATATACACATCACCATTATCATCATCTATACATGTAGATATTAAAGATCATGCTGAATCATAACATCTCATTCTGTAGCTGTATTGCACATTACTGAGGTTATGCAGAATGCTCCTGTGTGCCTTCACACGTGCCAGTCGGCCTCTTCCGTTGGAGCCACGCTTGACAGATGAGTCATGAGCTGTTGCTTTGTTTCTTCACATTTTCCTCTTCCCATCATTTTTGATGGAGGTTGATTTTTGTATCATCAGTCCATAGAAGTTTTCTCCAGACCTCTTCGATGGGTCTGAACTGCAGCTTGGCCTTTCCGCTTGTGAGGTTAACCAGTGTTCGCATCCTGTGGTGAACCCTCTGAGGTTCTGGTCATGAGGTCTTATCGTGATTGAAGATGATGATCATCTAGGGGGGTTTACTTCATCATATGAATAATTTTCTGCAAGACTTGGCTTTTCAGTTATTTTCTATTTTTTTTTTTTTCTGTGCCATCTTGCTGTTGATTTTAGCAAATCAATTACCTTTGTATCTTTTTTGGACCCTTCTTCACTGGCACGGTTTCCTTTTTACTCCTCTTATTGCCAGACAACTGTACCTCAGGCTAAATGGCAACTCTCAGTTAACTCTTTCTGTGAACTCCTTTGTGCGTGAACTAATGTTGAAAGAACACACAGCTGCCCAAGAAACATTTTAGCAGTGATGTGCTAGTGAATTGGCACTAAAGATATATCTCTCAATATTAATGTAAACCTACTCAAATTAAAGCTGAGACTTGTCACTTTAACGTAGCGTGTGTTTAGAATTGAACTGCTGAAGCACAGAGCCTTGAGCCAATTGTCTAAACAGTCTGGACTGTAAATAAGAGTCTTTTCTTTTTATGAATTATATTTTCAGCCCTGACTGATTAAAATAGTGCAGCTGTCACTTTGAGCAGAATAAACTTTTCTTGTTTGGTGACAAGCTGTTTTTTTTTTTTTTTTTTTTTTTCTGTCTGAGACTGTGACTGTCAGAGCTCGGCAATCACTCAGAGAGACAATGACTGGATGTGTGGCTCCACATACAGCAAAAGACTGACTGGGCTGCTGCTGACACGGTGGCTTCTGTCAGACAATAGAGCTGTAGACTATGCTTCAATGAAACAAAATGCCAGGATGCAGCTGATTGCCCTTCACTTTTTTTTTTTTTTTTTTTTAAAACTCCTGACCGTTCACAGTTTTGCAGCTGTGTGAAATGACCCCATTCATTCATCCTTAACACAGTGGCACGTTGAGATCACGATTATGACACAATCACCAAAATTAAACTCTTAGGGTATGTGCACTTGCCCAAAGTCATGGACTGAAACAAACATAGTCTTCTCATGAGGTGCCAGAAAATGCAGCATCCAGAGAAAGCTGCGCTCCTTCTTTCATATTCCTTTCATATAAGCATCACAGACCAGTAGGATGGCGAACATGATTTGACATGACCCTTGATTTTGAAGTCAAAGACGTTTGACTGTTTGAACATTTACCTTTTGCTTGGAGCCTTCAACATAACTTTAAAAAGGATATTGAAAAGGGCAGACGCTGTCATTTACTTGGTTATTTGAGAACTCTATCGCCAAAAGCAGCTTTTTTTTTTTTTTAAATGTGTCATTAAAGGAAAAATACGAGAGCAGCATCTGCCAAATCCATGACTCCATTAATATATTTACTCACTTCATAACCTCAGTAATGTGCAATACAGCTACAGAATTAGATGTTATGATTCAGCATGATCTTTAATGTCTACATGAATAGATGATGATAACGGTGATGTGTATATTCTATTTATGCGTGTATGGCCAGTGTGTGTGGAAATTCTTATTGATCCTGCAGCATTGTCCATTTGACACCTTTGCTTAATGGTGTGAATAAACAAACACCCACAGTCCACTCACACAGGTATCTGTACTTATGTTGCCTGATTTGACCTCTTCTTCAAACTTCCAAACTGAGGTCTAAAGTCAACTGTGAGGGTGTGAGTGGCTTTTAAAGTGACATTTTTAACAGACTTGTTAGTTGTCTCCCAATTCAGCTGGCTCATATTTAGAAGGCGTGTTGCAAAGGCTGAACTTAAATGAACCTGAACAATCTGGTCTTTATCGCCTAGCAATAGCGGCATCAAAACTTTAACCTCGAACCTGTTTACAATCTGCAGTGTTGCTAACTTAGCACATTGTCACTACATTCAGAGACTTTTTTCAACAAACTGGGTATAAACCTGGTCTATGTCTGGACCATGTTGGCAACCAGGGACTTAGGGCTACACTTTGACAGGCAGTCTATCAAGCTGCTCTGGTTACCTGGCTGCTCAGGGGAGCAGAGTGCTTCCACTGCACTTAGCATAGCCTCCATCACAGAAAATAAGCTACTTCTATTCCATGTATCATTAGGAGGCAGGGGAATGACTGAACATCTGACACACGGAGCAGAGAGAGAGAAGTTATTGGTAACAAGGACTTGTGTTAACCATTAAGACCAACTCAAACAATAGGAGTTAGACATAAAGAGCTGCCTCTTATAAAAGCCTGTTACCTTCTGGAGTTAGTAAATGAAGGCTCAGCTATTGTGGATCCAGATGGAGGCTGTGCTCTGTGACGGACAAATTAAGAGCCTGTTTGACAATGAACCCTGGCAGCTCACCTGGTGGAGTGTGTGCCTTTTTGGGCTTAGCCCTCTCCACGGTGGCACATGTTTGAGTCTGGCCTGCAGCCCTTTGCTGTATGTCATGAAAATAATAACTGAAAAAAAATATCTCCTCTAACTTTCTGTCTGAGTGATGACTTTATAAGACAATATAGGACTGAAACACAGCACAGTCTTTGTCTTTAATTTGTGTGATTGGTGATTTTGTCAGACCACATCGCAGATATAAAATCTGAATTTGACTAATAGTGGTCCAGCCATGTACTAGGTTCAGCCTAGTCTTGTTTTTACAAAAACTTGATGTTTATAGGTCATTTGTTTTTTAATAGTTGAATCATTAGGTATTAGTATTAGCTGGGCTGAAACCCAATACTTGCTCTCTGTTGGCATTGTTTGCTGCCATATTATTTTATTATTGGCACGCCATGAGTCTTGGGGGTAGGTTGGGCTATGAAGGATCCACTTTGCTTGGCTGCATTTGAAGTAGCATTTGAGATGGGACAGTCGAACCATGCTGCTGTAATCAGCATTCAAGTGCAACAAGGGATCCAGGCCCTGAATGAGGCCACAGCTGTAGTCTGCACAAAATCAGTCTGTAACTGTTTCAATCTAATCAGTAAATCATATTCATTTTTGAAAGCTAAAACTGTCCCTGTTTTAGCATGGCAGCTTCTTTTGTTGCTGTTCTGTTTTATATCAATGCAAACTGAATACATGTGGACATCTCTGACAAAAGAAGACATTTAATGATGTAGCCTTGGAGATTGTGGAATTGTGACACAAAATCAATTGAATAATCAGGAACATAATCGTTACACAAGTCAGTTCTGAAAACAACAGTTGGTTGTTTGCTGTAGATGATCCACTGACTGTGTATGACCACTGGGTCAATGAGCCCCATGTTACCTCTGCTCTTTTCCCTGCTCCATTGTCTGATTTAGCTGTTTTTATTATGGATTACACATTTCATTGTTTACTGACTTTATCTTAAAGCATATACAGCAAAACTACCATTAGCATATTTCTGTGAGAGGAGTTGCTCTCATTTGCTGCAAAAACCAAAACCACTACTTTAAGATTACTGTATTGTCTGACAAAAAGGAAAATACTGGTATTGTTATTATTCAAAACATTCAAAATGAGGGATGACAGAGAAAGGTGGAGGCTCTCTCTCCCTTTCCCTGTGGGCAATGGGATCATCTATGAGCAATCTCTGGGAATGACTCAATGACACTATTGGAAAAAAAGACAGCTGCCCATCCCTAATGTAATAAAAAACCAAAAGCTATGGTCATCGCTCTGTTTAAAAATGATGAGATTTTTGTTTTTCTGTGACAATTTGACATCAAATGTTGGCTTTAATTTAATAAGGTGTAACACTAATAACAATGGCTGCATCAAGTGATCGTGTTCAATCCTGGGGTCACATTGTCACAAGACAATATGAATGTGGATGACAGGGCAGTGCACAGACATTTATTAGAAAATAAAGTTACTTGCATACGTACATTTTTTTAGATTCCCTTGCAGTTTATAAAATGATAATTCAATCTCAACAAATCTTTACATAAAAACTTAAAAAGTTGTTCTCTAAACAAATAAAATAATAAACCAACAAGGGCTTGCAATATGAAAAGCTTACAGGAAGTGTAGACTTCACATTAACACATAATGCCGTAACAACAAAGACCTGCATTGAGGTAATAAAGGCTGCGGCCACTTTTGAGGAAGTTGTGGTTGGTGGTTGTGGTTAGATCCAGACGGAGGCTGTGGCCTGTGTGGGAGGCTGATCAATCTGACCGATTTAATACGTAAATATAGCAGAACTCACAGCTCAGTCTTTGTGATTTTGTCAGATGTGGTCATGGTTATAAAATAAGGATTTGACCGTTGGTCTTATTGTTGAGGTTCATGGTGGGCTGTAGTTTGACTGTAGAGCTGTTTTAATGGTAGTTTAATTTCCCAGCGGTGACAAACAGCACAGAGGCTGAGGACAAACACCTGACTGTCACCAGTGAAGGCAGCTCAGTGTATATGGTAACTGGCTGTGATGAAGGAGTCTGATGAGGGAGGGCCAGGGGCTCGTGCAACTCACAAAGATAAATCTCAAATGTAGTTGTTGGTCATTTCAATGCTTTTAGATGAGACATGATGTGTTAGTGCTGCATGGCAAACAGAACAGTTGTCTAACAACTTATCAACCATGATCATCTTCTCTTTGAGTCCACTAACGTTGCTGCCACGGTCTCCAAAGCTTTCCAAACCTTTTCATCAAGGAACTGAACAGTCGACCCTGTTTCATAAGAGTCACAGAAAACCTGTGCCAAAGAGCTGTCTGAGAGTCCGCCATGAAAGGACATACAACCACTGCTCATATGTTATGATGCAGCATTTCATAGGTCTGTGGCTTGTATAGGCGGGATCCAATTCGAGTTCTGACAGTGCTGTGGACACAAAAGCTAAAGAAGGATGGTGCTTTCAGGGAAGTCATTTTGTTTTGGATTCAACAAGTACAATGTGACCCCCCCGCCCACTCCCCCCCACCCCCCCACCGACGTGCCGTGTCAGATAATGCTGCGTTAACTGCAGCCCGCCCCCATATTTTAAGCCTATGTCAATTGACAATTTGGACAATTTAAATGTGATGATTTACCTGTGAGCACTTTCTGTTAGATGTGCTGACAAACATTGCTGGATTTCTTTGCTATTTAAGAAAACTGGAAAGTTCTGGATTTATTAAAGACAGTTGATTTTTTTTCTCTGATGTCTAAGCAGATTAATGAATATTTATTTGCAATGAAAAAGCCAGTTGTTTTCTTGGAAAGTGCAAGTCACACTGAATCCAAGAATATGTGAATCCCCTGTGTGTTCAGGTTTGACTGAATTACTGAGTCCTGATTTTTTGACAAAAAAATATTGATGCCCAGCTGCATGTAAAATGAGCACATTGAGCTGGTTTGGAGATCAGTTTAAGTGCTTTGATACGATGGGTGAATGAATGTAACTAGTGATATAAGAGGCTCTCAGCCACTTTCATGTTATTAAAGTAGCTCTCAGAGGTAAAAAGGTTGGATTCCCCTGAGCTACGATTGGTGAAAATGCTTAAAAAAAAAAAAAAAAAAAAGAGTAATTGTGAACTAGATTAGATCAACTGTGTGAAAATCACTGACCTGAACAAAATGTCCCACTCAATTGTAAAGCCGAATTACATCCATTGGAAAGGCTTTTGTTCACTTTTTAGACTTAAATGCTTCTTTTGTCTGGATGCAGATATAGTGGTGGATCCATGTGTGTTTTTTCTTGTCTTCTTAGTCACAGTTCACAAACCTGAAGTAAACAACAAGAATAATCCTGTATTTGGGAGAAAATCACACATTTTAGATGAAGCTGACCTTCCTGCCCTCCTATTTGTTACTCAGCCCCTTGTAATGGCTTTAAGAAGAATATCAGGGTAAAATGGGATTCTTTGAGTGTAAAACAATCCCCTGATATCTCACGGTGATTATTACCTGGCTTGACCTTTTCATCCTCTCTTAAAAAAAAGATCAAGGTTTAGGTGGATATTGCATTAACCCTAGATGGAGAGATAATAGCTCAAACCTAAGAGGTCCTTGGTCCAATAATATCTCGGCTCATGAAGCAAAAACACAGGGAAGCAGTAACCACAAAGTTTCTTTGTGGTTACTGTTATATTATTGAGCACAGTACTGAAATAATAAAACCATTTTTTTTTAATCTACAGCATAATGATAAAATGATTTACTGTCATTAGCACCAAAACCAAAAGACAAGTGGTGCGAGCACATACTGAGGTCCTAAGGGCCACAGATAATGCTCCAGAGTGAGCATGAGCACGTACAAGCAGCAGCTACAGCATTTTAAATCAGTCAGTCATTCACTGCTGTTTTCTTTAGCAGAAGTTGCACTATGCTAATTGTCGCCCATGTCTTTTTATTATTGCAACATTTCAAGTATATTTTCCTCTTACTAGTTAAATGTGCGTTTGAAAATAAAACAAAACACTCGCAAGAAGTCTCTATGCAAGAAGAGTTTTCTAGTAAGTTGTACATATTTAATCAAACAATACTGGTGGTTTTTATTTAAACATGCACAGTATAATGTACACAACATATTTGGCCCTGCATATTTAATTTAATAAATCCCTTTGCAGACATGATTAAACCAAAAGTCAATTTATCAGCCGATCCAAATAAAATCAAATAAAAGTGCTAGGATGGGGAAAAAAAACACCAAAAAAAACATTAATCCACACTAATTCAAGCTATTTATCAAGCAAAATGAACAAACACTGCATTTCTCAGTTTTATGTCATTATGAGATAATTTCACTTTAATTCCACCTATAACTAACACGATCACAGGAGGTGTGACTTGTGTGGGTCTGCAGTCGAATGTTTATCAGTCCTTGATGTGAAAACGTTGGTCTAATGTATCTGAAATGGTTGTGGGCAAATTTTATTAGCTCCATCAAGTTTTAATCCCTCAATTGGCTTGAAGACAAAACTACAGTGAAGGCTGATGTTTGGCTCCTGAGGTCTCTGGAGCCCAGTGTCTGTGGTACAGAGGCTCAAACAGAGGTGGTTTCATCTTCAGTTGAATGAATATTGGTGGATTCTCAGACGTGTGATGGAGTCAATCCCAAAACACACGTGCACATTATAGTGTGAGCTTCACTTATTGCAGCTTTGTGATGATAACACACAGTTAAACTCTGATTACACAATGAGAGCTTACACTTGTTCAAGCTGTGATGTCCATTCAACTGGATCATCAATAGACAGTCTTTTTTTTTTTTTTTTTTCAGCTGATCAGATTTGACCAATATCATTACCACGTGTGGACCAGGCAACATTTTTGATGAGTGTTATAATAGATAGATACAGAGTTTCTTCCTTCCTTCTTTCCTTCCTTACAGTCCTTGTCATGAGCCACTTTCTGGCAGTGGGGACAAAGGAGCTCCTGAACCTCTCAGTCCTGCAGGGCAGTGGGATGAGACGTTGGCTGTTTGTGTCCTGGCAGAATGCTGTGGAGAGGGTGGTTGGTATTGTCTATTGTCAGTACCTTGAGTTGTGTGTGTGCTGGCTGTATGAGGCTGACCTCATGCTTAGACCATTTCAGCTCTAAGCCTACAAATCTTTTTAGACACTGTGCACTATGTGTTTCTTTCACAATCTACTGAGCTCTTGTGTTTAGACCTGTTCACTTTGGACTTTGTTTGTCTTGAACACCTGTACAGATGTTTCTGGACCCCCTACAGTAAGCTGTTTGTTATAATTCAATAAAATGATCAGGACCCAAAATCAGAACGGATTAAAAATGCTCCTTATTATTTATTGGAGTTGAAGGTTCGGGAGAGACAGGAGAGCAGGACAGGAAGCAGAGCAGGAAGCTGAGCCCTGGTAGAGGGCGGGGCAGCTGAGGCAATGAGCTGAGCGAGCTATAATGGTGGCACCAAAACACACACACACACACACACACACACACACACACACACACACACACACGGACAAAAAAAAAAAGATGAAATTGGCCGTTGTATTAAATTGACATGGCAAAGACTAGAGTGAATATCCAGGGTTTCAATACTGCAGGTGTTTGTTGTGTTGATGTGCTGATGAGTCACAGGTGCACAAAACAGCACAAACACCGGGAATAGGAGAGACACACAACTGGTGCCATGACAAATGTATGAAATAGGCCAAGATTTATCCTCGTACTCTTAAATTCCACACATGCAAATTCTGCAAAATTAAAATACAGTTGATCTTATAATACAACTAGTATTTAGTGCAGCCCTGGGCTAAATATATATATAAAAAAAAAAAAATGTTCATGCCATGGTTCTTCTACCTTAGAGATACCACACTAATTGATAACCACACACACTCACACATGCACAGTTACAGGTCAATATCTGGACATTATATAGAATTTCCTGGAGACTTGCTACGAAACCAAACCATGCTACTTGCCTAATATTTAACCTTACCATAGACTGAAATGAATTCAGTCACTGGGACTTGCATTTTGACCCTGTTAGAAAGAGCACTCCCCATAATGTGACTGCCTAAACACATTTAGGTCCCCACAACATCAGTAATACCTGTACCACACTCTCTCTCGGAAACAAACAGGACACTGTTTATATTGTATGCAGGGTCTCCATCAATATGGTCACAGCACTAACGCATATCTGTGACTTACAGACATTGATTGGAGCAGGCACTATCAGAATTGAGAGAAAGGAATAAAACAAACATAAAAGCAGCACAATGAGATAAGACTATATGTTTGCAAGTGTTGCTATTGACCTGGAAAGTAATTGCAAATGTGTTATCGATCAATCGGAAGAAAAAAAAAAAAATCCCCGGGGAGTGTCTGGGACAGAGTCCGTAGGGTGAGAAATGGAATCATTCAATTTCAGACTTGATTAGTGTTCATTCTGTTTGTTTGTAGAAACACAGTGGCATAAAATCACCACTGTATTATCATTTGTATGTAGCAATATGACCAGATTGAGGCAGCATGAATACTGTTTGCCAACAACATAATTCACTCTGTGGGTTACTGATACTGAGCTCCACAGATGATGGCATGCATCATCTGTGGAGCACCGTAGAATGATGCTGGGTTCGTCGTGTAAATAAATAAGTGGAGACCGAAGCATGGTCAAGTGAATTAATTGAAGGGCAACTTTAATGTCAGTGGTGCTGTTTGTGTTTATGTTATTCCTCATATCAACACTGCGGACATTAGCATCGAGCTACCATGTTGGATGGCTTCGCTGACATGTCACCCAGAATATCATGACACCCACTTCATATATTTGCTCCTCGAACCCCCCCCCCTCGCTCCCAGGACCCCGAGGGGCATCCTAATCTAGGGCACCCATCGTGATCGTGTCTTCTGCCCCTGTAGTGGAGAACACTTTCCCATAGCAGTGGTCAAAGCATGATGACACGGCTACGCCGGCCGAACCAGGGAGTATTTTCAGGTTACAAGCCAAATGTGACGGCATGGCTTGTGATGCTTCGGCCCACGTGATGTCTTGGCCAATGACGTGGCAGCTTTGCCTCTTGTCTTGGTGATGTGGGGATGTAATATTTCAATTCCATTTTGCTGATCTTTTGTTAAGAGCTGGATTAGTAGTCAGTTGCTTGGAGCTGTCAAAGGTAAATACTTTCTAAATGGCTTTTAAATTCTGTAGTTAAGGGTTAAGATAGTAAAAATCTTGGTCTGGGTCCCTTCTGCTCGCCAATTATTTCTACATACATGCAATGTGACATCTTCAGGGGAAGAAATAATCAGAGCTGACAACAAATTTAAAGTTTTCCAATGAATCGCCCTTATTTCTTCTAGCGTGTTGATTTCTGATGTAATTATTGTAGTATGGATTCCTTACCAATACTAGACATTACAGCTTTGTTGCTGACCTGCTGTTTATTGTCTGTCTGTGTCGATTGAATCTTATTCATCAGTTAACATAAGATTATTCATTAATGGGTTAATTTGTATTGTACAGGCAGATATGTGTTGAGTTTCCAAGTGTGGGTGTGTGCTGCAGAGTGGCACATTCACTTTGAACGAGAGCCTTGTTTTGTGCATCTAACCTCATAATGCAGTTGTAAAACTGAAGCATTTCCATTTATATGGAAACAGAGAAAACAGCTTAGCTTTGTCTGTATCGTGATTTAATGAGTTCATAATCGCTAATGATTAGCGACGCAGTGGAAAGACCGTGCTCATTTTCAGTGTTTTCTTTTTTTCTTGGTCAGAGTGGAGAAAAAAAAGAAACTGTCGGCTAGCATTATTAGCACACGCACACAAGAATAAACTATGTTAGCCCTCCAAGCTAATGCTAGGTGGCAGAGGAACAATACAAGGGGCCGCCAGCTTGTGATTGTAATCTAAACTGAGATCTCAACCAGGCCGAGTGATTGGAGATGACAGGTTTACAGCCCTGCTTTTGGGGCAGTTGGGAGGGTCTGTCAGGATAGCGGTGGCTGCTTGTAGACAGAACTGCTGCAACAAAAGGCCCCTCAGCACATGGGTCTGCGGATATATTCATCCTTCCTCTTTCTGCTCTCCAACTACTCATTTTCCTAAAAGCATCAGGGCTCTTAGTGGCTCGGAGACCATTTTGAAATCTTAGAAGGTGTTCTCCAACAGAGGGAAGGTGCTAATAGGCCATAGCAGCTAGAAGGTGATATTTAAGCCCAAACAAAAGGATGACTCCTCTTGTTCAAGGTTATCATTTCAAAGATGTTCTTGGCAAGGAAATGCTCTTAATTGGTCCTCTGCTATATTTAGAGGCTCAGCATGCTTAGCTGATCAGGAGTCAAGAGATTTACCACCATCATAACTGCTCATTTGTGTGGGCTCCATGAGGTCAAAATATAACCTAATAAAGACGGAGTTACATTTAAAAAGTCTTATTGTTTGACCAGCAGAGAGAGATGACTCAAAAACAGCACGGATGGGGGCTTTCATCTGTGTGACTGTTGAATCCATAAATTTAAAGTCAATGCTGTGACAGTACATTAGTGACTAACAGTGGTAATGGTCTTGTGTATGTGTAATAATATGCCGCATAAAACAGAGCGCAAGGGGGGTGATTTGACAGCTGGCACAGAAAAACAGTCAGCAACAAATATGATTTTACAGAGCAGATACAGTCTATTGTGCGTTTGACGATGCATATTTTATACCATTGCTTTTGTTTTTCTGGAAATTCTCCTATTTTTTTTTTTTTTTAATGGTGCGACAAAAACGTCCATTTACTTAACGTCTGCACAACATGCATGCCATCATCGGTCAAATTCATTTCAGCATGTCAATATCTATGCAGCTGATCCATTCAAACAACATGTAGGCTACCTTAATTGTGTGGCTTTTGTCATTTGGGGGTTTCTTTATTCCTATTCCTGCCTGGCATCAAGGTTTATTCTGCTGCTGCTATGTGTTCAACATATCTCAAAGCGTAATTGCATCCCTAAAGCTTTAGTTGTCCTTGGAAACACCATGAATGGACACCGTCGAGTGATGAATTGAACATTCAGTACACCCTCTGAACATCGGCAAAGAAACGTATCACTTAAACATACATATGAGAAGCTTTGTGTGTGTGTGTGTGTGTGTGTGTGTCAGAGTGTGTGGGTATGTGCTATATATGGAGATAGTTGAGCTGAACAGAAATAGAGTAAACTGATTGCAATTCTGTACAAAGTATGAGCTACATCAATAATGATCTTTTCTAAACAAATAATTTGATCCTCCCCATCTCCCCCCTAAAACATTCCTAACAAAACGAGAGTCACTGGTTATACATGCTCCATGATTCATCTCTGTTATCTGTGGTTAGAAATAAACACAGCAAATAAAACTAGGGTAGAAAATCCCTGTTACCCTGGTGAGGCCGGTGTTGAAACTGTCAGTTATCCATCAGCTTCCAAAGACCAAACACCTGCTTCACCTGACTGAAAATGCCAGAGAGCTAATATTAATTTGCTGTTTGAAGCGTAGGTGTTTTTTACCGAATTAATGGCAGCAAAAACTGATTGATCACAAGTGGAATATCGATGTCTGATCCATCAATGTCATTGGAGCATTCAACCAATATGACGGTTTTGAACAGTGAACATTAGCTAGTTTTACTTTAACGCCACCCCAGTGTCTCTGCTTCACCCTTTAGTCTTGTCTGCATTTTCAAAATGTGATTTGCATTCTTGCAGGGAGTTAAATGAGACAATTGATGACTATTGATACCACCTACATCTGTACTATATAAAGCAATAGACAGGCAGCTCAGCTTAGCATAAAGTCTAATAACAGGAGGAAATAGCTATTCTGGATTCATCCAAAGGTACCAGCACCTCTTCAGGTAGCTAATCAGCATGTTATATCTTGTTTTATTAGGTCACACAAAAAAACACCATTATTATTTGTCACTGTATATATCTATTTGAATCTTATTCATTCTGTTCTTTTTATTGTATTTCTTCTTATTTTATCAAAATCGGAATCAGAATACTTTATTAATCCATTAATTTATTATTAATCCATAATAAATTTGGTAATTTGGTATGTTATCTTGTCCTGTAACAACTAAAAAAAAAGTTAATGATGGAAGTTACTAACTAATTCATGTCTAATTCAAATCACAAATTTGCTCAAAGGGGTTAATTCATCATAATTTGAGTTAATATGTCTAATAACAGGTTTGTAAAAGGTCATGAATAATCCCCCCAGTTCCCAGGGCATAAACCTCCCTCAGAAGGATACTGAAAGGCAAAGCGGTGGATTTGTCTGGATCAATGTGGGGACCTGAAAGGACACTAAATGAAGCTGTGGAATTCAGAATAGCTGGAAATGATGTTTTCATGATTCCTCAGCTATAGAAGGACAACATCAGCAAATTAGGAGATACTCTAAAATCACCAGAGACCAAAAGCTTTTGTTTTGATTAACAATGAAAATGTTAATGATAAGACATCATTCAGAATAGTTTCATGTTGTTCAATGGAGCCTGTGATCAGGCTTTTCGTCTGACTTCACAGAGAAAATACCCAATCTCCTAAAATTATGTATCAGGTTAAGGTTTTGCTGTTTAACAAATTTGTTTGTTTTGATGTTAATGAATAATTTAAAAAAATTCTAAAGCATCTTCACTTTACTTTTAGTGATGAAAATGACCATCAGCTGCAATAGCCAGATGAAATTAAAGAGGCAAATGTGTTCTTATTGCCTCTAATGTCATTCTCAGTTTTTGCTCCATATGTCACACGAAGCAAGACCCTAAATGGTGAGGAAACATCCATAATTACCTTAATAACAGTTCAGTGCATTGGTGTGGGCAGCAGGACGCAACATGAGATTCGGTAAACAATCATAAACGCATTGGATATGATGCTGTCCTCCCCCTGGCATTAAAGCAAACATGCACACACATAACAGCAAAACCAACATGGATATTTGAGCAGTCTGTCAGTTTGTCTGTTTCAATGTTTACTGAAATGAGCAGATCAATGGGTGGACGGAGTCAACAACGTTATCTGACGCAGGGGCTTGTTAGCACCTTTGTTTCTGCACACATGCTGCTGTCTGCCACGTTTAACCAACACACTTTGATCATTAGACCAAGTGGAACGCACTAATACGAACAGGTTTTTAAGCAATTTTACAAGGAGCCACATCAGTTTTTCTTCTCCGCTGTCTAAATTTTGCTAGATGGTTTATAATAATAACATCAGCATGAGGCGCAAAAAGCACTAAGCCTAAAACTACTCGCGGTGAATTGATTTGTTTGTTAGTAATTTGTGGTGACAACACGTCTATCACTTCGCAGTAACCAAATTAATTTGAGTTGGATGGGAAATCAGGAGCATGGAGGGAACAATGTTTTTTATCTTGTCCTCCTGCAAAATACCACTTGTCCAAATTGTTCAAATACATGTATAATAAATGACATGTGACAACAACTTCACTGATCAAAACCCCTGCATACCTGACTGACATTTGTGCAGATATTTATAAAGAAACAGAAAGGGCATCCACAGTGCTCAGAAAGTCACACAAGCGCACATGAAGGCACAGCAGGAGGTCATTAGCAGCTGAATAGTGACCATCACTATTCTCTGAACAGATGAGTCAGATGCAGGCTGTAATACATTTACTGCTAAAACAAGGCGCAGTGGCACAGCTGCTTCTTCCTTCAGCGCGATGCGTTTCCAAGGTTAAAGGCTAAAAAAGATAGCAAGTGAACCACCGGACCTCATTTTAATGATGTAACATAACAATAGTAAACCTGTGTGTGTGTGTGTGTGTGTGTGTGTGTGTGTGTGTGTGTAAACCACCTGGAAGTGTTGACGTCAGACACCAGGTGACTTTAAGATCCGACTGTGACAACCGTGATGATCAAAAATACTGAAGAGATACTGACCAGTGGTTACATAAGTAGAGTGTGTTGAATATAGCTTTTGATCGTCAAATGTTTTTTGATATTACATAGCTTGAAATTTAGAGATTTGCTTTAAGAAGCCAAATATTTCACTTCAATACATTCTGTGGCATTTAAGTGTCAACACTAAATATTCTGTAGTGATTTATTTTGAAAATTTGGTATTCAGTTGCTGATCAAAATTCAAATTTATTTGGTGAGCACTGCCTCACCAGCATGATTAATCCAGTATTTTTCTTTCTGATAGGATTTTTGTTTCGAATGACAGTAGCCTGTATTTTAAGGTACAGAGGAGGTGAGGGTTTTATTTAATTTTTTCCTTGAATGGGCACAAAACAACAAAAGCCTCAGGTTGTGTCAGACTGAAAATTAGAATTTGTTTTTAGACCAAACAATCCCCCAGAACAGCCCAACTTCAGTCTACGGAGGAAGAGATTGGAGAGAATACCTGGGGCTATTTGATATCTCTTGAAAACTGAATGATGAACTTGCAGGTAATGATAACAGCAGAGAGTTAACAGGGTGGATGGGGGCAGTGGGTACTGTATCTGTTGGGCAAACTAACATTTTGGACCTTGTTGTTTGTGTGAACTGGCAATAGCCACAGGATTAGAGAGCAGTGGCTGTTCAAGTTACTGGACAGCTCATTTGCTTTATCTTACGGCACAGGAGATATTTCAATGCACATAAATAAAGTTCAACCTCTATTATAATCAGTCCCATATTTTACACTTTTCCGGTGTTTTATTTGAAGTATTGATATCCACAAGAAGATATATTTATGGTTTTAAAAACCAAAAACCATCTCAGTGTAGTTTTACATCTTCTCTCTGTAGCTCTAGTATCAACAGGTCAGTCAGCCAATCAGAAGAGAGGATCTGAGCCTCTCTTTTAATTGGCTGATTGTTTTTTGAGTAATCCAAATGAAAATATATTAGATTTCAGGTAAACACGCAAAGAAAACAAATCTTCCAAGGCTTGGACAAATCCACATGGGTGGAGCTTGGGGGTGTGGCTAAGGGCATTGACTGCTTTGCTGTGACATCACAAAGTCACAGAAGTCCTGACGGCTGGTTTTAAGGCTCAGTTTCTGAATACAGGCTGTGAGCATTTCTCTGTGGACTGAGACCTTTGACACTTTCACAGTATCAATATAGAACCTAGACCGGATTTATAATCAAAGAAGATATTGAAGCATCATTTTATGCAATATAGGACCTTTAAATTATTTTTTTGAACACAATGCTGGGTCATTTTTATACTTATAAGTCAGCAGAGCCTTATATAACTACACAAAAAGTAACTTTCACTTTGTTGGCACAGCCATACTGACTGTCCTGTTTGCCTTTGCCTTGGTAGCAAAGGCAAACGGAGGGAAAGTAATTTGACTGACTGTAATGAAGGTGCTGCAGGACAACTTTAGTGTTTGACTCATGGAAAAGAGCCTTTAGTTTGTTAAAGGCATCGAAGACCATTCAACATTCATTTTGAGGAGTAAAGTCGATGCACTCAACATCATCATTCAACATAATTTAGTTTTACCTCTGATACAGTCCTTTCTGACTAATGATGATCCTGCAGTGGTCAGTGTTTTGATTTTTAAACCACAGAGCGTCTCAAATTCCTTAAATTGATCATCTTGTGTCTTGTCTCCAATTAAAAACAAAACAAAGGCCTTTACTTTTTTTGAGACAGCAAATAGATAAAAAAAAAAATAGCTGGGGGAAGTGAATGTAATTACACTTATCAGCACATTTTCTCTGCACAACCATGTATCATTCATGGGGCAAACATTGTGTGGGGACGTTATGAAAGTTATGCCTTGCTGTGTCAAATTTGCAGACATATCAGTGTTTTGTTTTTTTGTTTTTTTTTTAGCCCAAATTTTGTGTCCAGATTTCTCAGCAGCAGCAGATGTTATGACCTGTAAGGCTCCTAAAATACAAGGGACCACAGGTTTTTTGGAATAGAACCATTTGAAAACTTCAATGAACAAGCACCAAAACTCATTCCATGTGTAAATACAGAAAAAAAATATTCAGTTGAGAACTAATGCACAGGTTAAGTATACACTAATATAAGCGCCAGCTCTTTAAACCCCTGAGAGCCTCATGTGGTGTGACAGTAACATGTAGTACTATTCGAAACTAACCATTTAGTGTCTCACTGCTTGAATGTGGAAGAGGCGCTGTAACCTGCATTCTTTGGTGTAATAGTTCAATGCAACAGAACTGGAACTTGTATCATCTTATATATTCTGCCTGTTTAAATATGTAGATATTTAGTGTGTTTTTATGTGATGTTGGGTTTTGCAGGTGACTGGCTGGTTGGAACCACCCTACTCCTTCTCCTTCTGAGGACATCCCATTCCAGGACCGGTCTTACCTCCTCCCAGCATGGAGCCCACCAAAGTCCAGTCAGAGGGTGGCCTCAATGTCACCCTCACCATCCGCCTCCTCATGCATGGAAAAGTAGGCAGGCACAGAGTCTTATACTGGGCTGTGGGCATGGGTGAAAAATAGCATATGGGGGATTTGACTTCATTTCAAGGGCATTTAAGTTCTTTATGAGCTTTTAAAGGAGCATTGCTGGCTGGGAATAAAACATGGCAGCTTTGGTTGTTTAGAGTGAAGGTGCTGGCTCTGCCACCTCCAGTATTGTTTTCAGCCTCTTAAGCCCTGGCACTCGGATGCTTTCTGCTCTTCCAAGAACATCTATGTGCTCATGAAATATTAGCACCTGTATTTAGCTTTCCTATGTCACATATCATCTCTTTGCTCTAGTTTTTCCTTCACTTTAATGTATGGTTCAACAGACCACATGTCTGGAGTCACCGTGGCTGACAGACTTTTAGAAAGAAAACCTCCACTGAAAAAGACTGAAACAGTGACAGGCTTCTGCTGTGGTTTCCTCTGCTCACTCTAGTGTATAACCATAAGTGGGTACCAACATCTTCATTTGTTTTTTAGGCCCTTATCTGTAACATGCTCTCTCTCTCTCTCTCTCTCTCCCCCCTCATCCCCCACTCTTTAAGAGGTTGTCAGAGTGCATGTGGCTTTTGCCCTCCTGCAGTAAAGTGCTAAAGTAACTTGAAGCTGAAAGCAACCGACTTTACTTTTTTGTTAGTTTGTTAAAGGCCAAAGTCTGTGAAATAGACTTAAGGTTATGTAATGGTAGCTCTGTTTCAACACGTCTTGAGGAAGGTTTCCTGGAGGACAGGCAGTTGGAAAGCCAACGCTGCACATCTCTGGCCATATTGGTCGGGTGTGTGCCACATAGGCTGGAGCCAACATCTTGCCTTTGTTTTGTGTGCCAAGCAGTCGGCAGCTCAAGAATTCAGCAGCTGCATGGCTGTTCACGCAGGAACTCCAGACTCTGGTGACCTGGTGATAGTTTGAATAACCCCGCAGCCAGACAGGCCGAGACAGGCCCCGCAGCCTGCCAGAAGATGGCGTACGAATGCCACGGGGGAGGACTTTGGCAGCATAACCCACATCTGTCTTCCACAGTGCATACTCAGTTGCTATGGGGGGTTGGGGGGTGCTACCATCCCATCACCCCACTGATCCAAATGGGCTGTAGGCTGCTCCCAGAGCGCTGCTTCCACGATCCTGTTCGGGTGTTCAGGATATCTGAAAGACTTTGTGGTGGACTTAATAATGCCTTCCTGAGGGTGGGGTATGTAGTGTGAGGGGCATTTTTCCCCAACCTTGGATTTATTTGAGCTAGTTAGCACAGAAAATACTGTACACAACCAAACTGAGTACACAATAACATAACAATAAGGTGCTCTGGTCATCTCATTTAGACCAATGATTATCTACAGAAACTGGTTTATCAGTGGCTGACTGGACAGTGTGAAGGACACTGTGCGACGACATCCAACAAGAAAACCATTGCTCTAAAATGGCACAAAGGCCTGATGAATCCAAATACAATTGTTTGGATCAGATGGTCCAGCATGTTTGGTGTGGACCAGGACCACCACAGTGACCGCATAGCCAACAGTGACACATGGAGGTGGGAGTGTGCTGATACGAGGCTGCATGAGTCCAAAGGTGTAGAGGAGATGACATTTATAGATGGTCCACACATAATGGTCCACGAAGACTGAAGAGTGAAAATCCCTTCCTGATTCAAGACTCTCAGCTGGAGAGGAAATTTGAAACATGTCAATGATCCCAACCACAAGAAGAAAAAGTGAAAACGCTGATCTGGACAAATTTACCTACTAAGTTGAATTCAATGGAAAAAGCTAAAGGAACAAACCCCTCCAGCAAAAAGCAACTGAGAAAAAGTCACCTGTCTCTGCACAGATTTGTGCAAGACTGGCCTCATCCATACTGAGGACAATTGACTCTGTCATCATAATAAAATGCAATAACTGAAAGCAGTAGTAGTTGTAGTAAATAGTAAAAGATTGGGTTCTCACTGATGAAGGCTGTATTGACTTTCTGACTGATGCTGGAGCGGGGATGTGTTGACCAGGAGTTCTTCCAGGTCGTGGGTCTCACATTTCACTGCTTCAGCAGAACTTAAGCAGTGAAATGTGAATCTGATTGGATTTAGTGAAGCTTAGTTTCAGTCTAAATCCCAAATGTGAATGACGTCTCAGAATTGACATTTTGGGAATAAGCACGTTAACGGTGTGGGGACCTGTTTTCAATGTTGTATTTATTGTCACATTGTGACAAATTACCGTTTTTTATGTTGTGTTTTATATTGTTATACAGAGACAAAAATGCACAATTTTTCTCCATTTATGTTTTTGCAATGCAGGAGATGTATTTTCAAATTAAATTTTAATTATGAAAATTACCCCATTAAAATAACATTAGGACAACCAACCCCATAGTGTATGACTAATAACTCCAGAGTGGGGAGGGTCGTCAGTGGCAGCACCACCGTGGCATCAGCCATTGGTTTGTGAGCTGCTGTTTTGAAGCCTCCAGTTTGTAATTTGTCTGTTGCCTTCTTGAGTTTTTGAAACCAGCACAAACCATATTTGGAGAAGAAGGTGGAGCTGAGGAGGAGTGAGGGGTGGATCTGACCTGCTCTGTACTCTATCCTGATTGGGTGGTACAGTCTGTCAATCACGCAGAAGCCACGCCCTCTTTCATCCACCCTGCTTTATGGTCTATTTTCCTCTAAATGGACCATCATTTAAAAAATGAACATCATGTTGTATTGAAGACTTGAAACTAGAGACTGAGACCATAAACTTGTTAGGAAAACGTTTACTGAGCTAATGAATCAAGGGAGAAGTAGGGACATTTTCAAATAGACTTCAATACAATCTGACAGTGGTGATGGTCATTTAATAGAATGCAAGTTTAAAGCAATTCATCCTCACTTGTCCATGTCCATATATTCAGTCTATGGTTGTCACAAGTGCACAAGACACATTTAACAGTTTTGAACAAAATGACCTTAAGGAGAGTGAGGATGCTCCATTTCTATGTGATGCTTGAGGCTTCCATTGTAGATTGAAAGATAATCTACAGGAGGCAGTTTTTGAGGGATTCAAGTGAGAGTAGAAAGAGTGACTACCAACCCCATTCTCCTATACTGTAGTTGTTGATAGGTAGATAAATGGATGCTTCGGGGAAAAAGCCTGGCTCTGAACAACAACAACTGCCCTGCATCTTAAACATCACTGGACACAATGGATGTAACCCTCACAGTCACTGAGGAGGTGTCATGGCGTGTTGACGCTTGTAGCCAGTGTTGCCCCTCTGCCCTCTCCCCACCGCACCACGCCAGGCTCATGAAGAGTGATTACACGTGTATGAAAAGTGCAGCCCGGGACACCACAGTGTAGCTGTGTGTCCTCTGCATGCCCTTGTTTTTCTTACACCTTGTCCAGGAAAAACAATGTCAGCAGTCTTTATACTGTAAACGAATCTTGAATGAATCGTGATTATTTTCTCTTTCTCATGTTTTATTGCAGGAGGTTGGAAGTATAATTGGAAAGGTGTGTATTGACTGCCATATGTTTATGCACATCCTAATAGCTGTACTATGCTTGAGTTATTTTTGGTCACTGATTTGCTTTATTTCCAGAAAGGGGAAACAGTAAAAAAGATGCGAGAGGAGGTGGGTTTCAGCATTATTTCATTCATTATATCACACAAACAAGTGAACAGATTGTTCATATTAGATCAAGGTGCCTACATCACCTACAAACACATCACCAATGTGTGTGTTGTTTCTCCAGAGCGGAGCAAGGATCAATATTTCTGAGGGCAATTGTCCGGAAAGGATTGTCACCATCACTGGACCCACAGACACAATCTTCAAGGCTTTCGCCATGATCGCCTACAAATTTGAGGAGGTATGATCAGCGGCGGCATTTCTTTTTCTGTAAAATATCCACGTGTCTCATGCTCTTTCACAAAGTGACATTTTGGCTCATGAGGCACATGCACTGATGAACTCCAGTAGGCTTTCCTGTCCTTTTTGCCCTTTCTTTCCATGCACACAAAGACTCCAGACTGCCAGGGGTTCATTTGTGTCATTTTAGATTAGCGTTAACTGTCATTTCATTTCCAACAGTTTTTTTTTTTCTTTTTTTTTTCCTGCAAGCATCATCGTCTCTGTTCCAAACAGCTGACACCAGGATCTGTCTGTGTATTAACAGACCAAAACTTAGTTTGTATAATATTCCCATTTTTCCAATGGTAAACATAAATTGGAGCAGATATTTCTCATGCATAAGACACACACTCCGTCATTGTGATAGATATCGTTATCACTTGGTTGTAAAAGATGAATTTAAATCATGTCCTTTCAGCCGTCTGTCCCTCTGATCTGACGTCTTTGATGTCACTCATCTAATTGACGCACTCATCCACTGTGACTGGAACTTGCAAGAGCAGACACACTGCTGTGTCCTCTGTGACCGGTGTAATGTCTGCGCTACCCGGCCGTGCCGCTTGTTATTTACAGGGAAACCTTGCCACTCTCCTCAGTGATATTGAGAAAATATTACCCTTCGCAAAATAAACATTACATTTTCTCATTTTCCTCAGGACATTATAAATTCCATGAGCAACAGCCCAGCGACCAGCAAGCCCCCCGTCACCTTAAGGCTTGTAGTGCCAGCCAGCCAATGTGGCTCCCTCATAGGAAAAGGAGGCTCCAAAATAAAAGAAATGAGAGAGGTATGATATGAATATCTTAACTCCCGTCTTCACCTTGTTTTTTTTATGCAACACCAACAGAACGTGTGGTGGAGCCAGATCATTTTGGCTACAGTACATGCCCTGTTTGCTTGTTCCTCTCTGAGTGACATCACTTTGACCTTTTTATTTGTTTGTTCTGCCAATCAGGACGGACTAACTGGCTCTACCTACACAGCCATAACATTATGACCACTGGTGAAGTCAATTGCATCAACAGGGATCAGTTCCTAACCTCTGACGGGGTGTTCTGATTATAAAGCTGCAACATCTGTAAACTCATGGAAATACACAAACCTCACATCAACTTTTCTTATTTTCTTTTTTATTCGGTGAACTTGCCAGTTCACCTGTAATTTAAATCCAGCCTGGCGCGACATTCTTATATTTTAAAGTTTTTTTTTTTTTCTGTGTAAAGAGCTTCTTGTCCAACCATTTTTAAAGTGAGATCAATTTAACTTTCACTTTTGCTTGTAACTGGAGGAAGTCATAAAAGTTTTGCTACTCCAATAGATGGAAACATCTGATATACAGGCCTATTTTGCAACCAATATAATGACAATATAAATTACAGTTTTACCAGAGCAAGACCCATAAATGTGCAGTTGTAATAGAGCTACAGGTAGAGACTGGTATTCTTCTATGAGCCATGTTTTTTTTGATAGACTGGCACCATTAAAAATATGCTCAATTAGCTATTAGCAGTTCTTGTTTACATGTCAATGGATGCACAAACATCTATCACTGTACATTTTTGATCCAGAGGAAAACTTAAAAAGATGACGATTCTCCAAGTTGAGAGGCATCTTTTTTCTTTGATTTCAAAGCACATGTCAATATTTATTTGGGATGGACATGATATTGATGTTCTTAGAAATGTGTCAATAAGTGTTTCATGTCTGTGGGTGAAGCTTTGACTGAGTGATGAGTCTCAGAAGGAGTATGTTTTTTGACTCAAATTTACCTCGCACATTACCGTCGCCTCACATCTCTCGCTCTGTGCTTTCCCTTTAACTCTCCCTCATGGCGGGGCTTTTGGCTTTGTTCGGGTAAATGTCCATGTCTATTTAAACCCACATGCAGTAATTCACCAATGGTTAAATTCTGTCCTTAACAATTTGTTAAATTACTACAGAGCCCACTGAATTTTCTATTCTCTTCCTTAATCCCGTCTAAATAGGTCTTAAGCGTCTAGAGCCATGCCGGTGGCTCTGAAGCTGCACGGCTGTGACTCGTGCTTTAACTTCCACTGTCAGCATGCTAACACGCTCTGATGGGCAATTTAAAAAAGTAACTGCACGCCACAGTAATCCTATTTACATGCTTCTTCCACACTCAACAGTGGTGTGTTGGGTCCCACTGAAGTTCAGTGCTTCATTCTTGATAGGTGTGGCCACAAGTACAATAGTCCGCACTTGACCACTCCCAACTTTGATATTGAATGTGGTCAGAGGTATAAGAAACTTGTACAGGCCACCACCGCTGCACTTGACTTCCTCTGTGCACCAAGCACATCCGGACAAAAATACATGACTATCCATCCGACAGTAGGCATTTCACTAAAGACCAAATCTGTCAAGCTCACAGTTAGGAAAAAATCAGCCACTCACCAAAGGTCACTACAATTCATCTGATCACCATGAATATATGTAGAAAATTTCTAAAGTAGCTAGTGGTACACGTGCTGCTCTATCAAAACCACTATGAATAGAATCTGTTGACTAGAGAGTGCGTCATTGCTGCTTTCAGCTTGATGTCATCTGGAGCTAAAAGCAGAGACCTGTTACTCAAGTCAGCATGTTGTACTCCCATATGGTCCATCACAAGCAGCATATTATCCGTGGTGTTCTTTCAGATGCTGAAAGTGTCGATTCAGGGGTAGAGTCTTTTATACAGCCTGCACGAGGAAGAGTTGGTTGATCAAGGATGATTGGCAGAATGAGTACTTTTCAATTTCAATGTGCTTCCCTGCGGAAGTGAGTGCCCGTCAGACCCTTCAGAGCTCTGCACAGCCTGTATGAGTTAAAATTGAATCCTGTCAACAGCGTCAAGTCTCTTAAAAATCCTTTATTCTACTCCAGTCTACAGGGGCCCAGGTTCAGGTGGCAGGGGACATGCTGCCCAACTCCACAGAACGTGCAGTGACAATCTCTGGGACCCCAGAAGCCATCATCCAGTGTGTCAAACAAATCTGTGTGGTTATGCTGGAGGTAGAGTATGACAAGATTTAGTGAAGCTGTTTGTTAACGCTAATGATGCTAAGAATTAAATTATATTATAGGCCTTAAGAAAGCCACAGTTTCAGGATGCAGGATGCTGCATTTCTGTCGAGAAACTCATTCACCTTAAGTAATAACATTCATTGCTTGTGGCAGTCAAACACATTTGCTCGAGAAGTAAGAGTTTTGTATTTGTGGCACAAAAACAAGCTAGAATTGCCACCTTGATGTTGTATGCCTCCACCAACCAGCCAAGCTGCAGGAAATATGGTCACAATCTCTCCTTCCTGAGTTAAAACGTTGAATAACAGCCAGAAATGTTTTTGCAGAACATTATAATGTCACAGTGAATTGACCTTTGACCATTTGGTTATGAAATCTAGTCACTTAATTTTATCCACGTACACATTTGAGTTAGTGTGTCATAATTAGTGTATTACTGTATGTACCTTTGATTATGACCTTTCTGATCATTTTATATTTGACTCCTAGTGAATGTTCATGCCAAATCTGAAGAAATGTCCTCAAGCTGGTCTTGAAATATTACATTCAAAAGGCCAAACCCATGTTTGAAAGGTCACTGTCACCTTTGACCTTTCAAAACCAAAATCTAATTAGTCATTCCTTGAGTTCAAGTGGACATTTGTGCCAAACCTGAATGAAATTCTCTCTTGGTGGTACTGAGATATTGTGTTTAGAGGGCCACAACCATGTAGTGACGTCACAGAAATTTTGACC
Source organism: Rachycentron canadum (assembly GCA_038496675.1). NCBI lineage: Eukaryota > Metazoa > Chordata > Actinopteri > Carangiformes > Rachycentridae > Rachycentron > Rachycentron canadum. Next base: position 20,136,771 of record CM076658.1, read on the forward strand.
TTTGACCTATGAGTATGAAAATGTAATCAGTTAATCTTTAAGTCCAAGTGAACGTTTGTGCCAAATCTAAATAAATTCCCTTGAGATACCACATTCAAGAGGCCGTTCATGTGTATAGCTATGCAGCAGAACTGTCAGGAAACATCTGTTTGGATTCTCAGTCATTCAGTTAATGGTTGTCCAAGTGAGAGCAACTGGGCTTGATTGTAGATACTCGAAGGCGTTTTCACCTCTCATCCAAGATGCTCCTTCAATTTTCTGTCAGGAAAGCCCAGGCTTGTTTTGTGTTACATGAACATTGCCGTGTCTTCATCTTGTATTTGAAGCACACACAGCAAATTAATGGATACTCCTCCCACTACAGCACAGCAGCGACAGAGGAAATCTGATTAAGTCCTCTCCACTGTCTTGAACAGCCTTGTTTCTGGAGCACAGCATGAATCAATAACTCTGTCACTATGGTAAACTGGACTCCTCAGCTTACTCACTGAAACCACCTGAAGAAAAGAAAGAAAATAGTGATATGGCATTGCATTTATTCTGTGTTATCATGTTTGATTCATGTTAGGTCTTATTTTTCTATTCTTTCATATTTTGCATTTCTAAATTATTGTATGTTTTTAGATTTTAAGGAAATACATAGTTTGACATTTTCACATTTGACACCTGTCCATTAAATATAATCTATAGCCATAAGCTGGTTATCTTCCTTAGCATAAGGGCTGAAAACATGGAAAGAAACAACCAGCATTGCACTGTCAAGAGGCAACAAAATCCACCTTCAAACTTCACTCATCACCACAGTATATCCTATTTTTTGAAATTGCACGCAGTGCTTTTACTAGCCTTCAGGAGTAGATGACCTTCAGACTGTGGCAGGCTGATAGCATCAGTTTCCAGTCTTTTTTACAAGCTAAGCAAACTGGTTGTTGCATGTAGCTTCATATTTCATAAACATACAACAGTAGCATATTGTATTTTTTCATCTAACCCTCAGCTTTGGAGGTAGCTGGTTGGTAGATTTTTCTTTTTCTTGTCTTTATGTTAAGATAGCATGTTTTGTGTACAGACGTTTGAGCCGTGCTATTAAATTTGTCTTTTTCAAATGCAATAGGACCATGGTCTGCCTCAGACTGACTCTGCATCATCTCTCTTCTCTCTCTCCTAGTCCCCACCAAAAGGTGCCACCATCCCTTATCGCCCAAAGCCGGCCTCCACCCCAGTTATTTTTTCTGGTGGCCAGGTAAGAGCTGAGCTAGCTCTAGCTCATTAGTTTGTGCCTACAGCCAAACTGAGACTTATACTGCAGCATCAGCCGCTCCCTGTTACTGCAAGCCTCTTTATTTTCATGCACACTTGCATGCCACCACAACAATTTTAAAAATGAGGCTGCCATCACTGGAAAAGTTACAGCATTAATTGTTCGTTCGAAGGCTAAAGTAACACGTGTTTACATTTTCCTGACAAGCAAATTTCCACTTTCAGCAGCAAGGGCAGGAAAAGTGTGATGGTATTATACTGACACAAAAAGGCTAAGGGAGGTCAGCTGTGGGTGAGTTTGAAGTGTGTGTCCCTGTCTCATACCAGCAGTCACTGTTGGTGTGCACGCAGGAAAATGGAGCAGGGAGGGAGCTGTACCTGTAAGCACCATGATGTTTGAATCAGCAACAATGACATTAGCCTCAGCAAGAATGCAGGGCACATATTAATGTCAATCCACCCAACGTAGATAATTAAATTGCATATCTGGGCTAAAAGCTTTTGAACATATTTGAACATTCAGCCATATAAGAGATAAATATGAGAATCACAGCCCTTGATTACTTGTAATGACTCCAATTTGGGAGCTTGTCTTTTGTCTCGAAATTATACCCAGAGGACATTTAATGGAATGAAAGACACAGCTGAAGCCTTTGAACAACATAAGAACACAAGCCTGAATGATAAATACACCCAGACAGGGTGGACAAACACATGCACAATATAACATAGTTCAGTACAAACCTCCTGCATAAATACTACCCTTGCAAAACTTATAGCGTTCAGTTTTGTTGAGAGTCAACAATGTGGTCATCTTTGAAGCTTGATGGTGTCACTTTAGATTCCATCACACTGTGCAGATATTCCTGTTATTGTGTTTACTCCAGTCTTTTGGAATTTGAATGTGATGCATGTATTGTACACAAAATATCCTGTTTGACTTTACAGTTTATGTAGTCTATGTTGTCTATATTAAATAAATGATGATTTATTCTTAGATCTTAAATAATTTAATTAAAGATGAAACTTAAGTACCAAAGATGAGGAAACAAGACAGGGCTGAAAGTTGTATGCGGTGGAGCCACATTATATACATTTTGAGTTCTGTATGTTGGCATAATGTAGAACATACACTTGCTGAGCATTTTATTAGGAACACCCACGTGGATGTTGAGTCCAGATCTGAAAAATGAAGCCGATGCTGAAGAGCCTTAAACCTGTATTCTATATAATGACCATCAGGGGGCGACTCCATTGGTTGTTAAAAAATTTGATTTATCACATCAGTAAACAAATGAGTTTATGGTCTCAGTTTCTAGTTTCAAGTCTTCAATGCAACATGATGTTCATGTTTTAAATGATGGTCCATTTAGAGGAAAATAGACCATAGAGCAGGGGATGAATTAGGGCGTGGCTACTGTGTGATTGACAGACTGGACCACACACGGTGACACTCCTCACTCCTCCTCAGCTCCACCTTCTCCTCTAAATATAGTTTCTTCTGGTTTCAAAAAACCAAAATGGCAACAGCTAAATTACAAAGTTTGGGCTTCAAAATGGCAGCTCACAAACCAATGGGTGACGTCACTGAGGGTTGCCACTTGGGAACACCATATCACTACGTATGCGTAAGGCCTACCTCTGCTCTCAGACCCTCTGGTTTGTCACATCTCAAAGGTGTTTTATTGCATTCACACCTGGTGGTTGGCGAGGTCACTAAAGTTCACTGAACTCACTCTCATGTTCATGACACCAGATTGAGATGACTTTTGCTTTGTGACATGGAGCACTGGAGAGATTTGGTACAGTCTGTCAATCACACAGTAGCCACACCCTAAAACGTCCCCTGCTTTGTGGTCTATTTTCCTCTAAATGGGACCTATGTTGTATTGAAGACTTGAAACTAGAGACTGAGACCATAAACTCAATAGGAAAACATTTACTGAGGAAACAATCAAGGGAGAAGTAGGAGCATTTTCAAATAGACTTCAATACAACCTGACTTCTTTTAGCAACCAGTGGATTCGTCCCCTCATGGTTCAGCATTGGCTTCACTTTACAGAAACATAAGCTAAGTCCACTTTTATATACAGTCTCTGGCTGGAAGTAGCCTTTAGAAAATGGCAAACTGTGGGGGATGAACATGGTCAGCAACAATACTCAAATTCAAATTCTGATTGATTAAGTGTGTCAAGAAAATATTTCCTACACCATTGCACCACCACCAGCAGCATAGACTGTGACACGAGGCAGGTTGAGTCCATGGATTCAAGTCGACACCGGATTCTGACTCTACCATCTGCTGCCTCAGCAGAAATCCAGATCCAGCAAACTGGGCTACATTTTTATAGTCTTTAGCAGATCCAGTGTTGGTGAGTCTGTGTCTAGTGCAGCCTCAGGTTTCCTTTCCTGGCTGACAGGAGTGCGATCTGACGTTGTCTTCTGTTGTTGTTGTAGCATCTACATTTGACATTATGTTGTTTTATGAATTGCACTGCTGCCACATGATTGGCCGACGGGATAATTGAACAAATAAGCAGGTAAACAGGTGTTCCTAATAAAGTGCTCAGTGAATGAAGTTGTGCATTGATTTATTACAGAAACAAACACTGATTTGACTTGAATTCACATTCATCTACATACCACATGCTGCCTATGTTACTGCTTTAAACTTGGCAGTAATACGTATGATTTAAGTAGATCATTCACTGACGTTTTTTTTTTTTTCTGATAAATTTTCAATCAACATGTTTTTTTATGGTTATTTGAGCTAAATCTATAAACAGGATTTCTATATAACTTTGGCTGTGCAAGCTGTTCTGTTCTTCATGTGATGTTATTTTCCCTTTCAATCGATTTAAGATCCTAAAATCTGCTATTTCTTATATTTTTCATCTTTCCAGGCCTACACAATTCAGGGACAGTACGCCATACCACACCCAGATGTGAGTTCTGAGTTTCTTTGTAATTTAATCAAATAATTGTAACTGTTTCTTAAGTAGATACATATATATATATGATGAAAAATGGTAGCAGACAGCAGCTGAAGAGGCAAGTCATAAATCAGGACTTCCAAAATCATCATCCTTTTATTTTAAGGATGGACTGCAGCTCAACCACTGGAACAAACTCCCAACCGATGTGGATGATAACAAAACAGTAACTTCGGGTTGTAACGACGAGGGCAAAGTCAGCTTTTTGATGTAGACACCCCTTTAATTCCAGTGGACCATATAGTCTCCATTAATAATCTGCCTTCATCTGTCCTTGTCATGAGAGCATCTCAGAATCCACCTTGTGTCAGATTCACTAATTCAGAGTTGGGCAGTGATTGATGCCGGTGGAGGTGGTGGTTGACGGTACAATCATTCAAGGACAGGCTTCACACCCTCTTCCACCCTCATTAAAACTCCTCTTAAAAGGAGAAGAGAGCTTGAAAGCATCCGTCTTTCCCCATTCCTGATGGAAATGATACACAGCGGGGGGGGCAGATGCTCTGTGACCATGTCAGGGGGGTAAGTGGCTGCTCTGACAGGCATGTGAAACCAAAGGTTCTCTGGTTCTTAGTTGTAAGTGCCAACTAGAAGGACATGTGGTAATCAAGAGGGGAAATGGGAATGAAATGCGTTTGGTTAATGCACTCATGAGTAGAGTTCTGTCTCTCTTAAAAAAAAGTACATCAGTATGTGAAAGTGACAGGTAAATAGGTTAAAAAAAAAAACCAAAAAAACATCAAATTACAGACAATCACCCTCTCTCCGTATCTCCTTTTCTCTTACTTTTTTGTCCTTCACCACCCTGTGTCATGGCCTCCTTCTCCTCACTGTTTCTTCACTCGAGTTTTGGTTGGCTTCATTTCTTGGTGTGACCTGTGTATCAGTAACCTCTTAGTTCTACTTTCCCTCCTAACCCTTCAGCAGTTGACCAAGCTCCACCAGTTGGCTATGCAGCAAACCCCCTTTACCCCTCTCGGACAGACCACCCCTGCTTTCCCTGGTACGTACCCACGAGGCCCTTTAGATACTTCCTTCTCTTTGCATCCAGAGAAATATTTTTTCTCTTTCCCTACCTTGCACCTTATCTCTCTCTTTTGGCACAGCATGACTTGGCCCCCGTGGTTTCTCTCCTCCTTTGATTTATTTTTTCTGTGTATATTTTCTCTTGGCTCTGTCTGATAATATGCCAATGAAATGCAAAAAAGAAAAAAAAAAAAACTGACACTGGGTTTTGACTTTAAAACTGTTTATTCAAAATATCATTATCACATGGCAACAGGATCCATTTTTTTTTACATATTTTTCTTCACATATTTAGGTTGTTTTATATACGAAAATCTCCAGTGAGCGAGTTTGGCCACACAATATCCCACATCTGAATAGACCTTGGTAAATAATGTATATTAGTCTGTCTGAATCAAAAGATCAACTGAAGGTTCCATGAATAAACACAGTTTTATTTGATTCCTGTTTTCATCTAAAAGTATGTGACAATTTCCATTAGTACGTGGAATGATTTATTGAATCAACAAGGATCTTCAAAGAAATGTGCTCTCTCTCTCTTTTAAATATGTTCCAGCTGTCTTTTCTTACATCCTATAAAGAGTTTTGACATTTTGGGAAATACACTGAATCATTTCAGTAAAGAGTAAAATCAAAAAGGTCAATGAGCCTTTTCTTCTAATGCTACATTAGAGCTACCAGTCGGTTATCTTAGCCCAGCTAAGCCGGCTAGCATTAGCGGAGAAGACTGATAGCACCCTCATATCTGCATGCTTAGCTTAGCTTTCCCTCGGACAGTCAGTCAGACAGAGCTAGCTGTTTTCCCCCGATCTCCAATAGTTTGGACATAGAAAAGCAAACTATCTGCTGTAGCTGTAGCTGTAGCTTCATATTTAAAGTACAAATGTGGGAGTGGTATTGATACTCGCATCTAGCCCTTGGAAAACAAACAAATGAACTTATTTCCCAAAATGACAATTAAAAGGTTTCCGCTCTGTTAAAGCGACTATTTAAATTCAAATCCACTTTTGTATTCCATTGCTCCCCAACTCAGGTTTGGATGCCAGTCCACCAGCCAGCACCCATGAACTCACCATTCCTAATGATGTGAGTAATATTAGAAACCAAAAATGAGAGATATGCTTGCTTCTGTAATTTAATTATCATGTAAATTCAAATGATGCTGAGAAGTGTTTTGTGAGTGTGAACAACAGCTTTAATTGTTAATTAACTGATAAAGAAAATATTTTTAAGTGGATCACTGAGATAATCCTGTCCTTCTAAACTTAGTATGAATAGTATGAACAAATCATTGAGCACATTACCAGCAATGATTTTTCAAACTTTATTTCTTACTGTTGGCACATCAGAGTACCCCCAATCACCTGATTTACTGACCATACTATCATTCATCAAACTTAATTTCCTGAATGATGGGATTTATATTACACACCCTGAACATTTCATAACTCATTAAACTTCCCTTTTTCCAATTTAAATGTATTGAGTATAAATGGTTTTAAGTATAAATGTATTAAGACAACATAAAAGTTTTCCATGCTTCAAAGACTTCTGTTTTTTTTTTTTTAGCTAATAGGCTGCATTATTGGACGCCAGGGAACCAAAATAAATGAGATTCGACAGATGTCTGGGGCGCAGATCAAAATTGCAAATGCCATGGAGGGCTCGTCTGAGCGTCAGATCACCATCACGGGGACCCCTGCTAACATCAGCCTGGCCCAGTATCTCATCAATGCAAGGTAACCTTTTAACTCTAACTGCTGGGCTCCAGCTCAATCTAAAACATAAAAGCAACACCCAGATGACCGTGCTCATAGTGAAGATCCAAGAAAATAGCTATCTGTGACACTTGGTGCTGTTTTGGAAAGTATCTCACCAGTTAAGTTTTGACATTCAGGACACTGATACTTTGATGAGTTGCTGGAAAATGTAAGATATCTGTCAGGTTTTGACAAGCGACAGATAAGCCCATGAATAATGTGGATATTCATGCTTTTTTTTTTTCTTGGTTGTTCTTTTCGACTTTTGTCCCTTATTTCCAGCCAAGTGTAGATATTAAAATGCATTAGGTTCCTGCCAACACACTCTTTGCGCATAAGTGGCTTATGGGAACAAAGCCAACTTGTGAGACAAGTAAGCTGTGTCTTTGAACAGAACCTGCAGATTAGTAAACTGGATGATCAATAAATGAATCATTAAATCTTCAATGCTCACCTCAGTATGCAAAGTTAATGGCCAAATTGTTCATTATGCACCTGTACACAAAAAGCATACAGCCTCATTAGATATTGCTCAGATCTTAAGATGGTATATTTGCACATAAACCTTTTATGTTATTAAATAAAAAGCAACTGACTCCTAAATGAAAATCTGTGGAGCCACAGGACTAAATGAACTGGGGCCAGACTATCTAAACTGTGACAGTTTTCATTTGAACTCTCTTGCCATGCTTTGCTATCCCTGTCTCTTTCTCCACTTCATCCACTGATGCATCTAATTTATCATCAGCATAAAAAAAAAAAAAATGTATTATCCACACCTTGACCTCTTAAGGGGATTTCACAGAACAGTCCACAGAAATAAAACTAATGTCTATTGCTTTCCCACAATTCCGATGGCAGGTTCAGGGACGTGGCTGCCATGTGGAATGACCCCTCATCCATGACAACATCCTGAAGTCACCCCAAATCTGGTTCTCTTTTCAGAAGCTAACACCAAAACCACCGCCTCACAATTAACCACTATGTGTTGTCCCATGGAACTTCCCCTAGAGTCTCTTGGCTGTGCACAACACTTTAGCATTAGCCTGGGAGAGACCAGTAGTAAAAGTCAGATTAACAACAGTTGGTTGTTAAAAATTGATGTAGCCAGTGTATTGTTTAAAAAAAACTAGTTTTGCATTTTGGGAAATATAGTTATTAGAGTTTTATTGTTTATTTGTTTTTTTCGCTTAAAGTTAGATAAGGAGATCAATACCACTCTCATCTCTGCTAGTTAACTACAAAGCTAGGTCCAAGACATGGTTATCAAAGGCTAGAAACGGGGGAACAATTTGCTTCACTCTGTGCAAAGGTACCAAAATCTCCTTACCAGCCTCATTTTTCAACATGTTGTTTGTCTTTGTCAACCTCAAGAAACTCAGATGTAAACTGTGTCACTATTTGGCAGCTTGCAAGGACACAGGTCATTGGCCAAACTGAAATGAGACAGTTTGGCATTGCGGAGGATTTCTGCTTTGAGTCACCAGCTGTGCCCGCCCTTACCATTGCATCAGAAACACTGGAAACACTGCTCTTGCTGCCCAGCAAGATTGACAACAGGCAACTTATTATTAGCTTTTTAAGACTCTTTCTGTACTGTTAGCTTTTCAACTGTGCTAAAAATCCAGTACTTAACATTTAAAACTGTCCTTTGGTGCCTGGGAAAAGAAAACCCAGCTGTCTTCATATGCAGCCACCAAAGGATGTGCCCCCTGAATTGTGACACAGATATAGTTTGGCAAAAACCATATTTATTTTACTTTATTTTTTATTTAAATTTTTTTTTCCAATATATGCTCATAAGTAAGTTTTAAAGGTGTTAGTAGTCAGACTTTTTTGCCTGTAGACAGAGCCATGCTAGCTGTTTCTGCCTGTTTCCAGTCTTTATGCTAAGCTAAAATAAGCTAAGCTACACTAATCATTTTCTGGCATTATGACACAGACATGAGAGTCCTATTAATCTTTGCGAGATAGCTAAAAGGCGTACTTCCCAAAATATTGAACTATTTCTTTATGTATTCATTTAGCATGCTTCATTCCAAGAATAATATTGGTATTTCTTTCTGTCATTGCTATATTAGATAAATTTGCCTATCAAGTCCTATTGTGTCATTGTATAGAAAGAGTAAAATTAATAAAAAAATGAAAAATGGAAAAAAAAAAAAAGCAAAGAAAAAAGACTGCGACTGCCACTGAGCAATGCTGTCAGGAGGAGGAGTGATGTGATGCCTCTGTCAGGGAATAGCCTACAACATATTTCATGACATCATCATGTTTTGTTTTGTTTTTTTTTTTTTTTTTTTTTTTTTCAGTGCACTGCATGGCTTCATGAGTGGGTCAGTAGTGCATGATTATTTTTACCATATTTTTAGAAGCTAAGCTGTTTCGTGTGAATGGGTGCGATGAAAATATGGTGTGCGCGTTAAAAAAAAAAAAAAAAAAAAAATGGTCCCAGCAAAATTCAAGCACAAATCCAACCATTGCAACATAACTTTCACTTTTGAAGCGAAAGTTCTCCTTTCACAGTTGTTTTATTTTCTCTGTCTGTCTTTCCCTCCTCCTCACCCCCTCCCTCCTGCTCCTCCTCCACCCCAACTTCCTTGAACTGTTCTAGGCTGACGTCTGAAGTCACTGGAATGGGCACTCTCTAATTTCTACCCATCTTCCCTCAGTGCATCACATGACCCTTATGAGCTTTTGGCATTGCACCTAGTTTATTATTATTTATTTCTCTGTACTGGACAGTCCTGATATTTAAGTGACTTTAACTTTTATAATTTGTCGTATTTACTGTAAACATGTGTATCTGCACTGTCAGTGGGATTCTTCACGCCTATCTGAAACTGTGTTGTCTCTGTTTCTGAAAGGTCACTTTACTTTTTTGACACTCTAGTACCTTTCATGGCATCTCATGCTCTGCACTGCTTTGTTTTACCTCATAATTTAACACATCGCTTTTGTTTTTGGTCTGCAGGCACCTGAAAGTATATGCAAAGTAAACCTAAAGAACAATATAAACCAAGGTTGTCCCGCCTCTACCCCCCTCATTGAGGCATTTTACTTCACATTTAGACGACTACAGAGAAGGCATTATTCAACACAAATCTTCAACAAGCATCTGTAGACCCGATGCTTTATTATAGTTTATTTTACACTGATTTCATGATTGATGAAATGAGTGTCTTTACTGTGTGCCTGTCTTAGTGCTGTATGTACACCATAGATTGATCTGCATGATGCACAACACCTGCTGTATTTCAAATTATTTTGAAGTCAAACACGTAGAAACAAAGATGATGAATGTTGGAAGGGAATGCAACAAGCCACGAACACTCTGCTTATGATCTGTACGTGTCACTCTAACTCCAGTTTGAAAGGACCTCGTGGGTATAGTCCAGTAGATATTTACTCCAATGCACAAATATCAGTCTCTGGGTTTCATCTCAACCCTGACAAAAATGTTAGATGGAAAAATGAAAGCAAGTCAACTGAATGGCTATAGTGACGAGTGAAATTCAAATGCATGCACCCTATTTTTATTCACCTTTATTCCCCAAACATGTACTCATGTTATTCATTCATCTCGTAGCAACAAAATATAAGAGGCATGAGTCATTTGGAAAGGTCTGGAAATTTTCTAATGTATATTAACACTCACATGTAGCCGCTAAGGTCTTCAGTGTGTGTCAAAAGGGCATACGAGCTCCTGGGAAGCAAGACTCTCATTAGTCAATCATGCCTGTTTTTTAGCTCCTTCCTGCTACAGTGTGATAGGCAATTCAGATACAGGAGATGGATTGTGTTTCTGGTTAGCATGAATGAAACGTTGGCATGTATAAAACATATCCTTTAAGTTATGCATCTACAATGACCCAGTCATTGGTTTTTGCAGGCGTACTGTACATATACATGTATGTATGACTCTCTGTATTTGCCACCTATGTAGACAGTATCTCCATAGTTACACCAAGTTAAGGCCAGTTGATCAAACTAAAGCTGAATGTATTTCAAAATGTGTTTTAACTGCTAACGTTTACAATATTTAAACACCTTCAGTGGTGTCTTTTTCATCATGTACTTAAATAAGTACAGTAGAATATGAGGCAGAATGAACTATGTAGAGAAGGTTTTAATTTTCTAAGGCTTGGCAGGTTATTCAAAGTGGGGTCTGTCACAGATGACTTATTTAAACTTGTAATCTCTTTATTACATAATACATATAATGTTATGTAATCTGATTATTTTAGGTTATGTTGACTATAAAACATAAACTTAAACTGAAACCTTCCTGTATTTTCTTCAAACATATATGAATGGATGGCCTTATTAGTATCTGTAGCTGTCATGTCACAATGCAGACTATAAGATAAAGAAAAAAAAATACTGTATATATACATATACACATATATATGTGTGTGTGTGTGTGTACATATATGTATGTATATGTGTATGTGTGTGTGTATATATATATATATATATATATATATATACATCACTTCACAGTAAGACGTGACACTCCAGCACGTTGTGTGGTAGCTACTATTTGAAATCCACATATCCACATTACCATAATACAGTTACACATTTTACTCCCTAACCCTGGATATGCATTACTCCAATACTAATCATAGACATAACATTAAGGCTCAGGTATTTGGCTTTTGGCTAGCATCGATAACACATAAGTTATAATGACTCAGTGATATGTTGTTGTATAAATGAGGCCGCTTTTACAGTTACTTGTACATTAGACATTGACACGCTTCACATTTACATGGCAAATGTAAATCTGTATGGGAATGGCTGATTGAGGGCGAAAAGGTGTAATTTAATAACTTTCCATTATCTACGGAATCTGATCACTGACAATGTCTTCTGTAAAATGCATATTAATACTTGCATTCGTAGGATTAAGGTGTCTGTTGGTTAAATGCGGCAGACCAACCAAGATAACAGTCATGCTATTTTACAGTGTGGCCAGTTTGCAAACATCTCAGTTGCCTTTTTGATTGTCATACTTCTGTTGCTCATATTCATGGCATCGCTCATGTTCTCATCAACCTGCAATGTTGAGTAAGCTGAACACCTCTTTTGTTGCTTCTGTCATTTTAGTGATGCATTAACACTTTTTTGTTACTGTGCTAGAGAAGCAAAAAAATAAAGGTTAGCGTTGAGGTGATATAAATAATGCTGTTTGAAGAAATGTGTCAGACCATGTTTATGTTTGATCATTTGCTTCATGATGGTCTGTATTGGATTTATCATTTATTGAGGTTGATTCTGAAATGTTTTGTAAAAAGAAGAGAATAAAGTTTGTGTTTTTTCCCTTGATTGAACATTTTTGTTTTTTGTTTGTTCATGTTTTTTGTTCTGTTTATTGAGTTGGAAATTTGTTAAGTATTACAACAGCTACAAAATTGTAGGCTATTTAATTGGCTATTGGGATGCTACCACCCCTTGTCTGATGGAGTTAGTTACAGACTATTTTTAGATACTGAATGTGTTGAAAGCTTCGCAACACTTTTTATTTCAAAATAAAGATGAAAACTTTATCAGTTTACTTGGTGAAATGTGTATTTTTCAAAGTAAATATATAGGTAATCAAAAATTAGGTTTAGGAGAGGTTTAGGAAATCAAAAATTAGGTATTAGTCACCGCATGAAATGTATCTTACATATACTGTATGATGGTCATAGCCTCTGTGGCATCACCCTTGGGTTTCTGAAGAGAGGTTTTGAAGCTCATTGCAGGCTGCTCCACCATTGCCATCTTGGCATCACCTGACTCCCAGCTCATCCAAAGAGGGTAAAGATTGTGGAGCCGAGACTTCAGTGCATGCTGGTTTAACTACTGGCAAGCTTACCTTCCTGTTTGTATCAGCTGGGCATCTTGCTTGAAAGTTGGCTAATTAGCTAGTTAACAATCTAAACTAACAAACCAGGATTGACGACCTAAAAGACACCGGCCAGATTAGTGGTAACATCTGACGCGAAATAACAGTAGGTTTTATCAGTCAATTAACTGCACAGCAAATCTGATATTTGTGTAAAAAACCCTGCAAATAGCATTGGCATCACAAACGCAGAGGGTGAAGCCAAGCAGACATCTAGTGGCTAGCCAACAGTGACTGCACCCACATGTCACTTAGCCTTAAACAGGCAAGTTATATAAAAATTCACCCCTGTACAGTTGTCATGAAACATGTTTATTTCTACAGTCTGTGGGGACTGACTCACTTTGGAGCCAGATTTGTGGTTATTTGACAAACTGCAGTTTTTTGGCAGTTTTTGTGTTGGCTTCATTTTTCAGCCATGGAGGTTGCTGCTTGGTTTCTTGAAGTCTTCTGGCCCTCGAGGTCTATTTCCACTTCAGTTTCTTTGCAGTAAAACATCACAAGTTACAATAAACATATAATAATAATAATAATAATATAATAAACAGTATCACAAAGGTAGTGTTATTGTTATTACGTATGAAGTAATAGATATGGAGCAGATGTGTTTAAGGTAGGAGGAGGACTGGCTTAGGTTTTGGTAGCTAATACAAAGAGTAAAATATGATGTAACTCCGGCTGCTGCATTTTGAGGTATAAAAAAACTTGTTATGGTGCATCAGCCAGAGAAAAGTCCATTGCAATAATTTAGTCTTCTTGTCTCACGCTCACCACAGGGAGAGTCACATTCGGTGATAAAACACCTTTGCGCCTTGCTCAAGGACATCTCAGCAGGATGGCATCACGTGGGCCGGTTACGGCTCAGTCTGTTCAGAGGGAACTTTTGCTAACAAATCCCACCTCAATCCCAATGAGAAGATTTAAGACTGATTCCAAAACAACCCTGCATGAGGTCAGTTAGTTAATACTTCTGCTTGATCTAATGACCATAACATGAAGGAAATGGCTGTAATAAATCTCTGAAATGCACAGCACAGACAAGCTTTATGGTAGTTAAAAAGGTAACTGATTTTCATTTCCATTAAAGAATCTGTGATTGACTCATGCACACGAAGGCAGTAGTGTCCCACTGTGCCAAATGCTCATCGCCTTTCTCTGAAACTGTCTGAAAAGGGGGTTTTCTTGTAATCCCGTCAGGCTTTTTGCAGTATTGTTGTCACACTTTTAAAGGTCTTTGGTTTGTTATCTGTCTGCAGTGCAAATTGTCCGGTGTGTTCTGACTGAAAGTTTGTCTCGATGGTTTTCATAGCAGTATGTCAGAATCTATAACGACAGACAGGAATGTGCAGGGGGTCTACAAAATAAAAAAAAAAAAAACACCTCTCCATATAATGCAATCAAGTGCAACATCTCTGAAAAATGACTACACTGATGAAGTTAATAATGTTGTCTATCTTTTGTGAGGCAGTTAGGGGGTTTGGAGGCATGAAGCTATTCCTGTCCCTGTAAATTGACCACAGGCCTAATGCAAAGTGCAGGCAAGCTAATAAGGCTCCACTGTATGTGTTAGATCCATCTAAATGACTCGCCTCTGCTAACTGGACATAGCTCTGTTGAGGTCTGATATCAGCTTGAATGTGGGACCAGGCCACAGGAGACTTGTGCAGCCACGGGCTCATTGCAAATTAACATTGTCCCTCTCCGGGGGTGGCAAGAGGTCACCTTGTATACAGCTCAACCATGAGTCCTCACCAAATCTCTCATGGCTGTTAAATAAGCCCAGTTTCAAGCAGCTCTTGATTGCACTCCCAAAGTCCCTGATTGCATTTAGTAGCACATTAACCAAGTCTAAATAAGGAGAGATAATCCCTGTGCTAAACAATTGACAACCTTGGCAGGAAAAGAGGAAACGCCAAACTATAGGTACTAGAAAGGTTTTAAAGCTCATTGTGAAACATTCAGTGAAATGGTCTGATACATTTATGAGAGCTGTCATTAGGTGGCTGTAATAAAGCATTGAAGTTATTAGGTTCCTGAAATACATTAAGTCAGTTTTATGAAATAAAATATAAATTGTCATCATTTCCCTTTTTATTGCTCTCTTTAAAAAAAAATTGGTTTGATGTGAGAAAAGAGAAATGAAATATCTACAAAATATCAAGGTGGAATTACTTCATTTATTATATAGAACAGAGTTAATCTGTTCTATATAATATAATAATCTCAGCCCGGTAGCTGAAGATACAAACAGTAAAGAGTAAAAAATACAATTTTTTTGTGGGGAAATTATGTTACATATTGAAATATTTTTTTTTGTGTTCATGTTTAGGCCGCACCTTCACCTAATGTGAGTGGGAGTTGCCTCCAGCCCCTAAAGGGATAAGTGACATGAAATGAATGAACAATATTTTAATGTGTATTTAGAGCAAAGGAAGGGTAAAATAATCAGTCTGAATGAACAAGCACTATCAGCAATTTACCGCCTTTGTTACTAGATTAACCACCTTTTCAGACCTTTAGTGACCCCTTCTTCTATAAAAGATAATGCTGCCTACCAACAAACTTGAACAAATCTTCTCCATTGTCCATAGAAGAGAGGCGCCAGTGTTGTGCATGTAGTGCGGGGTTCGGCTTTCACTGCATTCAATTGACCACAGCTGATGTGAACAAACATCCATGTTTTTCTCTGAGTGATAATTACATAAATTACAATCGAAAATCACCGCACAGCCATTCTCTTTAATCGATGTGTGATTTTGTCCGACAACCTTGCATTTATAAAACCTGGACGCGTGCTGCCTTTCAGTCCTGTTTCTAACTTGTTAGCTGAATTTCCAATTCAGCTAATGAACATAAAATGTCGTGAGCACAGAAAGAAGAGAAGCAAACATAGGTTTTGACCTATGATTAAAGTTGAAATATTAAGTTCTGTATTTCCTTTGAAGCTCCATTTTTATTTTTTAAGTAATTCTATTATTTATTCATGTACTGAGATATATTTTTGACTTATTTGATAACCCTTCATTACATTTTGTCAGTTCTGCATCTGCAGCCCCAAAACTAAGAATGAACCATGTTACCACATATAAATAATGGAGAGAGACTAATTGTGGAGAATTATTTGAGACTTTAATATATTCTATAATTAACAGCTTATGTGACACAATCCGCTTTGCTCTGGTGCGTTAGATCCCATCCATCTGGTAGTGGATGAGAGGAAAACAGTCTCTGGCTGAGGTTTTGCAGCTCAGTGAAATCAGATGATCTAGCGTTTGTTTGGAATGAAAACCATCAGCTGTCTGAAGCATATTGCTTAAGACAAATTCATTTAGTCAGTGCCGACAGGCTGCAGATAAACACTCAAAACCTCTGTCTACTTCTATCAATGCCAAAGCAGAAATAAACCCTTGTAACTTCAAGGTGTGATGGTGCTTTGCAGGTAGAGAAATCTTTCATGAATGAATATCTGTTAATGCACTGCTGAATATCAAATAAGCTCGTCATTAAAATGCTTTTAATACCCTTAATAAATTCTTGCACCGTCGACTTTTTGAAGATGTGCGTTGTTCGTCTGGTATTGAGTGTGGCAGTGAGCCCCGACTGATTCTCTGGCTCCCACATTTTTCTTTCCTCCATTATCTGGCTTCATGACAGAACAGTACATGTCGACTTCATTCAGAATGTCACCGCTCAATTACTCCTGGACAGGCGTCTGATGCCTAAGACACAGTACGCCAGAGTTTTCACAGGGCAACATGGCAAATCTAATGCCCTTATAGCTGTGTTCTGCTAACTCTTTAGCTGCTAAATGCTCTGCCAGCTAACTACATCTGTCATTTAGCGCTGGGCAGGTTGTGTGCAGTGAATCTTTAGAGCGTTTTTACTGAAAACAGCAGCCGGTTTTGAGGTTGATGAAAACTGTAAGAGTGAACCGCAACAATCGGGTCGTAGGCCTTAAAACCAAAATCACGACCTGAAAGATCAGGCACGTGCACAGACCTCAGGAAACTAATCCTTCATTATCATGCACAAAATTGATTTTGCTCATTTACCAATTACCAGAACGCACTTTGTAAAAATTGTTGGTCTTGGACTTAGTTCTACATTGTAGTTTGTTTGTTGGTTTCTTCTTTTTTTTTTAGAGATTTTTTTATGGCATAGCATTGTTTGCTGTGTTGTTGCCTGTTCTTGTCATAAATATAGAAACGGCCACTGCGCGGAGTATGAGAGGGGTGGCCTTTTATTGTCCCTCGAGCACCTGCCCCCCAGCATGTTTGTGCACGGCCCTGTGAAAGATCCTGAAACACCATGTAAAGTTGAAGAACAGCAGAGTTGGGTGTGTTACTGTAACTGACACATGATATATTGTTCATATAAATACAGACAAAAATAAATAAAGTAATGTAATCCGTGCCCCAGTATAAACACAATCAACATGTTTCCTGAACTTAGTGTCAGAGTGAGAGGTCTTTCGTGAAAAGTTTTATTCACTTGACCCCAGTATTGTAGATTTGTGTCTTACTTTACTGTGGCTTGTATTTTGTTGGTTCTATTATACCTGTTTTATATTATTGTGTGGAGTCGTATCTGGACTGTGGATCAATTTGATGAACTTTTTGAAACTTTTTATTTTTGGGCCATTTTATGCCTTTATTATTTTTAATAGGACAAGAGACACAGGAAATAGGACAGAGAGATAGAGAATGACAGGCAGGAAAGAGTCTGTCCGGCCAGGAATTGAACTAGGGACTCAAGTTGATAAACTGATGAAAGAGAGCTGGGACCAGATGAGCCACAACCCTATAGCTCAGGGTTGGTGGACAGGAAGGTGGTGCTTGTGAAGTTGGTTGTGAGCAGGTAAGCAGGGTTGTAGAGAGAACAGTAATGCAGCACGAGCTCACACGATTACACACATACATACACACACATTTGGAGTCGAGCACGGATGCAGCTCCACCATAGATGCTGGAGGAACTGTGGTGAAGCACAGCCAAAGGGGCAGTGAGGTCTGCAGGAGACACCGGTGAGGATGAGCCGGACAGAGGTGAAACGGCTCACTGTATGGTGAGTAAATGAAAGTAAAGGACTGTGTGTGGGAGCTGGTGTCACTGTGTACAGAACTGATTTTTCTGTCTTCCTGCTGCAGAGGAGGCCTCTGCATGGAGCAACAACCCCCATCCTCCTTGCCTGACAGTTAAGTATGCCCCCTCTCTGAACTAATTGATTGTCCCCTCGAAGTATTGGCTTTCTGATTTTAAACTCAGTTTACCTGATATTTTACTGTGTTCTAGCTATTTTAACAAATTATTATTATTGTATTTGTCCTCAGTCCTATGCCATTCTGCCAACAGTGGGATAAAAATGACTGAACTTTATTGTGTAACATTTGCATCTATGAACGTAGTGGGTGTATTGATATTCTCTTCTGATTGGCTGACTGTTTTCAAACTGATCAAATAAAGAATATAGCTAGATATCAGTAAACAGTCAGAGAAACCACATCCTGCCGAGCTGGCTAAAGGGCCCACATGGGTCATGGGGTGTGGCTGAGGGTGGTGACTGCTTTGTTGTGACATCACAAAGTTACAAAATCCTGCTAATTTTAAGGCTCGGTTTCTGAATACAGGCTGTGAGGATTTCTCTGTGGACTGAGCACCATTCAGTGTATTAATATAGAACCTACACCTGCTTTACCACATGGACATGGACATACTATAGGCGACCTTTAAGCTGTAATGCTCTAGTCAACATGTCAAAATGACAACCAATTTCTACTGACATCCGATGGTTTCTTTTCATCTATTTAAAACTGAAAACACAATGAAATCAACATTCCCATCTGGCTTAAAAGCCTTTGGCCTGCTTGTGACAATTTAATAACTGTCAATACAACAACATATTTAACCTGTCAGAGGATGGAACTTTGTTTTTTCCTTTTTTAGAAATCTTTTCCACCTCAGATGATTTTAGTGTCAAACTGTGGCTCCTCACGAGAAAATGTCTTCACGTTGTCATTACATTACATATTTTTCCCTGAAGAAGATGCAGCCCTCTAAGTAGTCTCAGAACAAATTGCAATGCATGCTGGGTAGGAAATGATTCCCACCCTTGGGTTTAGATTAATTCTTAGCAGAAATTTGAGGCTGTATGTTTCATAAATGTAATTAGGTAATTTACCTTATGAATGATTCATGGTCTTATGTTGGGCTTTGGGATTAAGAAAGTTTGTTTGACTTTTTTGCTGCATATATACAAAGTGATGATACTGAACAGTAATTACAAGTATTTAACATGGTTTGATAATTAAATATTGTTGGTTTCTTAATCAAACGTGGTTTGTAAGTGGTGCTCAGCCTCAGAGATCAGTTTAAACGTAGCAGTTTATTTGACACAAACAACTTGCAATCAAGAAGCTGCTACTCTGTGTTAAAAGACACTAAAGTAACCTTGACATCGAGGTGTGAGTCATTTTGATCAGCAACACTTTCAGCCCACACAAATGATGCTCATATTTCCAGGACTGCCGGGACATCTTGGTGTCTGTGTCAGTCGAAGCTTCTGTCCCTCAGGCTTCTTTCACTGCCAGTTTATCAGTTTTACAAGTTTAAAGTTAACTTCAGGCTCTTAAACCGTTCCCTTTAAAAAAGACACTTTTAGGGTTGAAGATTAACCTGGTGGTTTGCTGAAGATCCTCAGCTGCCACCTACAACAGAGAAAACAAGTGGAAAAAAGTGTAATATATAACAGACAAAGTGTGGAAATAAAGTTTTGGCTCAGGAACAGGGTAATACTAAAAAGAATATAGCACTAGCCACGTTATTTGGATATGACTATTTTTTCAGTCATGAAGTTGTTGTTGATGTTCTCACTGTTTGGCCATTTGATACCATAACAGACCATAACTAATTATACTTGTTGCCAAAGGTTTGCTAAATATTGTGCAACAACAAATAAATCTACAATTTCTACAGAAAAGCTGAAAAAAGAAAAATAAAATTATAGGGCATTTGGGGCAACTTTGAGTGGTGCACGTTTTTTAAAAACTATCATTATCTTCTGCTGTAGCCTTTTGTTACCTTTTGATTTTTGTCCTTTTCTATCCTTAAAAGTACGACAACGCATTATCGTGCTTTTGTGCGTCATACAATAAAAACTTGCTGTTGTTCAAGGCACATGCAGTATTAAAGCATCTCGGTCAAATTGAAAGTGAATCAACTGGCTCACATTAATCCAAAATAGGGCTACACCACTGTCCCTGTCTTGACATCAAATTATTTAACTTGTCATGAATGTTGTCCCTCTCCCTAAAGTGCACACACACAGCCGTAAACAGCTCGTCCTTCATTAGACCTTCTGCTTCATTTGAACAACAGTCACCACCACTCATGTGGAAAGAATGTTGAAAAACACAAATAGAAATTGAGGTCAGTCTCCTTGGTGAAAACAATGTTTTCTGAAATTACAGTATTATTATCACACACACAAACACACACACACACACACACACACACACACACACACACACACACACAAACAATCCACACTGTGGTATTAAAACCCTGCAGATTTCACTGAAAGCAGTTAACTGGCTGTGACTCACTCGCCGAACATTGCACCCTGAATCATATTGAAAAAAATGATGCAGGACGAGTAAAGTTTGGACACAAAGTCAGACCACATGTGAGACAGTGTAAAGATACTTATGTTAGTGTGCAAATGCAGACTGACTGTAGTCATTCACTAAATAGTTATGTCATCACAACTTGACTGGGGAGATGACTTCTGGCAATAACTACAAATACTCTGCTAGATGTAAAAGTACATTATTTTGCATCAGTAAATGTAGTATTAGCATCAAAACGTGCTTTGTCCTGCAGAATGACCCATTTTAAGAGCGTATGTGCTGGAATATTATCATTATTATAATTTCTGAAGCATTAGTTCATTGATGTTACGGCTCTTAAAGCTGCAGCTGATTTTAACACCTCTGAGGAGAGCTGCATGCAAGCAGACTCTGCTTGAAATGATCTGTGGAGGCGACACCCTGACCTATCTTTAAATATTTCTGTCCTTGGATGGGCTACTCTAGGCAGATGACAGGATAGGACAGGGAGGGAGGGAGGGAGAGAGAGAGAGAGAGAGAGACAGATGGGTGATGAAATACAACAAAGGTCTTCTTGGCAGACTTGACATTCACTTATGCAATTAGACTTCAGTTTCACATACTGTATACTGAAAAATAAAACATAAAATCAGGAAACAGATCTACCTGGTTCAATAATTCTTCTCCCATGGAAAAGACCTTTGGAAATATCAGTTTATTGACCCACTGTAAACACAAATTCTGTAAATAAATTGTAGTAAATATAAGAAATGTGAAAGTGGCAGTTTATGCTGTTTCTAGTATCCATGATCCAAATTTAACCACTTTGTTATTATTGTAAGTGCATATTTTAACCTAAAGCACCATCTTTTCTTAGCCTATGTTTTGGTGCCTAAACCTAACCAAGCCAGGACTGTTCATTTAGTAACCATGGCAACAAAGATAGCTCCAGTTTATAATATCAACTCTGTCAACAAATTATAGTAAATATAACAGATTTTTCTCACGCGTTTCTCTGTTGTAAGTAAAGACCAAACTGAACTACTTACTTACCTCCATCGGAGGTTCACTTACACACTGGTATATTGTGCACCCCAGTTACTATAATGGACATGTTGGGAGTTAAATTTTTCCTTGCTGTAATCACTCCTCCTGTTCACACTGGCCATTAAGAACTGACTTTCTTAATTTGACTTAATTTGATCAAGGGGAGCACAGTCCTGAGTCCTCAGTCTGTGCAAAATTACAGCCCAGTGCTTAAAGCAAGACAAACCAGTTTAATATTCATATGATTATTGTTTTAAGATGAACCTAAAAAAAATCCTTTTAATTTGTTGACTAAAATCTTACCATAATTAGTGGCTGTTATGGGTAAAATTATCAAAAAATAACATTTTGATCATGCATGTATGTACAATATAAGGTGTACACAGTATGTGGGCTGGTGATCTATAAACTGTACAAAGGTTCAACATCATTCATAACACTGGTCAGCAGATGATGATAAATGGTGCTCTGCTGATTTCCTTCATGCCATTCATCAGTACAATCAGTGTTTTATTACAAGTCATCCTGTCACACCAACAGCTCTAAATGCATCACAGCAGCAGTCACAACTCACCTCCTTGCCTGTGGATGCTGTTAACTGTTAAAGCTCTGCTACCCGCCTCGGGCCCTGCTACAGTAAGTGTACGTAATCATGATGAATTCTCATCAGCATCTTAACCCCCCCTCAAAGGGGCAAATCAAACAAATGACACTCGAAAAGCTTGAAGTGTCCCTGAAAGTGACCTGCAATTTATACATGTGTCAAATAAGTAAGCGACAGGAGGCTGAAATGACATTGGTTATTTGTCTGTTCCAAAGGCTTGGAGATTCATTAAGGAGGAAGTGAACAGGAAGATAAGAGGAAGGGCCTCCTGGACCCACTGGACCTTTCGTTTTTGCCTGCTGAGTAAATTCTACCATGAGACACACACACACACACACACACCTCAGTCCTTTATCTTCAGCGACACAACCAACTGGTCATACATCAGCGGGCCATCTCCCCTGGCTCTTACTAGAGTTGAATGAATGTGTTTTGTGTTTGGAGCTGTTATTAGTCCTCCCAGGGGCAATTACAGACAGGGACCAGTCAAATTTGTCCTAAAGTGTGCATAATATAAATAGATGGTGATCGTTAGAAACGCTTGGCCAAGGTGGTTATCATAGGATAGATGTGGGAAAAAAATGTCATCTTATTCACACTGAACTCACGAACCAGCTCCTTGCACTGAAGGGGGATTTAGGAAAAAACACATTTTAGCAGAAAAAAAATTCCTGACATAGAGGAATTTCTACTGTGGCTACATTAACTAGGATAAATTGATATGGAGGTAAACCGGGAGCTATTGTTCATCCAGATGAATAGCCACTTACTCACATCCTCTCCACCTCCAGAGCTACCCTGCCCGGTCCCTTAAATTGATTGAGGAAGGTTAGTGCAAGTCGCTGATGTGGGAAACCTGCAGCATCTCAAATGGATGGCATTTCCAGTGCTGCCGTAGCAGCTGTGCCCGGAATTCCTGACCTTAGCTTTCTTTTATCCGACTGTCACATTCCCCCCGTTTTCTGACTTACTAAGTGTGTGTTTTGGCAGAACGAAAAACCACCAGTGAGCCCCATTCTGACCCTTTATCTGGTGTAACTAAGGATGAAATTTGTGTGTGAATGTCTGGGTGCGCTTCTGTGAGAATCATCGAGCTCAGCAGATACATCTTCAGATTAAATTCCTCCTCCAGCTGCTTGTGTTGTCTCAGAGTCACGCTTCTGTATTCAACTTAAATATCTTTGTGCTTATTCATTGTAATTCACGGCTGCTGGAGCCTCTCTATGTTGGGACTAAGTGAATGAATGACCTATCAGTGGTGATTAGTGCTCATGCTCTTGAGGAGGAAACAGATTAGGTTGTGTTGTGGGGCAGAGGCAGTGGATTCTGAATGTAAGTGTTTCAGCCGCAGTAGAGTGGCGCCAATGACGCTCGCCCCCAGTCTGTGGGTGTTGTCACTGGTGGATCAAGTGGATTTAAAACGAGCCCACGGGTCGTTTGTCAGCAGGTCGTCATGACCCATAGTTAGGTTTTGTTGCTAGGCGACATCTAGTAGTCGTAGTAACGATGACAGGAGCGAAGGGAAAAATATGGTGACGTAGTTTACAGAGACAAGGTCCACGTTAGGATGTGGCTGAGGTGGATGGATTCACGTGAGAGCGGCGTTCGATTCCCATATAGAAGTAGCATCCATGGCCGTTCGACTTAACCACATTTTTATTATTGTAATCATGACAAGTTGATCAGTTTTGAGTACAAACATATTTTAATCTAAATCATCATCTTTTCTGAACCTAAATGAGTAGTTTAGGTGCATAAATCTAACCAAGCCATGACCGATAATAAAGTAACCATGGCACTTTGCCGCTTCCCATATAGTCTGTATGTTTATTATTGTAACCATGGTGACCACGGTCTGGTGCAGTAAAGATGGTAAGATACTCCTATGGGCTGCATCAGAAGGTTGAAAAAAAAAAAACGATCTGTGTGGTTGTTAAGTTGGAGGGCTTGTGGTTTTACAGCCTTACTCTAACTCTGCAAAATCTTTATTTTTGGCCCATATGGGTTTTAGTTTATTTTTTCTCTTATGATGCATGACTGATTAAACCTAAACAGGTGCTCAGAGTCTCCTAGCTGCTCCGGTGCCAGACAACCTGAGTGCATTGTCTGTCTACAAGCTCTCTGTGAGGCAGCCAATTTGACCTCACTTGAACATCACATGAATCTGAGGAAACTTTATTATGCAAACAAGAAAATCCATTTTGCTCACTGCACAGCAGTCAGGACTTACCTTTGCTGTACGGAGCGGAAAGGTAAATTAAAAAAAATAAAATAAAATAAATAAATTCACACCCTCTTATCTAACACAACGCATGGGAAGAAAAAAGCAACGTCCGTCAGCCAAGCTATCAATAGCTCACATGACTGATGCAGCCATAGATTTACTCCCCTTTGTCTATGGTGAATTAATTCATTTTGGTTGTGGCGTGAAGCCTAATATTTAGAGAAACACACTACAAATCTCATCAAAAGGGAAGATGTAATCATCAGATATATCTAAACAGGGATTATTGCACAACAATGATTATAATACACACATTAGTTACCACAGTTATAGCACTATCTGGATTTAGCTGATTTAGATTTTAAGGCTATTTGTGCACAACTTCCTGTGGAGTTCTACAAGTTCTACAGACATCTTTGATGGCTTCAACATTAGATTGGTGTATGAAGGACTATTGGTTTTTTATGGCACCATTTGAAAGCTGCCTTTTTTTTTTCTTTCTTCTTCTGTCTGTTGAGATAATAAAGTAAATGAAGACAGTAGATATTGGAGCTGTGTGAAATCTGACACAAGATCTTGCCTGCGTGGAACAAAAAGTGATGAACCAATAGTAGTGAATGCAAACTGCAGTGCAGTGTCCTTGGTATTGTGATGTTCATCCATAGGTCTATTAACAGGCACAGTAGTGTCATTTTTAAAAAGATTTCCCTTTCAAACCTAATTTAATCTTTCTAATAACTATTTTCTTGTAATGAAAAGAGCACATCTATGATAAATGTCTATTTAAAAAAAAACATTTTTCAACAGTTTTCTTTCAGCTGCACCATCACTTCATTACATCTGCATTAAGTTTATTTTTGGTCACTTGAGGCAGCACAAAAAACCTGAAGCACCTAAAAGTTAACATGGTAAATGTGTTAGCAAACAGCTGTGTTTGTTGGAGCCATGTTTCTGGCCACCTTGTCAAAGTAATACAATATGCACTCTGCTTTGAGCTTCAAACGGAGGGGAAATGGCGAAGTAGATCCCTTTTACAATCAGCTGCATATAATCATCTGAAACACTGCTGCTAAAGTTAGCTTTACATTAAATTACTTTCCAAGCAATTTCACTCTTATAGACATTTTTCCAGTGTTGGAATATAATCACATGAGTTTTGCTAGAGTTCTAGTGAGCTCCCATCATCCCGTCTTGTTTTTTGGGTCTTTATATTCTCATCAACACGTTTAATATTATTGTAAGTTTTTAGCCTTTGCTCATGAAAATAGTGAGGTTTAAATGAGGAACATTTCTTCAGGACGAAATGGGAAGCAACAAACCCAGTGAGTGAGTCTAGTAGTGAGTGTGGATGTGCAAAAATGTGAATCATTTAATATTAGAATCCTCATAGACTATATGGACATTGACTTTGGGGCTGTAAAGTGCTGAGGAGCCTTAAACCTTCATTCTATCTAATGACCATCAGGGGGCGACTCCATTGGTTGTAATGATAAGTCATATTGTAATGAATTTTATGGGAAAATGTCCCTGCTTCTCACTTGATTTTTGATATTACCTCAGTAAATGTTTTCCTGATGAGTTTATGGTCCCAGTCTCTAATTTCAAGTCTTCAATACAACGTCATCTCATTTTTAAAATTATGGTCCACTTAGAGGAAAATAGACCATAAAGCAAGGTATGGATTAGAGCGTTGCTGCCCTGACAGACTGAACAACACACAGCAGTGTACAGAGCACAGAGCAGGTCAGATCCACCTCCATTCCTCCTCAGCTCCACCTTCTCCTGGGTGGCCACTTGGTTGTGAGGCCACATAGTCATTTTAGGGGCAAATCGTGAGAATTACTGACTATATTATAACAAGAAGGAGGAGGAGGACTGGAAAAACCTGGAGCATGGTGGGAAATAATCTTGAAGGGACCTAGTATAGCAAATAGTGACCCTGCAGCATCCCCAGTCTTTACAGGATCTTATAGTGTGAGACCAAAAATTCTGACTTAATGAATTGTCTTTAGATGTGAGAGGCTTTCACACTCCTTTTAAGCCTCTTAAGACTCAGTCTTTTAAGTCTCCTTGTTCATGTTAAGATATCATAACTTTGACCTGGTAAATGGAACATACACATATACTCTGCTACTACAACTCTTATCCACAGTAGCACAATTAATTATGCTGGTTGGCGCTCTGTGAATTTAAGAAGGGACCGGCTGCATAAAAAAAGCTTCCATCCCTGTGTAGCTCAAATGACACCTGGAACACTGGGACCAGCTGACCTACATTTGAATCATATGGGGGAATGAAGTGGTCGGTTGAACTCACTTTTCTGCAGTAGGTCCACATTTGCATAATTTCTTTATTATTGTCAAGGTTACCTAGAAGATTAACATGGCACTGTGTTTTCACTAGATGCACTAGATTATAACAACAGGACATTTCAAGAGCAAATGTGAGATTTAGACTTTGTCATACAAAAACGTTTTAAAAAGGCGGTGTACGATACATACTTAAATAGATTCTTGTGTTTGAAATGACAATAATGAATTAATTTAAACAAAAAAACAACAAAGCTTAATGCTTCATTGCATATGCGGCCATGTACAGTCAGTCTGTTAAGGTCACATGAGATCAGACCTTATTTACCATACTGTCTTCACTACTACAGCAAGAGCTGTGAGAAAAAAAAAAGTTTGTTTTTCTAACATTTAAAAGTCCTGTGTTACTATTTTAGGACTTTTTTCTCATTTTTTGAAATATCACTTATGTGAGGTTGATGAATGTGCTGTTTAGGAGATGCAGATGGTCATAGGAACTTATACAGCGTTCAATAACCAGACAAAGCAACAACAATCAGTACAGTCCACTTTGCATGTAGTCTGCACTTGGCACTGGCAATTACCACCAGAACACAATGGGATATGACCTTGAAGCTGACATCTTGATCCACTGCTGGGCAGCCTTAATCCCTAAGATCCCTGACATCCTGACTGCTTGATTGTCAGTTTGATAAAGCTCTGAAGGTGATTAAAATAATCAATACAACACAGTTCAGTGTGGCGTGGGCAAGGCCTCTGGGTGGGTTGTTTAATAAGAGAATCAGTTCCAAATTGGCCTACCTCCCTTTTCCTTTTACTAATTAGGGCTTTTTTTTTTCTCTTTTTTTTTTTTTTAGTCTGGAACTCAATTAAAGTAAAATGAAAGTTCATTGGACTTGATTAAAACAAAGTTAAATAATGTTTGGAGAAGAGCATCCATTTACCAAACACAACCGCCCAGGTGCTGGGCTGTTTTGAATTAGGACATACAAGTCATTTTAAAAGTTATTACTCGATGACTTGTCGTGTGTTTCTCTCTCGTTTCGCGTCCAGGAACAATTTTCAGAGTCAGTGCTCTCCTTCATTGTGGATAATTGTCTTAAAGGGGAGAGAAAGGGACTAAGGGGCAGAGCAGAGGGGAGGCGCAGGCAGGCAGGAGGACGGGCAGACAGGCGGTGGGGAGCCGGAGGACGAGGAGAGCTGCCAGCAGAGCGGCGCCTTCAGTCCAAGCGCAGCCGGGACTCCTTCTGGCGCCGCGCGCGCGCGCGCGGCTCGGAGAAAAGGGGCGGAGGGGGCGCGTGACGATCCGGGCGGATGCGGCTCCCCGAGCTCGTGGCCGGGAGCAGCACCTCAGCGTCAGCCTCAACAAGTGCGACCGGTCCGCGCTGCGCTCCACGAGCCGACACTCACACAGCCGCGCCTGGAGAAAAACTGTCATTTTTACTTGGAGACACACATTGATTTAGGAACTTCACCGCGTTTTTTATTTAATCCTTCACCGACACGTGGACGTGTGGAAGTAGCTCTTCTCTTTAGAAAACCATTATATGTATATGTATTTTATTTAAAAAGCTCCTGCTTCTTTCAACGACCGTTACACGTAAAAACTACAGCTGCACTATGGACGGACTGGGTGAAAAAAACAGCTATAAATTCCTATGAAGACAAAACTATTTCCCGGTAAGTACATTTTACAAGCTCTATACTTGTTAATGAAGTTGTATATATATACGTGTGTGTATATATTTGCAATATTTTAACCACACAGTGCCAATGTGATTATAACCCGAAAAGGCTATGATAGTTCCTACTCTGCACTCAGGCGTCATGTTCCTTATTAAATCTAAATCTCTTCCAGGGTTTTGCCGCCAAACGCTCCTCTTGTTAATGCTGCGCAAACCTTTACTTTCCTAAATTGTATGTCAGGCTGCGGTGGGCCCTCATTTGTTTTCCAAATGAAACGTTGCGTTTTCTTGCAAAACTGATGGAAACATCTGCAAACAGGCAACAATGAGCCAACCTGAAACCTAATTTCATTTTAAAGGCTAAACCACCACTCAGCTCAAATTATGGACCGAACATAGACCATTTCACTGAGTGATGGAGTCGTGTCATAACAGGCTGTTTTATATGTGTGTGTGTGTGTGTGTGTGTGTGTTAAGGTGCCACATCTTGTCCACATCTCCTGCTGAGCTCAGACTGACCAGAACGTGAGAGGCTTATTTAAGACTCATGTGTGTGTCAGAGATAGATAGATATAGTGTGTGTGTGTGTGTGTGTGTGTGGCCTTTCCAAAGACAAAGGGAGAAAAAAAAAAAAAGACATGAAAACTGAGATAAAAAAGACAGTGGCTGCATGGGGCGGATGACCGCGAGCACAGTGTGGGGCTCATTGTGTGATCATTGTGTGTTTAGCCCACCAGAGGGTGCACAGTGGTAACGTGGTGATCCTCCTGCAGGACACAGAGGAATGATAGAGCCCACAGCTGTTATTGTCATGTGCCTATGAATGGGAGACAGAAGTCCTTGAAATGGGGTGGAAAAAAGATCCTCACTGGGAGATCAGCTTTTCTTTTTTTTTTTTTTTTTTTTTTTTTTTTTATTGGTCCAGATATACAACAATGTAATTATTATCGATGTAAACTACAATGCTCTATCACCAGAGAATGATTTCATGTCATGTTTATTATAGACAAACATTAGCTTTTCCAAATTGAATGAGAAAATGCCCATAAGTGTGTCTCCTGGTTTATGAGATTTGCTGAAGTGAAATGGATTTTTCCTCAATAGGGCTAATCACATTATACATTATGGGAAAATTATGTCGTTCAGCCTACTCAGCTCATTTTGGAAACTGTGCAAGAAAAAAATTAGCAAGTGTCACTGTAACGGCTGAGTTTGCTTCCTTGTATGCACATTGCCAGTGATCACTGCCATCTGTTGCTATCTTTGCTGCATTTAAGAACAAATTATTTGTTTGAATAACACCACATTCTCTGATTCTTTCAGTGCCCAGTGTAACAGATCGATTCCCGTGTCACTCGGCCCGCTCCAGGCTCTTAGGAAGCCGTCGATGACCTCGCCGAAAACCAGAGATTACAGCTCCCTGCTGTAGCTGGAATATGCTCAGCAA
Organism: Rachycentron canadum; assembly: GCA_038496675.1. NCBI lineage: Eukaryota > Metazoa > Chordata > Actinopteri > Carangiformes > Rachycentridae > Rachycentron > Rachycentron canadum. Next base: position 20,166,622 of record CM076658.1, read on the forward strand.
GCAACTCGATATTTGGATGAGCTCTTTTGAAATCTTCAAAAGATTATATGCAACTCTATCAAATCAATTCTGAAGGATTATCGCATGAGAAACCCACATGTTTGTGTGAATTATCCGATAATTTTGGCATTTTGAGAGCTAATGACACTGTAGTTGAGAGCCAAGACGCAGGTGAAACAATGATTTTTCTGGCCTGACAAGACTTGTTGGAGGTCACTGCTGAATATGCAGGACTTAGCAGGGCCTGATATGTCCAAGAAATCCCCAATCTTTGACGGCTTTGCCCTCCTATGGGGCTTGCTCTTTGGATTATTAATTGCAAGTGCACCGGTGATGGCTTGCCCCACAAGCTGTCACTGTATAGAGAAGAGTGGCATGACAGTGGTCCAGTGTATGTCTCGCAACTTGGAGAAGATCCCATCGGATCTCCCAAGAGATACTGTTGTTCTACTTTTGGCATCCAACCACATCACGCACATCCCCAACCACGCCTTCAACGAACTGCACTACCTTCAGGAGGTGGACCTCTCTAACAATGAAATTGAGACTATAGACATTGGGGCGTTTCAAGGTGTTTCCGACAGCCTCCTTGTGCTGGATCTATCAAACAATCGTATCCAAAGTGTCCCCAAAGAGGCTTTTGCCCGTCTTCGAGCAAAAATCAGCCTCTCAAACAACCCATGGCACTGTGAGTGTACGCTGCAGGAGGTCCTGAGGGAGCTGCGGCTCGACCCCGAGACTGTGAACGAGGTCATCTGCCACACGGCAGTGCAGGAGGAATACGCAGGCAAGCCGGTAATCCAGGTGCTGGACTCAGGAATCAACTTCTGCAACTTTCACCACAAGACCACAGATGTAGCCATGTTCGTCACCATGTTCGGATGGTTCACCATGGTGATTGCGTATGTCATCTACTATGTGAGACACAATCAAGAGGACGCTCGAAGGCACCTGGAGTACCTCAAGTCACTGCCCAGCAGCTCTCAGATCAGCAAGGACTTCGACACCATCAGCACTGTTCTCTAGCAGGAGACGTGGTGGTGCCTGCGTGTGTGTGTGTGTCTGTAAATATGTGAGTAAATGTGCCGTTATGTACAAGTGACTAAAAAGCTGTTGCAACACATGATTACAAATGTTTTTCAGAACATCATTTGAGGTCATTCAGTGACTAAAGGGGTCATTTTGAATTTAAAAAAAAAACAAAAAAAAAAACAAACCCTGGCCTCATAAATGATATCTTTTGTATTATTTCAAAACATTTATTTTGATTTAATTAAATATGAGCAAAGGCAGCAGTGTCAACAGTGATAGCACAAAATAAATAAATTGCTCATAAAGCCCACATTTTTATGAGGGATGACAGATCTAGACTGGAGAGATAAATGTCTGCACTTCGGTGTCGATCCAACGTGTGATTGAATTTAGACAGAGATGAATGAGGAGGACGACTATGTCTTCCAGTTAGTTTGTATCGATGGATTTATGGTCTTAATGTCACTCTGTCATTGTGAAGGCTTTTACTACTTGTGCTAATATAGCAAATAGGTCAAGGTGTTTAAATTCAGTTTGCATAACAAATGCATAGCAGCAGCTAAATCTGCTGCTCCAGGAAAAAGGGTTACGCTGCTACTACTTCTTTACTGTGCAACCACTGCATCATGTCATGTTAAAGAAAAGATGTACTTAGACAAGGAAAAGTTGCCATACTCTTGCAGCTGTAATTCAGTTTTTATTTATCCGTTGCTCATCTAAAAAATGAATATTTGAGCATGTAAGGACAGACTGTAAACGTGTCTCCTTTATTACCAGGCGACATTCCAGTATTCAAGACTCTTTCACAGAGGGTGACAGACTGGTATCTAACCTCTGTAAAATGTGTAATATGTAATTTCAGCTTCAATTTGCAGGCGATGTGACATAACTCGATGACGGCACCCTGGAAAGAAGGTTGCAATTTGCAGCTGTGGTCTCTTGTGAATTTCATGGCACAGAAACGTACCGCTTCCTGTCATGGACTGAGATTTTCAGTTGGACCAAAGGTTTATTACACTTGGATGAGTCGATTATAGCACAGGTAAAAAAAAAAAAAAAAAAAAAAAGTCATCATTTTAAGAGCGGGCTCACGTGTGCCGTATGTACGAATGTATTTACGTTGAATGTTAACAGAACGCCGCTTCATTTCTGTTGGGCAGAAATCACAAACGGCTTAATTAACACGCCAATAGTCATTACTTCTATTCAGCATAGAGCATAGTAGCATAACGCTGTTTATTTGGACACAAACTCAATATCTTGTATTGCCTATGGGTAACTTTGTTGGTCAGGAGGGAATTGAGTCCAAGTGCCTACTCTCTGGGAACCCTACACCATAGCACTGTGCACCAAGTTGGACAACTGAGTGTCAAATCCTCTCCCTGTCCGCCCTCGACTTTGCAGAACTCAGATTTAGCTGCAACCTCTGTCTCTGTGTAAGGCCTGAGTCATAAAGGTGTTACAGCTCAATTATACAGATGGGTGGATTTCTTCCAAAAAAAAAAAAAAAAGGACAAGAACTTGTGCTAGAAGACAATGACAGAAAAGTCTCTGAACGTTAAGGAGACATGCTTTTCTGTGATTGACAATGTACTGTACCTGTCCCCACATGGTGATCCCCACTCATCCACTCGATCCAGCAGGTTAAAATAAACACAAACAGTTATTTGCAACTAATACTTACTCCTACCTACCTACTCTAGGTAGAGACTTGTTTTGAATTTTACATTTTCGTCTCGTCATCTGACAAAATAATCTTTTTTATACGACTGTAGATTTGAGGATTACAGAGGTGTCTTGTCTGTGCAGTCTTGACCTGTCATATAACAGCATGTTTGTGCTGGCTAATGTGTGTACAACCTGAAGGGATACACATGCCATCTGTGTTGTTATGTAAAATATGTCTCGAGCTAAACCATCATCAAAGTGTTTCGATGTCTTGAAGAACTTGTAGTCGGTTAATGTCTTTTCTTCATCTAAGGAAGAACAGTTCTATGAGCTCAGTTCTTCTGTGATGGGAATGAAAGGGCTCCAATTTTTGTGATAATAACGTGATAATCAATTTTCTATCTGTGTCAGCAGTTACTGTGTTTGTTTTATTCTCTTGATTTCAATGGATACCTTACCAGCATTTGAAAATAAAACTTCTTTTCCAAGACAGTTTGGTCTCGTCACGTTTTTGGGTTTTAGCTCTGCACACAATACTTGGTCAGATATTTTCTGAAGTAATCAAGGCTTTGTCATTATCATACCGGTGTGTTAGTTTGAGCTCAGCCGTCCCTTCACCGTTAATTAATCTACACTCTGCGGGTTCAATAAACAATTTAGCTGCAGAGGAGGGAGCGTGTCTTTGACATTTTTTGAAAAGCAGCTTAATTTTCACTTTCCGTTGATGTAAAATGTCACTGATGAGTTCGTCCTCTTTGGACAAAGAAATCTGTGCACAAAACACAAAAACACAGAGTTTCATCTGCTGCAGAGATTTATCAGCAGTCCAGAAATTTGGCCTTATTTCTTTGTTGCAGGGCGGTTTCATGATGAAACAGAGTCAGCTGCCATTACGTTGATGAATAATAGATTTTTAATCTTCCAAGCGAATGTACCTGCAGCTCATGGTGCCCAGAGAAGGCTCCTCTCTTACCTATGTGTGAAGCAGGTTTTTGCATTGCTTGGTGTGTTGTGGCTCTTATTGCCGTATGCTGTGGTGGGCCCTAACTTCCTCTTTGTCAGCTACCGGCAGCAGCTTTATTTCAACAGGGGTGGGCGTGGCATTGAAAAACAAAACATTCAAACTCACGAACACTGACTCAACAATCCATCGAGTTTTCTATTGATCATCTGCAGAGCTGTATTTAGTCAGACAGCTTATTTTCTGTTGAGCTGAACATTTACAAATGCAGAGACAAACAATAAAGGTGGAAGTTTGACCGTCCATCCATCCATTTTCTCCCGCCATGTACGTCACCGTATCACCAGAACAATCCTCAGTTCCCGCATCAGCCAACAGACGGAGGAAAAATGAAAGGAAAGACCTGAAGAAACGCAATTAACACAAAATGCAGATGCCTCCACAGAGGGTACGAGGGGTCACTGATTGGTTTGATGAGAGTGAAAGTGAAGTAAGTCATGCGCATCTGGCCTCTGCTGTCACCAGATCTCAACTCTATCAACCACCTATGACCCGGATAGCAAAATGAAATGACCAGCCTGGGTCCACAGCTCAAGTCTGGCCCATATAACTCCACATCCGAGCAGATTACAGCACTTATCTACCGGTGTGTGCTGACAGCCGGACGGTTTTTTGTGTGTGCCACCGGAATTGGTCCAGATCTGGAAGTTGCATCTGATCATCATGATGCATATGGACCAGACGTGGGCTGTGGGACCACTAGGCCAGAAGGAACACGAGCATGTGGTCCAAGTATAGCCCAGATCTTGCTATCTGGGGAGAGATTTAGGAGTAATGCTTTAAACAGTGTTCTCCACCACCAGCTCTCCTGTTTCCCAATCTGTTCTGTAGTTGGCCGCCTTCCTGAGAGCTCCTGCTCCACCTGATCCAGCCTCTAGACTCCCTTTATCTTCCCTGTTGGTGTCTGCTTCCCAGTTCCCCTTTATCCCCTGTCTCCAGCCCATGCCTACTTCCAGCCGAGCCATGTTTTCTCCTTCATCTCCTCAGATCTGGTTTCCTCCCCACTCACACACCTAAGCCTGCAGTTAAATGGGATGCTTGGCAAGCTGTTATAAGAACCATTACACTTCGTTGTATATGGTCTTAACTCCTGCCAAAGATTATTTTCCGATAGCATCCAAATCATTACCTTTTTTATTGCCTCAATGGAGAGTGTAATTGTTACTTTCTGACGATTAACATGTAGAACGAGGCTCTTTTGTTGGAATGTGACCCATGTGTTCGGCTTCCTGTGTTTGTTCATCCTGTCTGTTTGCCCTTTCCACCATCTGTTCATTGAAATATCATTAACATTTTAATTAAAGACACTGACTCTTCTTACATGGAAGAGAAGCGGACGCGGATGTCATTCCTTGATGCTCAGAGCCCCTTGAGTTTAGCTGCCAAAACATTCAACACCTTTTCCTGGCTCAGAGGGCACAGGTCTTCAATTTGACTGATGGAGCTCAATTGCTCCATTGTAATTGTACAACAAGGCGTGAGCTTAAAAGTAGCTCCTACAAACCTCGATGAACCACCAGTCAATACTATCTCAAGTTGTGCAGCAACTTGGTTCAAATCCACAGGTGTTCTGGTGGAGATCCCAGAGTTTCCAGAGACATGAAATATTCCCATTCGATGCATATTCCCATTCAGGGGATTCAAATTCAATTTTTATTTTTGGGGGCATTTATGCCTTAAATTAGATCGGTGACAGTAGGGGATGGGGGGAAGGGGGGGTGACAGTGGCCTGGGCTGGACTTGAGCCCTGGCTGCTGTGGAGAGGGCTGAGCCTACATGCTAAGTGAGCCAGCAGGGCTCCCTCAGCCCCATGAAAAAGACCTCAGACTGGAGTCTATGTGTTATCATCCAAAATAATGCAGTTTCTAAGAAGACAGATTGCTGTTAAATTTCTCAGACATTTTTTTTCACAATAAACAAGAAACAATAAACAAAAACCATATTCAGTTGGAAATACTGATTGAAATGTAATTCATTGAGAAAGAACGACCACCCACTTTGTCAAGGTGAACGTAACCATTTGAGTTCAGTCACCATCTTCTCGATATTATGAAGCTCAGTTCAATCAGAAAGAATCCGTGTATCATTTATTAATCTCTCTCTCTCTCTCTGTTTCTCTTTCTCTATGCCTCTGCTCTAATCAGCTGACGATGGTCGTTTTTCAGTAAAGCCCCGAGCAAACTTAAGAGTCTTTTCTCCTGTCAGCTGACCCTCCTCCACCCCATTCACCTCCCATACTATGCACATCCTCTCTTTCAAATATAATGACATCACGATGGGAGACTCACGTTTTTTTTTTCCACATCTCATTAAAGTATTCATTTGTTCGCTCAGTGTCTACTGAAACTTCATGGGCATAACCAGCACTTCGTCTTCACAGTATGATCCACATCTGCTCTGCACCATTGGGGGTTAAACTGTGCTCCAGACTCTCAGCTCATCTCTTTGTTAATTTTTGATCTTCTCCACTATACCTGTGCCCAAATCTAGCACCTATTTTAAAAGTCAGTATCCAGTTGTCAGTTCTCGATGCTGTTGCAGTTTTCTATCCAGACAGAAATTAAAGTCTGCTCAAATCACTGAGAGCAGGTTTTTGTTTTAGTCTGCCTCTTTTTAATGGCGCAGAAATGAAAAAGAAATCAAGATAATAAAAAATGGCAGCCGTTACAAGGTTCAAATACAAAATTATTAGTTCTGAATCTCAAAAACCCACATGTAATCTCACCTACTGACAGTATATATTGTGTTTTCATCTTCTAGGAATGAATATCATTTATCATAGGCCAGAATTTCAATAGGTACAATTTGACAGGATGTCCAAAATGTGTTTTGTAAGAAACAATTTTTAGTTGCATGTTGTTTTGTCTGGTGGCATTTTAGAGCAGATATCACAGTAGCTAAATGAATGTAAACCTTAAAAGGATGTCCATGTGCTACACTGAGAGGACGCAACATAATAGAATTAAGAACGATAACCCCACTTTACAACAACCATAAAAATATGCACACATTTGTAATAAAGGCGCTACCCTGTCTTGCTACTTTCAAATAGCAACTCCAATCTGTCTTAAAGACATAACGCAACTCAGAGGATGTATTGTAATCTGTTCTGTAAATGTAACAGTGACCGAAGTGACAAGCACCACCACCTGCTCCATAAAAAGAGCAGCAGAGAAAACTTACAAATAGCCATAGCAGAAATTTTGCAGGGTGGGAAACCAACACAATGAGCTGAAAGGTGCTCAGATGCTTCGTAGACTTGATCTGTTGTTATTATGCAAATATTGATTAGTTCAGCTTTAACGGACCGGTCAAAACATCCATCTCTGCTGTTTTTCCATGCAGGGTTGCAAGTGGGCTGGAACCAATCCCAGCTGACATTGGGTGAGGGAAGTTTACACCATGGACAGGTCTCCAGTCTGACGCAGGGCCGACATATAGAGACAAACAACCAATGGTTTGCACTTGATGAACAAAACTTTGTCCACAACGACAATCTTTGCCTTCTGTGGGACAAAATGTTACACTACCTTTAAATGACAACACTATTTATAGTGTACGACAGTGTGGGTCGTCCTTATTACTTCCTTGCTGTATACACATCTGCAGTTCACCAACTTAAAACTCTCAAGTCTCGTGGAGCTGGACGGTTTGGACCATTTCGAGGGTGCGGGTAGCAGCTGGCAGAGAGACTGCCAAAGGTCACAGTTTATTTCCCATCAATGGTCAATGTGTGTGGCTGCATCAAAAGTGTCCTTGAGCAGCCACATGCCAAAATCTCTTGAACTTCAGGGATATTGAAATGCTGACTCATTCCAGTCATCTTCACTGCTAACATTTTAATGACCAACTTTGAAAAAATCTATTTTGCTTGCAATTTGAAAAAGGATTAAGTGTATCTTGAGAAACCAAGGAAAACTTTTAGATTCTTTTCACAACTCAAATGTGGACATTTCCTTCTACAGCTGTGATTTTTTTTATTTCAGCTTAAGCAAATGTTGGTTTACACTTATTTCATATTAGGGTAATAAGCATCACCCGTGAGTGCCCTGTATTCCTTGAGGAGACCATATGTGGCAATAGTTCATGGACATAATTGGATACTTGAGCCACTTAGTGACACATTTAGTGAAATCATGCATCATATAGCCTGGGGCTCTTTCTGAGACATGCAGGTTAGGTTAATTGACGATGTACATAGGTGTGTATGTGTGAGCATGGATGGAGAACTATTTCCATGCAGAAACACATCCTCAGTCTTTCCCAGGTTATAATTAACACAATACAGTTTTTGTAAAACATCCAAAAATAAAGCACAGGAGAGTTCAGTCATCTGCTCTTTTAATGAGCTCTTTATGACACCACACCTGTCAGCAGGTTACTTGTGCAGGAGCCCTGAACTGGGAGTTTCTGCATTGTTTTTCATTAATCTCATTCAGATGAGGAAGCCTTTGCTTTCATCAGGAAGAGTTCATCATCAAGCTGTCTGAGAAAACTACAGTCATCATCTCAACTCCACAGGTGATCTAGGAGAACGTGTTCTTTTAACCCTCTTCTTTATTTCACCAGCCCTGTTTACAGTCGCCACCGCTGCTTTGTTCCAGCTCAGGCCCAAACTCTCTCACTCATTATCCTTTCCACCTCCGGTTCTTGAGGACCGAGAGCTGCCTTGACACCGATTTTCAGATATGATTATACCTGACTTTATGGGAAGTGATTGCCCTATTTGTGAATATGAATGAGTTTACAGCAATGAATTTGTTTTTCCAGCTCCAAAAAAAAGAAAAAATAGACAAAATACACGTTAACACAAATTCTTTTCTTTTGCAGTCTCAAAGGGTCAAAACCAGTGGGTACAAACAGTGACTTTCTCGCTGCTGAGATTAATGGCAGGCTATTAAGTGAGCGTAAATGTTATCCATACATGGCCCTAGATTTTGGAGGGCATTGGACTGAAATCAATACCTGAGTTTCAATAACATGATGTCAGAAGCTGACAAGCAGTGCAGTGTAGTAAATCAGATTTTCAGTGTAGCCAATAAAGGGGGTGACCTGCTTCGGAGCAATGCTTAGTTAATGGATTTTTAAAATGGGGACCTCCAGAGTTGTGGTGGATGCCAGGCCAGGAGACGTGGGATGTGATCAAAGCACAGGGTGCAGTGGCTGAAGCGGCATCAATCACTGGCACCCATGAAGTATGTTTGTATTAATGTAATTTACAAGAGCGAATATAAAACATAAGAAAAGATGCGCCTGTTACATTTATTGGCAACATTGTGTTCCAATGCATAAACTATGATACTCTCACATTACAGAGGCTGGAGTAAATCTTACCTGTGTTAAACACATCAGTTTGTCAGGTGTTTCAGGTGTTAAGTTATGCTGCTAAAGCACAAGACATTTTGTGAAATAGGTTCATTTGCTTTCTTGCAGACAGTGAAATGACAAGATTAATACCATTTTCATGTTAATATGTAAAATGTAGCACACAGGAATGGCAGACTCCACCACTAACAGTGAAGACTATCTATACAGAGAGATCTTTATGGTGGCCCAGAGAGTTCAACACACAGCCAACTCCAGAAAACATCTTCATCAATTTGACATGTGCTGTGAATACACACAACTCAAGCAAATGCACAAAGACGATGCATATATTCAACACAAGCAAATACAGCAATGGGCTGCAAATGGGACACACGTAAATGAATGAACCTGGCTTGGATGTAATGTTTTTAACTTGAAAAGTCACAAAGCATTGAACAAAATGTGTGTCCAGCTAGGTTCATCACTTTTTTGTGTTCCCTTGGGAACACTTCTGTGGTTCTGTGCTACTTAAACCACTTTTCTGTATTTGCTTGTATTGTGTGTTATGTATTTGCATGCGTTTTCTTCAGCTGTGGTGTGTTGAGCTCTCAGGGCCACAGTAGAATCATTACTGAATATAAATGCATTGAATGGCTATTGCAGCAAATGTTATGATGACATACCATAAAAACGACATAGCAGCTCACAAACACTTAGTTTCAGTTCTTAAATAATAATAATAATAATAATAATAATAATAATAATAATAATAATAACAATAATAATAATAATAATAATAATAATAATAATAATTACATGTTAATAACTCAACTCAGCAACAATCAATGTCTGTTTATTATGGGAGTGTGTGGTTTGATCACAATGGGGCTGACATGAGCAAACAACCTCACAACTTTGCCACACCACATTGTGCTTCATGAGATTTGATTCCTGCCTGAGCCCCACCCATTTTAAAGCAGTGAGAGGAGCACACACAGAAACACAAACAGACACTCACGTGAAGTAACCAACACCCTTTAATCATTAACAGATTAGAAAAGGTTTTTGAGGCCTTTTTAATCACTGGACTCATTAGAGAAAATCATTTGGGTAAAACCTTAACTGAGGAGCAAAGAGGATAAAGACAGCTAACAAAGACATATTCTTAATTTGTGGCTGAGTGTTCACGATTCAATATATTATCTTATCAATTTATCAGTCTTATATGTTTTGAGGTGGTTTTACGTGTCTTTATTTGTAAAATAAATGTGTGTCTTGAGGCATATGAAAGGAATAGTTTGGCAGACAAGATTTGGGCTGACAGATAAGATTGCACCTTACCCAGATTCTGGGTTGCTCAAGGCGCACTCTTATTATTCTTGGGATGACATTGCACCAGCTCATCCATGACACAAGAATGTATCTTTCTCTTCAATTATGTATTTCTGTCCAGCCCAAGGCTGTTTGTGGATAGCCCAGGCTTGGACTGACTGAATGACTCAGACATGTACCTCTGTCTCAGGATCTCAGGATCTCAGGATATTGAGTCTGTATTAACTGTATAACTATGTCCTTCAATGTGCTAGAAAACATCTTTATTGAAGCAGTAAACTACTATTATAACAAGACACATACTCCAGAGTTGCATTCATAACCTGTTCCTTTTCACATTAATCTGAATGATACCTCCCAGCTCTGATTGTGTAACTCCTTTTAAAGCTGTTTTTGTATGTATGACCAGGACCTGGCAGCAACTTTAGGAAAAGCCGCCCAAGGGTGTGTGCATCTGAAGCTTTTAACCGACATCTCATTTCCATTTGTTACTTTTATTTGTTATTGCTTTCATATTTGAAATTGTTTCCAGTTTTGTTAATTTGTCTTTTGGGGGTAAAATGTACTGTAGTTTCTGAATTCTGTAGCTGCCATGTGCCCTCTGAGTGCACTTCAGATTTTATAGAACTGAACTTACTAGAAGGAAAAATAGAGCAACAAGAGTAAAGTGTATTGTTTTGATAATATCTTGTTGTTCTTGTGCCAATTCTGCTGGTGAATGAGCTGAAAATGAAATCCCATTCATGTAATGACCGTTTAACCAAAGCTTTTAAAATGGTCATTTCATTTCATCATTTGGACACATTCATACATTGATGATTCCTGTTACCAGGCAGTTTGCTTTGAGTAGTTGAGGAGGGTAGGTGATGTTGAAAGGATGCATAGATCACATGTGATCTCAGGTGTCACAGGTCCTCATCAGGACTCACCTCTCATACACAGTACAGAAAATGCAGTCACTGACAGGCCTGCAGTTTACTGTACCACATGGTGATGCAACTGATGTGATCGTCAGACAATCAGTGTCTGTCTCTATGGAAGTGTCCTTGTGCGAAGCGTCTGGAAAGACCAGCTGAGGAGCCATTTGACTGAATCACAGCAAAGCAAAGTGAAGAGCGGAAGTACGGCGAAACTGTGTTTCTCCTAATGGAGGTCTGGTATACTTATCTGAAATTTTACTGCTGGGTTCCCAACATATAAGAAAAAAACAAATCCTAGAAATGGGTGAAATCAGCAGCGCGGATATGGTCACACTGAAAGAAAGTGGATACTTGTTCTTTTGTCGTCCCTTTCCATTATTGCTTGCTGTTTAGATTTTACAGATGTTCATGTTACATGTCTTAGCTTTCAATATATAGGTCTGACATTGTACATTGTATGCTGATATTTTGCGCACTGCATCACAACATCTCATAGGGTAAACTTTTTCAGATCAAGGATTGCAAAACTCACAGATCACCTAATTCCTAAATGTCCCCAAAGCCAATCACAGTAGCATGTCAAAATGTCATGGAATTCTTTTGCTGATTTTTATTAGATACGTCGCATTTGAACCATTGAACCAGCTGCTCATAACAATTAGGCATCCTTATTTACTTAACTAACTATTTGCCCCTATACAATGCAGAGCTTGTGCCTCACAAACTACCCAAAGTCTCAGTCATGGTGACGACATTACAGTAAAACTTACCTGTTGTGTCCATTGTGTCGGAGGTTTCAATGGATTCTTTTATAATTCACCTGGTCATAAGCCTCCAGTCAATGATTATGTCTGTTGTCAGCGTTTGATAATTAACAGGCTGCTGATGACTGGTGAAATTTAGCGCAATTTAGCTAACTGTTAGCCTTTCAAATGTCATGTTGATCATTTCTGACGTGCATTGTAAACGTTAACTATATGTTGTATTGAAGACTTGAAACTAGAAACTGAGACCATAAACTCATCAGGAAATTGTTTACTGAGGTAATAACTCAAGCGAAAAGTAGGGTCATTTTCACATATACTTCAATACAATCTGACTTATTTTCACAACCAGTGGAGTTGCAACCTGATGGTCATTAGATAGAATGAAGGTTCAAGGCTCTTCATCGGAGTCCAGTTTAACATACACCCTATATTTTAGGGGCATGTGACATATCAGATATGTTTTTGTTGTATGTACATGCATACATGGATATGTGCATGTATACTTATATACACATTCATGTGTGTAAGTGTATATATATATATATATATATATATATATATATATATATATATATATATATATATACCAGGAAAAAGCAGGTATTTTCTGTTCTTTTCTTGTTTTGTATTTTGTGTTTACTTGTGTGGATGCAGTTGGAGGGAGAGGATGGAGACAATGAGGATACTCATTCTGCTGGTGTGTTTGTCCATTCACCTGATGAATTATTGTACACTGATTATTATGAAATATAAAGAGGTGGAGAAAAAAAAATCACATATTTTTTGCATATTTCAGATAATTTAATAAATGCAGATATCAGTTGAAGTGTGGCTCTGAGAAAAGTTCACGTTAATATTTAAATGCAAAGCTTTTGGCCACTTGAAGACATCTCAGCCTTCAGCCGTGCTTCATCTGCCGCAGCTCTGCTTATGCGGTCAGTGCGCTTCAACCAGAGGAAGTTAGCATTTTTCAGTCTTCAGTCTTTTTAAGATCATCCTGAAAAAAAGAAAAAACATCTGCCAAACAGACATCATTCTTAGCTGGCTATGAAGGTATTTTACTGTTTCATGGTTATGTTTAGACACCAACAACAGTTGGTATTGTTAAGAAAAGTAAACATCCACCACAACCAGTGCTTCATTCATTACAAAAAAAAAAATTAAATGTTGCCTCTTCTGTCATTCTGCTGTTCCAGTTTTTATTTTAATTTTTATGAGATTTGTAAGAGCAGGGAGGTTTGAAATCAAATATGTATGGTGTGCAAAACAACAGCATCCTTGCAGAGAAAGGGTCTATTAAACAAAATCCAAAGCTTATCAGAGGTGCAGCAGAGACCAGATCAGATACCCACCAGGCTTATCTGACACTATCTGGAGACGACTCCTGGTAAGTGAGAAAATATGATGATTTAAAATGCATTGACAGACATTTCATGAAAGATTTCATTGCTAGCACATAAATAATAATTTTTTTTGTATTGCACCTTTTGAACTTTTTCTAAGTGCTTGACAGCAAGACAAAGGCAGAAGCAACACCAATATAACAACAGACACAGACTGTAAGGCCAGCCAGAGGGACATTTTGTGTGATCTGTGCATGTGGTCAAAACTCACAGGGGCATTAAACTGGTTGAGGGACAAACCTGAACCAGACAGTGTTCCATGTTATAATTAAATTTCCATCAGATTGCAATCTATCCAAACAGCTGTTGGGCTCTTGGAGGTGGCCTTGAGGATTCAAAGGCACCGTGCCTGGTTTGCATCACGCCAATGCTCATTGAATTAAGGGCACGGCAAAACCTACATCCCACCCTCCACCACTGTGGACACACTCTGTTAGTGGCAGACCATGGTCGAAGCAGCATCTGGAAATTGCATTTGAGTGGGGAGGCGGGTTGTCTGCTGTCTGTGTGGTCCATTCACCACCAAACATATTTCATCACACTAAGACCAACCAAAGACGCCCTTTGTGAGAGTGCATTGATTAGAGCGCTCGCTCCAGCGCTCTTCAATGCAGCTTATGATTTTAGAGATGTGATTGCACCACTGAGTTCTCCTGTGTCTGTATGCGAACTGATAAATGGAGGAAGGCTGTGGAGAGTAGCATTAGGTTTGCTGAGGCTGCTCCGTTCATCAGAGCATGTGGGTGCATGTTTCTTAAAGCACTAAATAAGATCACGTCCTCTTAACCGAAACGTCTCTGCTGTTAATTACTGAGAAAGAGTTCAATTTGCATCACTTCAATTTGGATGCTCCAGTTATTTATTTTTAGCCGTGCTAAGATTGTGGTTGTATTAATGGCAACGTCAGCCTGACAGTAAACCAGTCTACCAGTCTACCACCTTTCTCTTGTACCACAGGTCTAAGCTTTTACTCATTTCATGAAAAATGCTACATGCTGCATCGGGGGTAGACATTCATAGTTCTAAGAGGATGACACTTCATGACTTCTATGATGCCTTGTCTGGGCTGTATGTTCTGTTTCATGCTCATTAGTAAATGTTAGCATGCTAAGATGGTGATTATGATAGGTGCTGTGTCTTGGTCACTTCACACTACACACAGTGTCCTCACTTGGCTATTTTGATCGCTTGACTTGAAATTGAATATTTTACTTTTAAGTAAAAGTTGATGGTCTCAGTCTCTAGTTTCAAGTCTTCAATACAACATGATGTTTATTTTTTAAATGATGGTCCCATTTAGAGGAAAATAGACCACGAAGAAGAGCACAGAGCAGGTCAGATCCACCCCTCACTCCTCCTCAACTCCACCTTCTCCTCCAAATAATGTTTGATAAAACTAAGATGGCAAACCTGAGGCTTCAAAGCAACAGTTCACAAACCGATGGGTGACTTCACAGTGCGCTGCCTATTGGACACAGCTAAGAAGGCGAGAAGTGTCTATCGTTTTACACTCAACTTTTGGACTTTTTGACCGTCACAGACAGCCGAGCATTCGCTAATTGGTTTTGCAAACAATAATGAGAAATTTACTGCACTCTCCAATAACACAAGAAAGTAATAATAATAATGATGATGATAATAAAGAAGCAGAGTATGTAGAAACTCACTATCCAATGGCCTACTCCCTCTTCTCTCTCTCCCTTTGTGATACCTTTTTATTTGTTTCTTATTATCAACTGAAGAAATCACAACCCAAGAGCGTCACGCATACCTTCACTTTATTGAATCGGCTAGTTGGAGAAGAGGACAACAATCCCCAGAGAAAAATGATAATGATTTGGTCCTCCTGCTTCTCAGTGACTGGTGATTACTCCTAAGTGTTGCTGTGACAGCTGTATTGATTTACGCTGATATTCATCATCCAATCGCCTCTGAGCTTCATGTGAGCCGGACCAGCTCCACTCCTTTAAGGGTGTTAACAAAGCTGGTAGAGGAGCTATTTTTAGACATGCTTGCACAGCCAAAGGGCACCTAAAGGGCATATAGCACAATCTTAAGATTTCTTTTTTTCACTCCAATTTTTTTTTTTTCATTTTATCCTCTAAAACTCACTCTAGAGCTTTATTTCACAGAATAAGCTCTTCAAAATAATAATTTTAACCTAACATCTACTCCTGCTAGCCACTTTCTTTGACAATTGGCAGCAGAAAACTGAAAGCAGACTGTGCGTCACAAGCTGCAAGGTGATTACATATAATATTTGTCACATCATGTGTGGTGGCTTCACTCTAGATCTGATCAGACAAATGACCACGGTGAAGCTTCAATACTTTAAACCTTGGACATTACAAATGGACTCATCCCTGACTGGATTCTCAGCTCTGAAAGAGGGATGCTCGTCAGATGCTTGAAACCTCATTGCCTGGAAGGAGTGCTCTTGAAATTCTGATTCAGCCTGAGAGGAGGTTACTATCTGTAATCTCTGCTTCAGCATCATGTCTAGTAGCAGCTCTTCAGTATGTATACCGAATACAGATGTAATCACATAGTGGTCAAGAGTAGTGCTTATTTTTTCAAGTTACTGCTACTAGATATGAGACTGTTTGATACATTAGTATAAGTTTCAAGGACATGGCTGGTGAGAATATATATTGCTTTTTTCTTATTGTGAACAAATCCCATGAAAATACCAAGACCATCAATGAACTAAATCTACTAACAAGTATTGCCTTCTGTTTTGTATTCCATTACTATACTGAACATAGACACTGCAGTTTGATTGGACTCAATCCCACATTTACCATCCTGTTACCTTAAACATTCCAGTGGACCTTTAAGTATTAATCCGCAGTTGAAAATAGTCCCCTACATTTCTTCCTGTTTGAGTAACAGTAGATTAAAAACTGCTCGGCTGCTCTTGAGAATCAATGATACATGTAAGCTGGGAGTCCCACCTGCCCCTGTCAGTGTTGTTAAGATATCAACCAGTGTAATGTAACATTGTGACAACATTTGCTTCTGGTGACAAGTTCACACAAGAATTATTGAGAGTATTTTAGTGTCTCTCATTGAACTTTTTTGGTTTTACAGCCTCCAATTCAGCCTCTCACCAGCCCCATCAGACAGCTGGTGTTCGCTCATAAATGCTCCACCATCAAACTGCAGACAAAGTTACTGACTCTTACTGAAGAGCTGAGAAGAGAGTGATGGACTGTGGCCAGAAACACAACTTCAGATGAATTATATACTGCTTCATGTTTGCTTGATGGAAAATATACAGTAAATACGCAACGGCTGCTTCATATCACTTTTAAGAGGTTGGACAAGGTGTTTACAGCTGACCTCAACCAGTGGCAATCCTAGATCTTGAGGGGCCCCAGGCAAAATAATTATTGAAGAAACCCCTCCACCCCCACACATGTACACTATTGGCAGATGCTACAAATTACAGATGTCCCCTAAATACCTCATAAGCAGGCAATGGGCAGAGGCCAGCTACAGAAAACATCACCAGGGGCCCCACTTAAGGTTTTGTTGGGAAAGAGCAGTATAATGTCTTTATGGGAGGCTTAAAGAGGTTTATAGTTGTCATTAGAAAAGGCACTTTTCCCTTTGGGGGGCCCCAAGCACTTGCCTGGTGTGACTCTCCTGACGGTGCATCTCTGACCTCAAGCAGAACAGTCAACAGTTGATGCTTCTTAAACATGGGGGCAGAAATCAGGTCGCTCTCCAATCAGGTGTAAGTGAGTGTGGTACGTTTATCATCTGCACTGAAAAACTGAAAAAAAGAAAAAGAAAAGTGGCCTGTTGATGATAGATTTATGCAACCATTGTATGACCTAGCATAGCTGTCACATATTGATTTGACTTGACCCCATGTCAGCCCCAAAAGGCCCGAAAACATGTCCACTCATTTCTCTATCGAATTAAAGCTCAGCACAGTGGAGGGCTGGTCAGTTCGGAGCAGTGGTATCCGGCGCAGCGCCTGCAGCTGACCTGGTTCTCTGCTCCATTTGGCACGTGGCCTATCACTTCAAAAGAGTGAAACAGAACTGTGTCACAACAAAACTGACCAGGTGTTCCCTGATAAAAGTAAGATCAATCTTATAATATACACCCGAGGATTCATTGGCCCCTCAGCCATGAAACGATAAACACAGACACGAGCATTTACCTGGTGCCAACTTCTGACCAATAAATAACTGAGGCGGGAAAGCGGAGATATGTCTGCGCTGTCCTGTTTCCTTCTGGGAAGATGCGCAGCCTGTGATTCCTACATATGCCAGCCACCGGCCCCTGCTGTGTCTTTAGAGATTGCTGAGCAGTGAGTGGAATTAATCACACCTACTGTATCGAACTTTGCCTCTATTTGGGTCGCAAGAGAACCAGAAAGAAAAGAAACCCCACAGAGAGTCATTTTCTGAGTTACGCTTACTTTCTTATTGTCAGAAAAAGAAAATAAAGAGAGCACGGGGAACTTTCCAGCACGTTTCACCACCTTAATACGTTTATATTGCTGCCCTGAGACAGCATCTTTTCACTATCCAATTATAGAGAAGTACAAAACAACAGAACAAGGCTTCTGGATTACTGAGTACTGAGCAATGTGTGGACAAATACAACATAAACACAGCTGACAAATCTGTTTCCAAATAAGGTGAACATATCACAGTAAACACTGTGAACTGTGGAAGTAATGTGACTCACAAACAGATCCTGGGACGCTTATATTGTCCCTTTTCTATCTACCCTGGAAAAATATACACAGATGCTTGTCCTGGTTACTGAATAGCGGAGTTGATGCCATAAACAGTCCAGTCTCCAAGTGGAATTATTTATAGTGTTGGTGCTGCCTCCATGGCTTCCAGTCTCTCTCTGTCTTTGTTATCTGATCAAACATGGGACACAATGGAAATGTCGTCACTTAATCAGACTCTATTAAGGTGCTGTCTACTGACATCCTCTATTTAATTTGATACAACCTTCATTATATATATATGAAAAATAGCAAACTCACTCTTTTCCAATAGAGCTTTGATTCAGTATTGTAGAATGTTAATGTACCACGGCAGGAGTGGGAGATGACAATAAAGCACTATCAATTGCCTTGATAGCACCGTTCGTCCTGCACGGTGCAAGGGCAGAAGGCATTGTGATGCTCATGCACTGGAGTGAGGCAGCATTAAAGGGCTTCAATTTATTATCTCATCTCTCTGTGTTAAGATTTAGTCCTTTAGTTTGTCTAACCTTGAGAATACCCTAAAGGAAATGTTTGGATCCAAGTTGGTCTTAAGACTATTCTCCCATAAACATATGTACCTTGAAGGATTGGGACACAAAATCACACGGTCCTTGGTCAGTGCAATAAGAGGCTTGAGCAGTCTGAGTTAGCATTATGAAGAGATACAAATTTCCCTCTCAGAGTTCAACTCAGTGCTTTTTTTTTTTTTTTTTGCTGAGCCATGGCAGAAGGATACTTCCTGACATTTGCATGTACTGTAGGTTTGTTGCCAGGACCAAATTGGCAATTAAACTACACACCCCAAAGCCTCATATTAGCTTCAGCTGAACTTGCAAATTCATTTTTGTAGGGAATGAGGACAGTGGATTTTGTCACTCATCTCTTCTAGCTTAGTTGGGATATAAAGGAATCACTTAAAAGTTCCTCTCCTGGTTTTGATAAATCAAAAAAAATTCCAAAATAACATTTTGGGAATGAAGGGGAAAAAATCCCCTCATTAATTAAATTTGCTGGGATGTAACTACACCATTGCCTAATTTAGTTTTTTGCTTGATCCTAGATTTGCTGATCTATAAATATGCAAGTTAGCCAGGTCTCTGTCTCCACCCACTGCTTTGTGTCTCACCAGCAGCTTTGACTAACAATTCAGCAATTCTCTGCGAAGGAATTGCACATTGCTTTCCTTGAATAATCTTTATGTACTGTTCTTTGCAACGTGATAGATAACGTGGGCCTTATGCTTTACAATGCTATGTGCTGACGGAAAAGTCAGACCAACACCCTCTTAGCAAAAAGGAGAGGGCGTCATTTGACTTCTACCACCAACACCATAAATCAAGGTTACGGGAAACCATGTTTAATGGCCTCCTATTCTTCTCTGGCCCTGTTGCATCTTTCTCTGGCTGTCTCACTTTGCACCATACAGCATAAGAAAAATCAGGCTTTACCTGAGTCAGTAGACCACCCAGCTCCTGGCCCAGGCCACGGTTACCTCTTACTACTGCAATGCCCCTCTGGTGGGCCTTCCTTCAGACGGCAAGTGATGCAGCAGTCCTTCTGGTCTTCAATCAGCCCAAAAGGTCACACGTCTCACCACTACTCATTGACCTACACTGGCTGCCATAATGGCAACAGAGTGACTGCTGGGACGACTCTGTTTGAATTCAGTCATACAGACCTTCCTCAGCCACTGCACATGAGGCAATCACAATCCAGACTCTTCTCATCTGTGGTTCCCTGATGGTGGAACAAGCTACCGAATGCTGTCAGAGCAGAGGCGTCCCAGATCAAGAATATCTTGAATACTCTCTAAGAGCACCTTCCCTCCTAACCCTATCCCTGCTTTGGATAGAGTCATCTAGCATATAAGTAGATGGAATTTTAAAAAATTTAAAAATGCTACAGGTTCCTCTTTGGCTAAGAAGTCAGTCAAGGCTTAAGAGGCTAATGTGTCCATTTAGGCTCTTTGGGTTCACGATGTGAAGTGAACGCTTTGCTGAGATGAAATAATATGACATTACATTACCATGTCAAGACTCCTGTACAGCTCACATGGTTCATTGAGAGCATCATAGTCTGTCCATTGGGATGCTAATGGTGCACACATTGGGATCTGCAGGGGTTTGTCCAGGAACATGTTATTGTTCATGCTCTCACAGACATTCCTGGATGGAATAAGCATTCACATACCTAACTTACTTCAATGTTTTTAGAGGTCATTATATACAAAGATTTTAACAAAGAGAAGAGTGCCCTTATATTTGAAACATCTAATGATTCATCTATTGTTAACTACTAAATTCTGCTTCCCTAAGTGCACATAGGGAGCAGGTTGTGTTGACAGCTCTCCACTGAACTCTTTATCTTAGTGAGCTAACTCTTCCTCAGACACAATGCTGATGTTGAAGCTGTGGAAGTCTTGAGAAAAACCTCCATATGATGAAAAAAAGGACTTGAATAATTCAGACAGCATCTTCATCTTCTTCACGCGTTTGGCGAGTCACAGAGGGAACCCGTGAAAGAGTGAACACAGTAGAGAGCGGGATGAGTGGGAAGAAGAGAAGCACATACATGTGGGTTATGGTGCAGCTTTATTGTGGATTACTTTAGTATCACAGGGAGTTAATAGTCAATTGCCTGTGGAGTGGTCCCTCAAAATACAATGGCTGTTTCACGACAGTCACTTGCAAGACAACAACCTTTCTTTAATCAGGTTTAGCAGCATTTTTAGCTTTAAAATTCGTTATGACTGTTGTTTTTAGCTAGTGTTGTTATTAATTAATAAATATTCAGGTGTTATGCATATAAAGCCTGACCTGATGGTGGGACAACATCATACAAGAGATTTTCATCCTGTTGACCTAAATGAGAGCTCTTATGTGCATTCCAACAAATACTGGTGGCGTATGCAGGAAGCCAGTGAAGGATCACATCCTTTGTGCTGACTCCCATGGGTTGATCTGCACATGTTCACGCAGCAGAGAAGCCTCACTTGAAAGTCCCGAAAGCTTTCAAACTCTGCTGAGTGCCCTAAGAAGCTGCTGAACAGGAGCAGGGGGCTATTTTGGACAGGATGCTAAGAAATGATGGACTTAAAAAAAAATCCAAATACTGCTTCTATCCATCCTCTAAACCACTTATCCTGTTCAGGGTCATGTGGGGCTGGATCCTATCCAATCTATCATAGGGGTAACACTTAGAGTCAAGCAAATACTCTCATTCATGTCAAAGGGCTATTTAGAGCTGCCAATCGTTTAAGTGTGTACGTTGAGGCTTAAAAAAACGATTCCAATAACCTAGACACAACTTGGGACCTTGTTGTAGTACGTCAGTTTGATCAGGTCACAACAGGTTAAGGTTAAGCAGAGATACTACTTCAATAAAAAAGTTAATTTTCATCAAACCAAAACCACTATCTCTTGACCAAAGTGCTTTTGTTGTTGGTTCACACAGACAGACAGGACCGTGGATGTGAACCTGAGCTCCTGGTCTTGGGCAGTCTTGCCCTGCGTATGCCCCCCACACACCCCAACAAGCTCCTGTATAAATGCAGCACTTCATTAAAAAAAATAGTTGCCTCTGAACATAATCCAGTCAGAGATTATGTTTCTACAAAACCTATTTGCTGTTGCAGTTTAGTTGTATATAATCTCTTGGAGACATGGGCTGAATATTAAATGGTGTTTTAGTTCTAAATTGGCACAGCAGCTCCTGCAGAGAAAAAAAAAATCTCTTTACCTTCCACATGTTTTCTCCTCATCAGTCCAACTTTTACCAGGTACTCAGGTAGTGTGCAATTACCCAAACTTTGACTGCAGCTCACTGCCATTTGGCAACTTAGAAGTGGGCACTTATGTAGTATGCGGTTGTGCTTGTGTGAGTTTTTTTGCTGGGAGGCTGCCCGTGGATTTATGTAACAGTTGGTGAGAGGCATCAACCACAAGGAGCAGAGAGCTGCAAAAATGAGCTAAAAGCTCCAAATTAAGCATCAACCTCGACTGCTTATTCTCAGCAGGATCGACAAAACCAGCAACCCTTTCACACACAGGGAGGCATCTCCTAGTGTTAAAAATATTATATATGTACTGTTGCTATTATTGCTAATATTGCCACTATTTTTCCCAACCATTAGTGTGTGAAACTAATAGTACAGGCTGCTTTTATGACTTGGCAACACAAGTTATCTAAGGATGAGAATGGGAATTAAATTAAACCGGAATGTAATGTTGTAACTTAGAAAAAGTGTTTTTTATGACTAGCACATCAGCTGTGTAATATTTCCCCACTGTGCAGAAGGCAGTCCTGGATACTGTCAGGGTTTAGGTGAATATTAGTCTTGCCTTTTATTGAATTTGGACTCAATCCCAGCCACTGTTACTGAAGATAGTGTTAAGTCTGTCAGACACAGGAAGGTGCAAACCTGTGTGAGTGTGGAAAAAAGTGCTCTATAGTTAATATGCTTCTGTATTTATGTTTACAAAATGCATATTTCAGCTGAAGTATGGACTTCCTGAATGCATGTGCAAGTACTGGAAAGGACTCTCTGGAGTTGTTTTGCTTTGTTGCTGAACAGTAAATCATATCCACAAACTGACAAACATTCAAAAAGACACAAGTGAAAACAACGTCCTTGTCAGAGGTTATATGTTTTTGAAAACTGAAGCAAGTCTTGTTAAAATACAATATGTCAGGAACAGGCCATGGCTTCCTGTCCTTATAATGTAATTGGATGAGATTCTGCATGCTGCACCCAGGACGCCAGCCCTGATAGCCCTGAAGCTGATAGCATTACAACCGGTGCTCTCCACACCAACGCTATCAGTCATTCAGAAAACATATCTGCTCTAAACCCTATTATTTTGGTTGCTGAGCAGGGGGTCAGTGTTAGCGCAGATGTAAATGGACTGGTGAGGCAGCGGCGGTGCCAAAGCAAGGATAAATGGCATCAATTAACTCCCTATTCTACTCGTCCTCATATTCCCTCCTAATCTCCAAATGCAGTTAATTTTGGAGAACAAAAAGTGTGAGAAAGATTTTGCATTCACCTCTTCTGAGAGAGAAAAAAAGTTGTTTGACAAACAATCGACAAGCATTTTAATCAGCAAAGGCCTTTTGGGGATGGGTTTCATGTCTCAGGATGGGTAAATCTTAATACACAAAGCTTCCTCTGAAGCCCTGTGCAGATTTATCCACTTCTGAGGGCTGCAGTGAAGCTAATGCAGGAAGGGATGCTGAGTGTCTGTAATGAAATTTGTGCACAGAATTTCTGATGTTCTGCAGGGGAGAAACATCCAGTCTGTCCTCTGTTGTTTAAATTTAGCACAATCAACATGTATTAACTCAATTAACCTGCAATTTGCCCACCATGCAGAATGTTCCTCTTGTCAACCAAAATGCTTAAATCAATTCTGGGCGAGGTCAATCAATTATACCGCAAATCAACCCACTGATTAAGTAGGAGTGGAAAGATGCTTCCCTCCCTTCTCACCTTCCCACCTGAAGTGAACGAATTCATGATAGCTACTGCTGGAGGGGACTCAATTTTTCATATAGCGGATTAATGTTCGTGTATAGTTAGAGACAGTTAATAGACCATGCATGTGGCCATCACCCCTTTTCAGCTCTACAAAACAAATGGATTTTCCTCTACACATCAATAATTTCAAACTGATGTGGGTCTGGCACAAAAATCACAGCTTCATGTCACAGTTAACATAATTACAATTAAGGGCTCTGACTTATAAATAGTTTTCATGTCAACGTCCAAATCATGACTACGACTCAGAAACTTTTGATTTTTCTGAAAGCTGTAATAATATGGAAGTTCTGAACAAAGACGGTCAAGTCAGCCAATCTCTGCCATTTAAGGTAACTCATGCTGACTGTTTCTGTGCCCTCAGCAGAGTGCCAGTAAAGAGATGTTAGAATATGCAGGAGAAAGAGATGCAACAATTATCCCCAGCCAGACAGGAAACCAGGACACTGCAGTTCACGGTCCAGGTTTTGACCCTGAAGCCGCCGTCCCCTCAAAATTCAATTAATATTCTCTTGAATTTTGCTGACAAATGCAATCTAGCTGGATCGTTTTCTGAAGCAACTTTTGACTGAAGCGTTACAGTCCACCCCACAGTCAGTGGTAGAAGGTGTATAGGGCATATGGTGGACTTTGACCCCAGCTAAAGATCTCAGTTAAATGTTAATAAACACATTCTGTTTCAAGTAACTGTGAAAATGTTTTATGCATTTACATTTACTCACTTGGCAGACAGTTTTATCCAAAGCAACTTCCAAGTGAAGGACAACACTAAAGCTTCAGTGTAGTGGGAGACCATGTGTCAACCGTCTGTGACTTCAGCCATTGGTTTGTGAGCTGCTGTTTTGAAGACACCAGCTTTTGATGTTGCCATCTGAAGAAAGGAGGGCAAGGTGGAGCTGAGGAGGAGTGAGGGGTGGCTCTGACCTGCTCTGTGCTCTATCCTGATTGTGTGGTACAGTCTGTCAATCACACGATAGCCAGGCCCTAATTCATACCCTGCTTTATGGTCTATTTTCCTCTAAATAGGACCATCATTTAAAAAATGAACATCATGCTGTGTTGAGGAAGATTTGAAACTAGAGACTGAGACCATAAACTCACTAGGAAAACATATACTGAGCTAATAAATCAAGGGACATTGGGCCATTTTCACATAGACTCCTTTAATAACCAGTGGAGTCGCCCCCTGATGGTCATTAGATATAATGCAGGTTTAAGACACTTCAGCATTGACTTCACTTTTAAAAAGGTAAAAGGTGTTATTTGTTTATCAAGTTGTTTCTTGAAGATACAAGGCTATAGTATAAATAATATAAGACTGCCCTCTCCACCACAGATGTACACAGTCAACTGTGTTTGCCTTGTGTGAATGGATGACAATGCCAGATGATACAGTCTTTGAAGTGAGTGCAGTGGCTGAGAAGGAGCACGAGACTGTGTGACTGAGTTCAAGTGGATGGGTGCAGAAAAACTGAAGGCAAGCGTTGGTGAAACCAGACCACAAGGTTTCTCTAACCTTAGCCAAGTGCTTCCAATGTCTAAAGGTAATGATATTGTTTCGTAAGACCAGATGTTTTGCCAGGTTGCTGGTCTATTACATATGGAGACATACAGAGACAAACAACCATCCACACTTGGGCAATTTAGAGTCACCACTGAACTTGCATTTTAGGTGATGAGACTTGTAAAAGCTGTAGTAAGATGTCTCCTAAGCCTTGGTAGCCTACTAGACTTCTTACTTTATGCTTGAACTTAATAAAATCCAGTAGCTAATAGTTACTTTAAATGAAAACCAGATAGAAAGTTTAAATATCTCTGAAAACTCAAATCAAATTTAATTTATATCACAACAAATCATAACAAAGTTACCTCGAGCTGAGCAGCACTTGGTGACAGTGGCAGGAAAAAAACTTCCTTTAGGAGGCACAAACCTTGAGTACAACCAGAATATTGAGAGAGAGAGAGAGGAACAACAAGAGGTGGAGAGAGAGAGAAGGAAGGAGAGAGAATGAGAGCAGGAGAAAAGTGAACACAATAGAATATGTGCAAAACAAACAGATGTAAAGGGTATTAATGATAATTAGCAATGACTGATACTACTAATAATAATACATTAGTAGATAACAACAGTGGCAGTAAAATAATCATAACTAATAATAGTTATTGCAGCAGCAGGTGTTGAGCAGGAACATGGTGACAGCAGTGATTCTGTACCTGCAGAGTGAGGACAGGGAGAGAGAGAGGACAGAAGGGAAAAGAACAAACGGTAGGAGAGAGAGAGGACGCAAGGTTAAAGACATGTAGCAGTGTGATATAAAGGGATAGGGAGAGAGAAAGAGAGAGAAGTGCTCAGTCCATCCCCCAGCAGTCCAGGTCTATAGCAGCATAGCTAAGGGATGGATGATCTGATCCAGCTCTAACTATCAGCTTTGTCGAAGGGGACAGTTTTAAGCCTAATCTTAGATGTAGAGAGGGTGTCTGCCTCCTGCACCAACACTGGGAGCTGGTTCCACAGAAGAGGAGCCTGGTAGCTGAAGGCTCTGCCTCCTGTTCTACTCTTGGAGACTCTAGGAACCACAATAAACCTCCCTTAGCAAAGTGATCTACTGGGAACTATGAGCTCTTTAAGATACGATGGAGCTTGGTCATTAAGGCCTTTGTGTGTGAGGAGAAGGATTTTAAATTCTATTCTGAATTTCACCAGGAGCCAGTGCAGAGAAGCTTACACAGGGGAAATGTGGTCTCTTTCTAGTTCCTGTCAGTACTCACGCAGCAGCATTTTGAATCAGCTGAAGGCTTTTTACTGGAACATCCTGATAATAGTGAGTTACAGTCATCCAGTACGGAGGTATCAAATGCATGGACTAGTTTTTCTGCATCCTTTTCAGACAGGATGTTTCTGATTTTTTACAATATTGCACAGGTGGAAGAAGGCTGTCCTAGAGACTTTATTATTATGATAGATGATGAAACTAGGAAAGGAAGCTAGCTCGGGGAGATTTAAAGTGAAGATGGAGTCCAAATAAAAAACAGGTGCAGTTAAGTTACTGTATTGGACAGTAGATCATTGCTGGTCATGGGCAGCAAGTGATGAATTCTTTCTCTAATAGTTACAATTTTGTCTGTAAAGAAGCTCATAAAGTCATGGCTACTGAGAGTTAAAGGAAAAGAAGATTCACTAGAGCTGTGACTCTCTATCAGCCCGGCTACAAGACTGAAAAGAAACCTGGGTTTGTCTGTTTGTTTATTTTCTTCTGCTAATGATAAGTAGTAGGAGTTTTTATGTTATTAAACTTTCTTTCCAGGCTAGGTGAAATTCTTCTATGTTGGTGGAACGCCACTTCCTCTCCAGTTTTCAGGAATGCGAAGCGGTGTAGAAAGCATTTGAATTCTGCATTAATGTGAGAGCAGTTAAATGTAATGATGTAATGTCCTGCAATGTCTCCCCCACTTGAAGTAACACAACGTATGTCTTTCTTCCTGACTTTCTAAAGTTTTCGGAAATCTTGATTATCTCCTAAACGTATTCCATGGCATGTCAGTATTCCTCCGAAACGCCTTGCTGATGTCATCTTGCTAGTGGCAAGCCATACACCTGTCTCTCCAGGCAGGGGGCCTCATTCACTGTGTGACATTGTCTATCACTTTGTCATGTTTCCTGTCTCACCCGCTCACGTCAGTTTGTTGCCTCTGGTCCATCTTTGGTGTTTTGAAGGAGAGCACAGCTGCAAAGCCTCATATTTAATCCATTCCACCCACTGGTGGTGTCACTTGGTCGCCTCCTCCAAAATGACTCCGAATAATTAACAGTAGTAGTCGAAGTGTTTTATGCATGGAATGTCATTAAATACTTCACACTAAAATATATTAAGTAAACTGACCTACTTCCTTCCTACCTTGTAGGAAGTTGTTTTTTTTTTTTTGCTGAACTAGGCAACGGTGCAGCCTTTTTCCTTTCCTTAACTGAGTGGATTTTGCGGCACTGAATTGAGTATAACCTTTATGTGGCTTTGAAAACTGACACTGATGCCGATAGCTCTATGTCAACAAAACATGATATTTCATCCTGCATCTGTCTTTTCATCAATCTGTTAAGCTTTGACCCACGGTCTTTGATCATTAATGGCTCAGTTGGCATGAATCGTTGCGCTCACTTTTATGTAACAGGAGGAAAATATTGATTTCAGTGAGCTTATGACCTTTCCCATTGAAAGATACCATTAGACAAAACACGACAGAGCTCTGAACTCTATTGAGTGTTGCGTTATTTAAGCTTGAAGGCACTGTTAAACAATAGGCTCTCATTGATTCTCATTAAATTAATTTATTTTTATGCCAATTTTTCAGCTTCCAGGCCTGTTATGACAGAGAAAACAGTTATTTAGCATGTTTGTGTTCACTGTAGATTGATTAATGGAAATTTACATAAATGTAAACGATGTGCAATGTAAAAGATGACCAGAGTGAGCAAAAACAAAACAAAACAAAACAAAAAAACAACACATTTCCACACAGTGGAACAGAATATTCTCCTTACATTATTAATAGAATGTAATAAAGTCTGCAGCAATGTGTGCAGAAAAACAAAGAGAAACTCTATCTCTGTGCCGATAAGATTAATAGAAGAAAGCAGTCAGGGATGGAGCAGAAAGCAAGGAGAGATTTCTTGAGTAGAAGCGAGCAGATTTCCAAAATAGTCCCAGTAGTTGCAGCTATTTATGTGGAGAAATGAACCATTACTACATCTAATTTGTGGCAAATTGATCCTGAAGACACAGGCTGTCATCAATCCTCCAGCTTGTGTGTTTAGACTCTGATTTATACATTGTCAGAGGGGAATAGAGCTGGGAGGACAAATGTGTCAGCTTACTGCCTCTCTGAGGACCCTGTCACACAAGAGCTATGATGGTGAAGGAGCCAGGAAGGATTCACTCATGTTTTTTGGTGAAAGAAACCTTCGCAGGCAGATATCACTGCAAGCCAACCTTCAGGTGCGACTTTAGATATAATACAGTGTAACCTATCTCTTGAAAATGTCCATGTTTGATTAAGGTTCTTGGCTGGAGGAAAGTTTGAGTTTGATCGAGACAAATAGAGCTTGTTTTTTCTACGAACGTTACTGTAAAATAGTTTGATTTCAGGATTTTTTGGTCACCAGGGGGAGTTGACCACGTACATGACCACTCAGAGCTCATATTCACCACAAATGTTGCTTGTTATTCTGATAGTGAATCATGTCAAAACCAAGCAGATCAATTGAATTTGCAGCTTGTGACCGGAGGAAGGGATGTGATCAATGCTCTTGGTGCCACTGGGGATTAACAGGTCATCCATGCATGATAACCATCCGTGGTTATCTCCATCATTGCTGATGATGTGAGTACAGTTCTACATTTTTAGAGATGCTAAATAATCAATATATGTACAGACAGACCACAAGGGAAAACATGATGGAAAAAACTAATGAATGCAGATGTCAGATGAGGGGTCAGTGATGTTTGATGGATATGAAGTTATTGCTGGAATGATGGACAGCACAGTGCTCTTCTTCATCATCATCATCAAAACACCACATGAGGGAACAATTATTGGTTTATGTAATGGTTATGACCAGGATGTCGAGGAAGCCGGTCCAAGGATGTTTATTTTTGAGCTCTTGAGGTTGATTTAAAACAAAGAGGAAGGGAATTGAAAAAGATGCAGAGACAAGAATTGTCCACGATAAAAGAGGAAGACTATACATTTATTCATTCTCTGTTTAGAATTAAACTATTCTCCACCATACTATTTTCAAACCTCAGAGAGAAATATAAAAGTCCTGACTGAGAAAATGTATCTCCCACCAAAGTTACTGTGGAGGAAGAAAAGTGGCCTGAGGCAGAATTAAAGTTTAATGGTCCTGTAAACTCTCACAACTAGAGAAATAACTTTTAAATAAATGTTCCAATAAAGCTCTTACTTAAAACTGCAATACCATTATTACGACCACTGACATTAATACTACAACTGCTTATGCTTTAACTGTCACTGCTGCTATTAATGGGATTATACCCCCACCACTACCATGATAACTGTTGTCCTTTATTATACAGGTAGAGGTCAGATCAAATTCAGCTCTCATCACTAATGTTTAGCACTTATGTGAACACATTAATTGCATCGAAGTTCAATGTCTGTTGGTGAACTGATATTGCATTATCCCCATCTAGTGGTAGAAATTAGTTGATGCAAGTACACGCGCATCTCAATCGCCACCCAGTCTACAGTTATATGATAAGTGTCAATTTATGTAGTAACTCGAGTAGTCTACTGTATTTATTAAGTAAATACTATATGAAGTACAATTCTGAGGCCTTTTGCCCAAGGTGAACACACAGAAGAGCTATGTATGTGTAATACATATATATATATATATATATATATATGTGTGTGTGTGTGTGTGTGTGTGTGTGTGTGTGTGTGTGTATACATCTGCT